>LPNX010034941.1:315466-437143 GCA_001517045.1 Pseudotsuga menziesii
CCTCTCCCTCTTTCTCTCTCTCACACACACATCCCTTGAATTTAAAAGAAATATAGTTAGGTTGAAGAGAGGGGGGGTGTTAGTGGGTTTTAAAACAATTCTGGAGTGCTTGTTAATTCTTCCTAAACATTGAATGATCCCTTAACTGTGGAACTACCTTCTTAAATGCCCCTAAACACTATTCAAGCAAAATGCGTACTAGTGTTATGTGGTAAAAACGTGCTCTCATTTTTGGTAATAATATTGCCTGATCCTTTTGTTTTAGTATAAAAAACAATAGTTCCTGTCCGAGAAACACTCTATCATATTTCAAGCAGGTTTCACAGTCTGCACGTAATTTCATGTTGCAAATAGTGCATTCATTCTCTTCTTCACCATATTATCACACAAAATTTTGTTTTTAACATCAAGCATATCCATCACAAGTGTCTAAGGATTTCTTGGCGCATGGTATACATTGAGGAGCAAGAAAGAAAGTATTAATTGAGCAAGAAAGAAACCAAGCTTGGGGAATCTCCCATTGAGGAGCACCATAGAGCATCTCCACCATTGTTTTTCTTGCAATTGAGGAGCTAGCAAAGACAACATTAACTTGGTCATTGTGGTGGAGTATGTAGACACAATTTAGCAAGAAAGAAACCAAGCTTGGGGAATCTCCCATTGAGGATCACCATAGAGCATCTCCACCATTGTTTTTCTTGCAATTGAGGAGCTAACAAAGGAAACATTAACTTCGTCATTGTGGTGGAGTATGTAGACACAATTGAGCAAGAAAGAAACCAAGCTTGGGGAATCTCCCATTGAGGAGTACCATAGAGCATCTCTACCATTGTTTTTCTTGCGATTGAGGAGCTAACAAATACAACATTCTTCTCAATTTCCCCCCTAACTTGAATATCTAGACATAATTGAGAAAGAAAGAAACCAAGCTTAGGGAGTCTCCCATTGAATAGCACCATTGACCATCTGCGCCATTTTTTTTTCTTGCATTTGAGGAGCATCAAAGAAAATATTTCATTGGTCATTGTGGTGGAGTATCTAGACACTTTATTGTTCAAGAAAGAAACCAAGCTTAGGTAATATCCAATTGAGAAGAACCATATATCATTGATCATTGTGGTGATGGGAAACTCACACAATCGAGTAAGAAAATCGGCAAGGAAGATGATACCAAATGAATCCTTGAAGAAATTAGAGAAAAGAAAAGAAATGACATGACCAATCGAATATGCTCTATGGACACTCAACCAATACCTGTTGTAGAGGATGCCACAGTTATTCCTACCAATCCATAACAAGAAAGACAAAATCATTCGCTTGAGGGGCCTTCGGTCTCCATAACAATCTAAGAACGAGCTCTGGATGACATTGATCAAGGAGTAAAACGTAGGTGCACATCAAGGCCACATAAAACCTTTGCATATTTAGTTGGATGTGGGTATACAAGTGATGAATTTAGAGAGATATTGAATGTTGACCGTATGCTCGAAGAAGACAATGTTGTTTAGACCACCTAAGAGGATTTCCAATTTCCATCGTCCGATGGACAACAAGAGACGGAAGGACATGAAGCTCATGTTCAAATTCCAGACCAATTGGGTGATATGGTACAAGGTGTAGTTCCAAACTCCCTACCTCCATTTGCAACTTCACTCTAAAGAACTCCAAAACGTATACAGATCGATGAAAGTCTCATTGGTTTGCTTGAAGGTACATTGTCTAAACGCAGTATTGCATATCAATCTCAATAGATACTTGTCAACTATTTTGATTCTAAATGTGATGGAGATAAATGTAGATTATTTATATTGTTATTAAAATCTAGGTCTATGACTATTGTTAGGATAAACTTAAGGATAAAGATTATAAACAGTTCTGAATCAAGTTCTCTTGTTGTCAGAAGTTTAGTAGATGCATTTTGAACTATTGGAAAGAAATATCGTTCAAAGGATTGCAATGCAGCTTGTCATGTGTTGTCACAATAAAGCGTGAAAAAAAACACCAGGGCCCTTCGACTTCTTAAGCCTACATACAAACTTGCAGGCTTGGATATCAAAACAATCTGCAGGTATTGTTATAGAAGGGAACAACTTGACTCTGGTCAAACAGATGTCTGGGACTTCATTGGCAGGTTTCCACACTCCGATATGAAGCTCATTGATGCAGTAAAGGGATTGGTGTAATATTTTTGGGGTGATAATAGCAGACATTCAGCCAACCAAAAAGATGTACTAAAATTGAAAATGGGTTCAAGGGATCGTGAGCCCCACATTAAACATTTTCTTGACATGAGACAAACATAATTATATGAGAGATTTAGGCATGAACATAATGAACTTAACTTGGGCCAAAGATACTTCGAGAAATGAAAACCATGGTATGTTAAAATAAACACAACTTGTAACACATGTTTTTGTCGATATGACATTGAGTACAATTATTATTATGCCACATATATACATATATTGCATGTATCGCATAACACTCTTGTGCAAGAATGCTCAACTACATTTCCACCAACATCATAGAGACTTTATTCATAAAATTTTGTGTAGAAGGATGAAAGGTTGCACATTTTATCAAAGGCCTTACGTAGATGGCACATGCCCAAGGTGTGGTGGAATGGAATTTTTGTATAAATGCATACATGTGACTGGTAAGCATGAACTTGGGAGACATGAAGTGAACTTGCAGTCATTCAAATATGTCACGTATGATATTAGTGGAGGGAATGAAAGAAAAAAATACAATTGGTCACCTCTTAGGTTAGTAACGAGTTCCTAAATAATATTTTTTTCTTCATGTATTGCTTCTTCATATATGTAACAACCTATTGATCTGTACATATTTATTGTTGATCTACCAGGTACTAGTTTGTAACTTCATGGAGGAATTCTTTGAAAATACACAACAATATGTAAAGAATGTACATGTGGAACGTTGGCAAGATGAGTAGTTTAGAACCTGCAGGGATACATTTCCTATTGGAACTATATTATTAGTGGTCGATTTTGCGGAAAAATACACTCTTCAACCACAAAATGAGATTCATAGTCAATATTATCACTCATACCAGGTCAGTATAATGGTCCATATCACCTATAGACATGGGGACTGAAGAGAAAAGGGTTATATTGAAGGGGTATCACTTTTACATAAGTGATGACGGGTGTCATGACTTGACTTTTGTACAACACAAATTTCAATTGTTTTACAGGATAACAATATACAGATGGAACAACATTGGATTTGGTCTGACGGTTGTGCGGGGAAATTAAAAAATGCCCGTGTCTTCCAATGGTTGTATATTCTCCACAAGAGGAACAAGGTGCCACATATTTGGAACTATTTTGAGACCAGACACAGAAAAAGGGAACATGATGGAGCAGGTGCATGCATCAAGAGTGCATTACGTAGGAAAGATATGCAATTCACAACTATTTCTCTCATCCGAGATGTAAAGACCATTTTCGCATGGCGTTCTTCAGTGATGGGGTAGGGAGCCAGAAGGTAAGAAGACCAATCATCTCAAAAAGCACATGTACATAGATATTTTTGGGAGGTGGTTGATGTAGATCGATCACACCTATACGAGTGTAAGATCGTCCAAGGAAATTGTGCATTCCATTTAGTTAGAACATTAGACAATGCTATAGTCGAAATGTGGACAAGGAAACTCTCTTGTTTATGTTATCAATGTAATAGTGGTGAATTGGACAACTGTGAATCCACAGATTAGGTTGATAACTGGGATCGTGTATCACTCCCCATTGGCCGAAAAATAAATGCAGAATTATCCCAATTGGAGGAGGGCTAGTTGATTATTTCACATGACTATGACCACATTTCAGATCTCGTACAACCAGGTTTGACTATTATCTTGATAACTTTGAAATGTTTGACAACTAGTTGTGTTTAGTTAGCTGACTCCTAGGTCTACACTTTATTTTATGCAGGGCATGTATATGCAGTGGTTTCCCCAAGAGGCAATGAATTGCACATTGACTACTGGATGGCACGTTTCTTAGATGGGAAGCAGACCCTCATTGTCTCATTAAGCAACTCCAAGGGAAATGATTTTCCAATTGGGTCGATGGTTATCAAAGGAGAATACACACACAAAATAAAAATGGTTATGTATTTGAAGATTATAGACCAGGTCAAATTGTATACCATTATACAAACTTAGTTACTGGCACAAATCTCCAGCTGCAAACAATCCCAAGCAAGAACTCATCAAAGTCACAATACTTGTTGCCTTACTCTGAGCACAAGAGGCTAAATGATATCGTTTCTATTAAAGGTGATCTCGATGGTCTAGTTGAATGACCATGGGTAGGTATTCGGGTATGTGGTAGTTAGGTATTTTGGTTTCACGGTCTCATTGATTATTTACAGCTTGATAGATTGACCACTTGATAGATTGATAAATTGAATAGACTTATACAACTTGATAAATTGCACAAGCTTCACCATGGATTTGTTGTATTATATTGATACTTACATGACTCATGCCATATATCCCTAGACCATTATCTAGAAATCTATCTGGGATATGTATATTGCATCTGCCTTGAATATCGAAGTTGGTCCTATAAGGACATTAGTCAACACCCCAAGATTTCATGGAACTAACTAATGCAAGTGTTAAAATAAGTTATTAAAAGCTTCCCATTAATCTAGAAACCCCCACATTAATCTAACCCCCCCATTAAATTGATCTAGAGCCAGTGAATTATCTAGAAGATCATCCGGTGGCATATATGGTTGAATAACCAAAACCCGTTGTGGCCTCTTTCCCTCCTAAACGCGGGAATTGGCCCTTGAGTAAGAAGAGAAAATGGGAGGGAAATATCCTTGAATCCAATAATTTGTTTCTCCACAGGAGGCAATGAACCTATATCTGATTGCTAGGGCTTAATCAAGAGCTCGAGCAGTGCATAAAATATTTATGAATTTTCTAGTGAGCTTAGAAGGTGCATTAAAAAGTGCATTTGCTATCTAGAGTCTCAAGTCTTGCAGTGGGCAGGGACTATTGCAATATTATCAATGTGACTAAAAATTATCTAACAAATCCTGCACTGTAGTTTGTGGGTGCTTCCAATAAATGTCCGGTTTATGGGGAATTAATAAAATCCAAGATACACTACGGGAAACTGTTAACACAATCATGTTAAATATGGGAGGGGACTCTCCTCAGTCCTATCGTTTTTAAGAGAAAAACTATGTTCTTGTAAGAGATACAATTATAGACGATGGCAGTGTAGAAGCCCAAAATTTTTGGCTTTTTCTGCCCTACCAAATCTGGGATGGGATGCATAGATTGAAAAATTCTCGTTCAGTCAGTTTTTTCAAGGTTGTTGAATCAGATTGTGCAACCAAAATCTGCAATTTTTGTGGATTGGCAGTTGGAGATGATAATGAAGAGTGTTTCTCTACATTTTAATATAAATGTGAACAATTGGATCGTGCATATTTTTTCAAACACAGCTAAAAATACGCATATGCTTTCCATTCATTGACATGTTTTTAAAATAAGTTGTGTTCCAAAGGGGAAAATAAACAGAATATAACAACTCAATTTGCAGACAGACAAGCATACCAACTGTTTCCAATTCTACCCATTCCATCAAAAAAGAGCTTCTCTACCACGCCATTTTCCCACATATTTTCCTCGAACAAATGTATAGGGAGAATAAATATTTGTTGGAAAAACTTTATAAAAAAAATGCAAATTTGTTCTCCAAATAAAAACTGATGAAAAAAATTTAAAAGCAGTTTACCTACATCCGCAAAGTCCTAGGTACAAAACGAAATGGAGCTGTGTGGTTAAGGAGTGGTAATAGTAGCCTAATAACCATGTCCAATCCTAGCTTAAAAACCCTATAGCCAATCCTAGTAACCCCACTTTGCACCGTAAACCATAGTTTTCATTCTAAACCATATAAAACCTAGTTTGGATCCTAGAGGTAGGAATTCTATGCCCCGAGTAGTGATTCAACAGGTGTCACTGAAAGCCTGTAGGAGGTGGGTATAAACATGCCATAGAATTATGACCGTGGCTTGAATCGACAAACCGTTGACTCCATTGGATTCAAGACATCAGGATAGTGCTAGGGGTGGCCCTCTACTTTGTCTCCATGGACAATAGATCCTATTTTAGGTCAATTTCAGAAACTAGGGTTTTGCTCAGTAAGGGAATGCGAAAATTTTGCACATTGGGGTCAACATTTCAAATTCCTTGACTGTGAATGTGTGGCTAGAGTTACCACATGTAACCTCCCTAAACACACTTGTATGACCCACCAGAACCTCGTTTTTATGTACAGTTTTCATTCTATGCTTCGGGTAGGGATTCAATCAGTGTCCTTGAAAGCCTGTAGGAGGTGGGATTCAACGTGGCATAGAATGAAAACCATGGATCGGAACGATGAACCGTCGAATCCGTTAGATTAAGGAAATCAGGATAGTGCTAGGAGTGTCCCTCTACTCTGGTTCCATGGACAAGGGATCCTATTTTAGGTCAATTTTGGAAACTAGGGTTTTGCTTAGTAAGGGAATGTGAAAATTTTGCACATAGGGTTCAACATTTCAAATTCCTTGACCGTGAACGTGTGGATAGTGTTCCCACATGGAACCTCCCTAAACATGATTCCATAACCCACCAGAACCTTATTTTGATGCACGATTTCCATTCTATGCCCCAGGTGGGGATTCAATAGGTGTCCTTGAAAGCCTGTAGGAGGTGGGCTTCAACGTGCCATATAATGATGACCGTGCCTCAGATCGATGAACCGTTGAATTCGTTGGATTCAAGAAATCTGAATTTTTCTAGGGGTGGCCCTATACTCTGGTTCCATGGACAAGGGATCCTATTTTAGGTCAATTTTGGAAACTAGGGTTTTGCTTAGTAAAGGAATTTGAAAATTTTGCACATAGGGTCAACTTTGAAAATTCCTCGACCGTGAATGTGTGGATAGAATTAACACATGGAAGCTCCCTATACATGCTTTCATGACCCACCAGAACCCCATTTTGATGCATGATTTCCATTCTATGCACAGGGTAGGGATTCAACTGGTGTCCTTGAAAGCTTGTAGGAGGTGGAATTCAACGTGCCATAGAATGATGACCGTGGCTCGGATCAACGAACCATCGAATCTGTTGGATTCAAGACATTTGGATGATTCTAGGGGTGTCTGTCTACTCTAGGATCATGGACAAGGGATCCTATTTTAGGTCAATTTTGGAAACTAGGGTTTTGCTCAATAAGGGAATGTGAAAATTTTGCACATAGGGGTCAACTTTGCAAATTCCTAGACTGTGAACGTGTGGCTAGAGTTCCTAAATGGAACCTCCCTAAACATGCTTGCATGACCCATTGGAACCCTATTTTTATGCACGGTTTCCATTCTATGCCCTAGGTAGGGATTCAAAAAGTGTCCTTGAAAACTTGAAGGAGGTGGGATTCAACGTGCCATAGAATGATGGCCGTGGCTTAGATAGATGAACCGCCGAATCCGTTGGATTCAGTACTTCTGGATAGTGCTAGGAGTGACCCTATAATCTTTTTCCATGGACAAGGGATCCTATTTTAGGTCAATTTTGGAAACTAGGGCCTTCTCAGTAAGGGAATGTGAAAATTTTGCACATAGGGGTCAACTTTGCAAATTCCTCACACGTGAACGTGTGGCTAGTGTTGATGTAATTGTAAATTCGGAATGTATTCACTTGTATTTATTATCTATTGTAACCTCATGTTCATTCCAGGATGTATTGTAATGTATTTGAGTCATGTCATACCCTGATGTTTATTCCGGGAAGTTTATATAATGAGAAAGTCATGTCAAGTCATTGTGGGTAACCCTCCTATTGGTCAAGGGTTAAACTCCCCATAGTTGTGGGGCCCTTGGGTTATTAGACTATCCTAGTGAATTAAACCCTAGGTGAGTCATTGTAACTCAGGGCAATAGTCCCCACCATTGTGTTACCCTCCTATTGGTCAGAGGAGGCAAAGTCCCCACAAGTGGTGGGGCACTAGGGTTATTAGACACTCCTAGAGATGTCGAATCTAGTAAGCAATTGTTAAGTGAGGCTGACATGTTAGAGTGCACTTCAATTCAACGAAAGAATATAAATAGAGAGTGAGCCTCTCTATTTATCTCACTTGCAACACTCACACTCACTCATTTGGGCGCCTGAGTGAGAGGAGAAGCTCTCTTAGTGAGAGAGAGAGAGACTGCTGCTGTGTGGAGATAATCTTACTGTTTTGGGGATTTTACTATTTTGGTACTGATTCTATCTCTGAGAAAGTTGTGGGGTTTTATCCTTTATGGTTTCCCCGAGGAAAACTCTTTGTGTCTCTTGTCTCTTGTGATGTGCTTATGTTTTATTGTTGTGCTTGTTATTCTCTCAGTGAAAAGATCCTAAGATCATAATGCTAGCTTATATGATGAAAAACTAATATGGTATCAGAGCTAACCTAAGAAGAAGACATTGTGCAGCTGCAGAAGCTAGGGCTTCTTACTTTTTTGGTCTCTCTCCACAATCCACCAGCAAAAGTATGCTAGGATGACTCTCCATTGAAGGGCGCATCTTTCTGTTGAAGCGGAATTCGATTCCGAGCATTTTCAGCTTTTGATGCAGAAATTAGGGAATAGGATTGTTCTCCTCATAAAAACCAAAGTTTAGAGACCTGGATCAAGAAATTTGGTTGGGTGAAACTCCGGGAAAGTCAAACCCTAAGTTTGACCCCAAGCTAGAAAAACCCTAAATACTAAAACCGCTAAGTTTTGGTAAATTCGCTGTATCTAGATATTGGAGAAGGATCAAGAGCTAAAAATTGCAGGGGCCAAATATAAAATAATGATCGACAATTTATCCAAAAATCATCCTCATATTCGCTATATTCTGGGAGATATGATCCCTCCAAGTTAGGGTTCCAGCTTCTTCCAGAATTCATCCCTAAACAGGACACCTGGGGAGAATTACAATATATTGGGGTACAAAGGTCCAAATGGAATTATTGAAGATGTTCCAGAAAGGGAACAGAATTTAATTTCAGTGGTCCAAATATCAGACTCAGAAGATGAGCCAGTGACACGTGGCATGCCATACAACTTCACTGTTCTGAACAGTCCTGTAACAGGTCACCTTGGGAAAAGGATGATAAATCCCAAATGGTTAAACAAATTCTGATGAAAAATGTGGTTTTGGATCAAATACATACGAGGTTACGTTAGTGAGAAATTTCAGAGATAGAAGAGTATCAATTTCAGAGATATCACATAAACAGTAACAGGCATGTTTGCAGAAGAAATTGGAAAATTAGGGCTTCCTGTTCTGGGAACTTCCCTCCACTTTTTTTAGAAAAGAAGTACATTGGACAGCTCCATTTGAAGAGATATATCTGTCTATCCAATCATATCTGAAAGATTCCAAGTTTTGAAAATTAGGGTTTCTGTGACAAACCCTAGATCAGCCAGCTTCGGAACCAGGACAGACACCTCAAAACGGTAAGATCTAATCTTTTGCTATTTCCATTTGAGGTTCTCATTTCAAAGTGATCTATCACATCAGATGGATGATAAGCTTGGTGAAGTTGAAAACTTCCAAGTATGTAATTATATGATCTCCGTAAAGAAATGAATTGGAAACCTACATGAGTAGAGAGGTTCTAGTTCCAGAGGGAGATGAGGCTCAAAGCCTTACTCAAGAAGAACTTGGTCAAGGCCAAGAAGATCATTACTGATTCAGTCATGAATCAACTTGTATTACAAGTGTCTGCCCAAAGACACCGAAGATGTTTGATCCCTTGGCCAACCTATTTCAAGGGAAGAACATAAATCAGAATATGACTTAGAGAAAATAGTTGAAGGAAGTGAAGATCCAAAATGCAGAGACCATGCAGTCATACTTTACAGGGTCTCTCAAATCAAAGAACAACTTGAAGCGGTAAGTGAAGAATGCAGAAGCGGTGATGGCCACCTTGAATGGCCTCCTAGGATCATGGGATTCATTCATGTGAGGAATGTGTTCCAGAAGGAAGTGATTACTTTTAGTAGACTCCGAGAAGAAGAAGAAGCTCGACTCATAAGAAGAGAAGAGAAGATGAGAGCAACTAAAGATCAAGCTCTCACCATCCAAAGAAGATCCCTCAAGCGATGAGGAATACGAAGGAATCAACTCTTGAAGAACCCCTTATCCATCTTAGCATTTGGATAAGAAATGATGCTATCATGAATGAAGAAGATGATGAAGCTGAAGACTCAAGAAGGAGTATACCCATGAAAAAAATAAAGATAAGTATTCAATTGTCATTTCATGATATTATTTTGTTATGCATTTGGTTATATTCAGTTGATGTATTATGCATGATAGGATGTTTGCATTAATGACAATATAATACTAATATGCATGTGATGGGTAAGTAGATCATGGTGCTATACAAATCTCCATTGCTACTTATCTAGAATGAAACCTCTTTGCTGACATATTTGATTAGTGCACAATCACAATGTTGTCCTGGTAGAGATAGAAGGCATATAGAAAGTTTCAGTGAGATATGGATGAATGTTGTATTGGCTAAAGTAGTTGCATGATCATATATTTATGCATAAGTATTTGCCAGTATGAATATTCCTTATGAAATGTTCTAACCATACAAATGCATTTGACTTGTAGGAAAAAACGCATACATAATCGCCTACAAGCAAAGAAGGATGAAACTTGTTCCGAAGAACAAGTGACGACAGTTCAAGATGAAGAATAATATGATGAATGCAGCGACATCATTGATGCAGAATATTACAACTATGAAGAAGTAACCAAGAAGACCAGTTCAAGAAGAATGATGTCTAGGATGTAGTATCGAGACCTGAAGAGAAGTTCATAGTTCCATCATGCAGTAGATGGAAACATCGTGGGATACAAAGCAAGATTTGTAGCATGAGGCTTCTCACGAAAAGAAGGCCTAGACTACGAAGAGACATTTGTAGCCAGTAAGAGTTGAAACACATACATGATGAGATTGATGAATATCTTAACCTTTGTTACAAGGTTGAAGATGCAAGTCTATACACTAGATGGTCACATAGAATACTAGTAGCATAGGAAGCTACTTGTCACTCCAGTACAGAATGTTTCAGTGCATAGAGTACAGAAGACAGAGGGAGTATGATGCTTCACTTCAGAGGGAGTGACTACAGAATATCTTGAGGTTTGATATTGTATGATAGGATGGGAAGATTACTAATGACTCTAGTCTTTACTGAGAGTAAAGTGGATTCCAACCTTTGCTTCAAGGTTGAATGCAGAAGACCAGTAATGCTCCTATTATGTGTCGATGCACTACTTTCTAGGTATGGAGGTGTGGCGGAGTACAGATGGAATCTTCCTTGGACAAGGAAAGTATGCAGTAGAGATCCTGAATAGGTTCAGGATGATGGACTGCATGACCACACCTATGGCATCGAACCTGAAGCTGTTAAGTGATGCCTCATCAGAGATGGTTGATGCCATGATGTATCGTAAGATGATTGGGTCATTGATGTACTTGACGAACACGAGACCAGACATTTGCTTTACTATGAACACCTTGAGCCAGTTCTTGACAGATCTGAGAAGTGTTCACTTGATTTCTGTAAAGCATGTTCTGAGGTACCTGAAGGGTACAGTTGATTATGGGCTCAAGTATGATGTGAATCAAAAGATTAACCTGGAAGGTTATGTTGATTCAGATTGGGCAGGTAGTGCCATCGACATGAAGAGTACTTCAGGATGTTGCTTCAGTATGGGATCAGGTGTGATATCTTGGTTTAGCAGGAAGCAATCCTGTGTGGCACTGAGTACAGCTGAAGCAGAGTATGTCATAGCTTGTTTAGCTAGTTGTGAGGCAGTATGGCTGTGGAAGCTACTTTCTTATATATTTGATCTCCAGTTGGATGCTACTTGTTTTCATTGTGACAACTAGAGTTGCGTAAAGTTGTCAGAATCCAGTGTTCCATGACAAGTCGAAGCATATTGAGATCAAGTAGCAATATATCAGGGATATGGTGCAGAGAGGAGCAATGAAGCTCCAGTATGTTGCGACGGAGGAATAGATAGCCAATATATTGATGAAGCCATTGGCTGGGATGAAGTTCGAATACTTCAGGGAGAAGCTTGGTGTTCTCTAGACCGAGGTTTCCTCCAAGAGAAAGTGATAAGACCCATAGCCATTCTGACATGGTGAGAGGATTGGTTCCTTCCATGGTCAGATGTAAGGGCTGAGCCATTTTGTCATGGTGAGAGGATTGGTTCCTTCCATGGTCAGATGTAAGGGCTGAGCCATTTTGTCATGGTGAGAGGATTGGTTCCTTCCATGTCAGATATGAGTGTTGAGATCCATAGCTATTCTAACTAGTAGGTCAGATATAAGGGCTGAGCCATTCTATCATGGTGATAGGGTTGCTCCCTTCCATGACAGTTATGAGTGCTGGCCATTCTGTCGAGTAGGACAGATGTAAGGGAAATTGCCATTCTAGGAATGGAGGCACCTGGTCAGTTACCAGGAACACTCAGTGTAAGACTAAGTAGCCATTCTGATCTGATAGAGGGATGTGTTCCCACTTGATTAGATGTAAGGGCTAAACCATTCTGTCATGGCTAAAGTATTAAGTTCCTTCCATGTCAGATGTGAGTGTTGGCCATTCCGATGAGCAGGTAGGATGTAAGGGCAACTGCCATTCTCTAGGAGAATGGAGGCACATGGTCAATTACCAGGTAGCTCAGTCGAGGAGGACTGGGGGCCATTCTAATATGACTATAGGATTGGTTCCTACAAGATCAGATGTGAGTGCAAGCCTTTCCATCATTGTGAGCAGGATGTGTTCTCACTTGGGTGGATGTAACTTCCATCATTGTGAGCAGGATGTGTTCCTACCTGGGTGGATGTAAGTGCAGGCCCTTTCATCATTGTGGTAGGATGTGTTCCGCCCTGGGTGAATGTAAGTGCAGAAAGATTTCATCATTGTGGTAGGATGTGTTCCGGCCTGGGTGAATGTGTGGAAATATTTCATCATTGTGGTAGGATGTGTTCTGGCCTGGGTGAGAGTCATTCATCACTGTGTTAGGATGTGTTCTAGCCTGGATGGATGTGCCTTTCTGACGAGTAGGTTAGATGTAAGTGCTGAATCCTTTTCAAAGATGTTAGTGATGTGATGTCCTATCATGTTGGTGAATGTGAGTGTTGGGAATTTCTGATGTGATTATAGGATTGGTTCCTATATGATAAGATGTGAGTGTTGGGCGTGCCTGTCTGACGAGTAGGTCAGATGTAAGTGCTAGGCGAAGACCTACATTATGGCTAGGCCTACAACCAGCATTAAAAAGGGCTGGCTCTGTAGAAATTCCTGTGATGAGAAGAATCATGAGATAGCACCCGTGATGATCCAGATCGAGTGATGATCTAGATCCAGTGAAGATGATCCAGCAGTGATGATCCAGATCGAGTGATGATCCAGATCTAGTGACGATGTCCAGTGATGATCTAGATCGAGTGATGATCTAGATCTAGTGATGATGATCCAGATCGAGTGATGATACAGATCCAGTGATGATGTCCAGTGATGATCCAGATCCAGTGATGGTGATCCAGATCGAGTGATGATCCAGATCCAGTGATGATGATCCAGATCGAGGGATGATCCAGATCTAGATGAAGATGACTTGAAAATGAATATGACTTACAGATAAAGATGACTTGAAGATGAAGATGACTTTGAATATGACTAAGACCTGATGATGACCCAGATGATACAGAGAAGAAGACTTGTACTGATAAATTGTGTCGAGAGAATACCTTCCTAGTTAAGAGGGAGTGTTGATGTAATTGTAACTTCAGAATGTATTCACTTGTATTTCTTATCTATTGTAACCCGATGTTCATTTCGGGATGTATTGTAATGTATTTGAGTCATGTCATACCCCGATGTTTATTCCGGGAAGTTTATCTAATGAGAAAGTCATGTCAAGTCATTGTGGGTAACCCTCCTATTGGTCAAGGGCTAAAGTCCCCACAGTTGTGGGGCCCTTGGGTTATTAGACTATCTTAGTGAAGTCAACCCTAGGTGAGTCATTGTAAGTCGGGGCAATAGTCCCCACCATTGTGTTACCCTCCTATTGGTTAGAGCAAGCAAAGTCCCACAAGTGGTGGGGCACTAGGGTTATTAGACACTCCTAGAGATGTCAGCTCTAGTAAGTAATTGTTAAGTGAGGCCAACATGTTGGAGTGCACTTCAAGTGAATGAAAGAATATAAATAGAGAGTGAGCCTCTCTATTTATCTAACTTGCAACACTCACACTCACTCATTGGGGCGCATGAGTGAGAGGAGAAGCTCTCTCGGTGTGAGAGAGAGAGACTGCTGCTGTGTGGAGATCATCTTACTATTTTGGGCTTTTACTGTTTTGGTGCTGATTCTATATCTAAGGAAGTTGTGGGGTTTTCTCCTTTATGGTTTCCCCGAGGAAAAATATTTGTGTCTCTTGTCTCTTGTGATGTGCTTATGTTTTATTGCTGTGCTTGTTATTCTCTCAGTGAATAGATCCTAAGATCATAATGCTAGATTATATGATGAAAAACTAACAGCTAGGGGTCCCACATGGAACCTTCCTAAACACACTTACATGACCCACCAGAACCCCTTTTTTATGCATGGTTTCCATTCTATGCCCCGGGTAGGGATTCAACAAAGTGTCCTTGAAATCCTATAAGAGGTGGGCTTCAATGTGCCATAGAATTATGACCATGTCTCGGATTGATGAAACATCAACTTCACTGGATTTAGGACATATGGATAGTGCTAGGGGTGACCCTCTACTCTCGGTCCATGGAAAAAGGATCATGTTTTAGGTCAATTTTGGAAAATAAGGTTTTGCTCAGAAAGGAAATGTAAAATTTTTGCACACAGGGGTCAACTTTGAAAATTCCTCAACCGTGAATGTGTGGCTAGAATTCCCATATGGAACCTGCCTTAAAAACACTTGCATGACCCATTGGTACCCCGTTTTGATGCAGGGTTTCCATTCTATTCCCCAGGTAGGGATTCAACATGTGTCCCTGAAATCCTGTAGGGGGTGGTCTAAAACATATATGACAATGGTTTGTGTTTGTTCGGCATCATAGAGAAGAAAGGATACTCGCAATAGGGTGCGACGCGGAATTGGAAAGAAGTATTAATTCATGTATGTTTGAAGGTTAGTGTAGACATTCCCGTCTTGAAAAAATACTTGTTGCAAACTATTATTCCATGTGTAGATGTTGAAAATTATGTTACCTATTGTGAGGTGTTGAACTTGACTTATTTCCCATCGTTGTCAAGCAAGAAAATTTCTTTATTTGTGTTTTCATCAAGGTGGAAGGAGTTGTCAATATCTGTATGGAGGGGAATCGATCGTAGGATCTCATATCATTCATGAGACTGAAAATTTGAAAGAAGGTTGTTCCCATATTAATTTAGCCTGGTCATCCAAGAGATGTGAGCATTTACATGATGAAATGTAGGAAGAAATGGATAAAGCAATGCAGAACATGGAGAACTGGCATAAGAATTGGGAAATCAGTTATGCACATGATTTAACTATGGCAAGAAGGAAGTACGAGGTAACAAAATCCCATGTGAACAGACTTAATAGTAAACTTGAAATGTAACCAATGGGATGGATAAGAAAGATGATATGATTGAAGAA
Organism: Pseudotsuga menziesii; assembly: GCA_001517045.1. Lineage (NCBI taxonomy): Eukaryota > Viridiplantae > Streptophyta > Pinopsida > Pinales > Pinaceae > Pseudotsuga > Pseudotsuga menziesii. The sequence goes on from LPNX010034941.1 coordinate 331,194, forward strand.
TATGAAATCTCCTCCAAATGGAAGGTGCTTATGGTACTAGATATGAAACATAGGTGGTGACCTCTCGAAACATCAATCCCACATTGTGATTGACAACAACCCAACTCCAAAGGGAATCCCTAAACATCATGCAACAACAACATACCTGATATAAGGCCAAGCAATATGGGTGTAGTTTAGAGAGACATCCAAAAATACTAATCAAAATTTGGTTTTGTAAGCATTGAACATGGACCCTAAGGAAGAGAAAAATGTGTCTAACAACTCAAGTTTCACATTAACCTAGAATTTTCCACTTTAGCCGAAGGAAGATGTCAGGTTGAAAGCGGTTGTAAACCATCTCATCAAGAATATTATCCCACATTTATGGTCTGTAAAACTCAAAAGGGTGTAAGCCGTTCACATATACCTATATATTTAGCATTCTTCATATAAGACAATGTAGTGAAAAAATCTTCCTTGGATAATTCCCTATCTAAACTCTCCCTATCACCACAATAAACCTTTTAGGAGACAATGCCATTATGTAATTAACCATGTAATGGAACATGTTTATGTTTAGAAACAAGTGGCCAACCTTTTACACCATTATTACAATATATATATATATATATTCACACTACAAATGTTTCGAATATTATGCCATAAACATAAATTTATAAAACAAGATTCAGGACAGTTTTTCTCCAATCAATTTAAACTATAATAAAATCATGCATAATTTTCATCTCTTCCAAAGTTGTTCCTCGAGGTGATTCATCAAATTTCATGTACTTTAACAAAATGATAAAATAATGTGCAAGATATACATAATGTGAAGGATATAATCATAACCATTATTTTGAATCAACCTTATACACAGATACGTTTAGGTTTGATGTGTATCCCATATATTCATTAGATGAAAGACATCATGCCAAACACCAATTTCATTTATGTAGACCACACAGGTGCATCACTTAGGTGTGTCAACTTTGTGCATCCTTTAAAAGTTTGTTAGGTTGTTATGTGGGTAAGGTGCTTTTGTATTCCACTTAGTTGCATTAGTTGCTTAGCTGTGCTAGGTGCTTATGTGTGTTAGGTATGTTCCATATTTGTGAATACAATTTAACATTTTTAATTTAACATTGTATATGCAATTGGATCGTGGTTAACAAAAATTTAAATGTACATTTTTGTCATTACGTAATATTGTAATTGTGCACTGTTCTCAAATTTATAACTGATATCTCCATGCAATCGTAAAATCTATCGAAAATTGGGAACATTACACCTAAAAAAATTATTGGCCACACGTGTATAATCACACTTAAAAGACTGAACCATGAAGATCTGAAGAGCCTTGATATGAAATATTTTTTATATCATGAAAGTTATAATACAAAAATAGAAGACGCTTATATGGCATGTCAATGTACATGTATCAATAACATCATTGATGTACATGCAAACAAAGTACATATTTCCTAGACCGCACCCCTATACTCTAACTTCCTCTTGTACAAAAAAATACATATTTGTCCTGGACTAACATATAAAAACTCTAACTTTCTCTTGTTTTTTCTCGACTTTGATGCTTGTTGCCTCTATCTACAACCACTGTGGATCTCTGGCGACTACAAATCAATGACGATATTTCTTGATTAGGTAAATTTACTAGTAATGTCCAGCAATAATGAAGTTTGAGAATTTAAAATACACCTCAATTGTACATAAAACAAACACTCACTGCATCCATCCAGGGTATAGATGCCTCTAGTGTCCTCCTACTTGCAGAGAGTCTCTTTGCAATGCTTCTTTGTGAATAAAAAAGCTATGTCTATTATCTCAACAATTATCAACATGTTCATGAATGAGAAAGTACTAACCAATTATGTAAATAATGAACATCTCATCGAACTTTTTTTTCCTGGGAATGAGACTGGGTTTCTTTAGTAGCAAGAGGATCCATAGGTTGAACATAAACCTTGATCGCATGCACTAATGGATCAGGGAGTGGCTACATACACCAAATGATAAAATAGTTAGACATCGTGCATGTCCACAAGCAATACAAATGAACTGTACGATTACAAAAATTCAAGTATATGTACCTCTATGTGACTTATCCATATTGTAGATGCAACATTGTCTGCATCATCAACAACCCCACTAAGGTCTGGCACGAATGACTCTACATCCTGATGCTGTAAACATGGGAAAATAACATTAAGAAAAACTAGTTGTGAAGTGAATTCAAATCTAACCAACAAATTCCATTGGAATTGTGTACATTACCATGTAATGAGTAGGCTGATCGTCATGGACACCCACTCTTTTTAAGGAAGAGGATCATCTGGTGTAGACAACATGCTTATCTACGTTTGGAATACAAGGAGATCTAAACCAAAGAGGTGGTGTAGGGATTTGTGATGATGGTTGCAGTCATAAAGTGTTACCATAGTTAGACATGGAATTGAATGGATGGAATAATATGTACTGAAAAAATAACATGTTGTAATATACTTACCTCTGCCTAGGAAATGTCTCCCCCATGGGAAGGACCGCTGCCAACAATTTATTTCCCCTTTGCAGATCTAGATATCATCTGCAAGTTTAAAAATTATAAATATTAGAAATCTATAAAGGAGTGTACAAGAATAAATTTAAATAATTTGAACAAGATTTAGTCATTAACCATGTACTTACATTCCCAAGGTAATCATAAAATACACATGGGGGTAATTCGCTGAGATCAATGTCTCTAGCATCTGGTTCAAAATGGGGTTCCCGCAACTTAAAAAATCGTAAATATTATACCATTTAACAAATTAATCATGACTAACACATGTATTAACAAAATGATAGGTATTAAAAAATGACACATGTTGAAATATTACCTCGGTGTTGGTTGTTTGGGCCTCATATACAACCACACCGAGTGCACTACCACCCCCCTTAGAGGCATCAAGATCCTACAAGAGTAAAAATTGCATATATTACGAATATTTTAATGTGTGTACAATATGAAAAAATAAAAATTAAACAACAATAGAGTTTTAATAATGTCCTTACCTGACCAGTCATCATAGAGGTACCATGTGTTGGTCCGCGACCATAGCAAGATTGAACACACATTGTGAACACATGTGGCTCTCTTTGGGGCACATGGGATGTCATTCTATCCCCACCAATAGATGGTCCTATACCACCGTAAGATGGTGGTTGTACCCCACCAGAGGAACAGGGCCCTTCCTGTTCAATAGTTGTGGTGTGTCGAGAAACCATCTCATCTAGAGTAAGAGTTGCCTCCCCTATCTGGGTAACCATATCATGTGCAGGAGGGATGTCTTGCCTCGGTAGCTGGGAACATGGTGGAGGTATCTGTCGATTGACATCTCCATGCCTAGTATTGGGTTAGTTTTGGGGCATCCCACTACCAACGCCATGGAACCCCAACATGTCAAAATAGTTGACATGTTTTCCCATCACAACCTATGCATACAGTTTTTTGAGGAAGTACAACTGTACTTCCCTGTTGTTGTATGGGTGAATATCAAAAACCATGTACCATCTGTCCATCCAATGGTCTCTAATGGGTTGATAGATGCACCACTCAATCGAAATATGTGGCATGCTGCTCTCTGGAATGTCATCTGTCCCATGCACTCTAAATAATGTATATATGTGCTCTTTTGTTATTTTTAGATTCTTGATCTCGTTATATCTCAAACCATCGAAATAGTCTTGTCTTTTGGTTTTCCTGTAGGATGTGATGCTATATAAAGCATCATTCGATCTAGCGATTGTATCAACTATTGTAAGCAATGATGCTGAAAAGGAGCAACAGAGGTCATCTCCACCCCTCTAGGCAGAACCAATCTCTCTAAAATGACCAATAACTCTCAATATCTCCGCATTTTGGTCCATAGTAGCCACTGCAATCATAAATACAAATAAAATATCATTAGAAAAATAAACATATGGTATAATGACATCTCTAAGCAATGAAAAGTGTAAAACTAATGTACGACAAATAACAACATAAACTAAATTTATAATTTAAATTTTAATATTGATCTTCAATTTTGGAATAAACATTTAACATTTTTTCATTTTAATTTTATTTCCTAAATTCAAGTATTAATTCCAATTTCCATATGTATGTGTACATAAAATGTCCTATGTGTATATGTTGATTGTAAAGCTCCTCTAGCTTATTTTAAGGCTTGGATTATGAAGTTTCATCAAAATTGTGAGGTGCTGACTAATGCACCTGCAGGACCAACTCCAAGATTTCGGGTAGAGGCAAGGGCTAGTGCCTAGAAGAGGAGACAAAATGTGCTATTGATGAATAAAATCCCAGTATAGGAAAGGATTTTGTTAGATATGTAATTATTTGTTGTAGCGTGATTTTTTTTGGACTCCAAATTCCATTTAGCATATCTTTGTTTATATTTAATTTGGGCCATGTATGGATTCCACTTCATGTTATTTTAGTTTAATGCACTCTTTCTATATACTCATGAGAGAGTTTGCATAATTGTGTATAGTGGATTTTATGGTTGCAAGGTTTCCATTGGATTCTATCATGTATGATAGTATGTGATTGGCATGTAATCAAAAAATTCAACCTCCATATGTATATTGATGTTCATAGAGCCTATTGTTGAACTCCGTTGTCTTGTCCTTAACCAAAAAGTACCTTCAGTCAAGAGGAAATATTTGTTAAGGATGGGAAGCTTCTATACCTTATTTTAACACTTGGTTTAGGAAGTTTAATCAAAACTATAAGGTGTTTATTGATGTTATTGGATGACCAACTTCGATATTTCGGATAGAGGAAAGGGATTTACCATGTTTGTTTATGTATTTTAGGGAAGATATGAATTCTACTTGATTTTTTTTAGTTGTATGAAACCTTGCTATATAATTGACAAACTTTGCATATTTGTTAATTTTGGTTTGGATTCACAAGGATGCTTGTGAATATACATATGCAAACAATGAAGTTGATTTGTTTTTTATGATTTAATTAGGGTTTTGGTTTACATTGGGCATGTAAATTACTTATTCAAACTTCCAATATACTTGACAAACTTTTCATATTTGTGAATTTTGGTATGGATTTACAAGGATGCTTGTGAATATGCATATGCAAATAGTGAAATTGATTTATTTTTTATGAGTGAATTGGGGTTTTGGTTTCCATTGGGAATGTGGATTTTGGTATGGATTCACAAGGATGGTTGTGAATATACATATGGAAATAGTCAAAATGATTTGTTTTTATGATTAAATTGGGTTTTTGGTTTCCATTGGGCATGTAAATTCCTTTATGGGAATATAAATTAAAAAAAATTGGTTTAAATTCAAACTAGGGCATAGAAATGATTGATTATAGGGAAATTAGCAAAAGAGGATTTGAAGAAAATACCTCACAAGGAAGAGATTAATCCCAAGTTGGATTTTGTTGGCCTTTTCTCACCCAAAACACGTTTTCCCTATCTCATTTTTCTCCGCCCGAAATCGTTTCAACGCATCGTTGTGGAGAAAATGATGGGTTCAACCTATTTTAACCATAAAACAATATTTACTGAACGTGCGCGTGAGTTTGTTAGATAAAACGGGAGCACAGTTTTTTTCATTACAACGGGAGCACGATTTTGTTAACTATCCTAATTGGCATGCATGTTGGCAGCCTTGGGACTAGGCTTGGTAGGGTTGGGATTGCTTGGGATGGTTTATATTTTATGGATCAAGAGTTATTGACTTCACTTTACCATTGTATCTAAAAGATCCCTCAACTTTATGCACTCACCCTGCCTTCTTATTCAATTGACACACACCTATATGCTATGTAACATATTAAAAAAAAATATATCTACTTAAGCTACTTACGAGAATATTACATCTCACAATGTCATCCTCTTGGGATTTGTTGTGAGGGAGATAAACCGAGTCTTACCTTGATACCATATAAAAACTAATAGATACATCCTTACAAAGAGAAGAAATGTTCACACAAAACTTAGATTCAATTTTCATCCATAAAGAGATATTGATACAATTTGCTTACTCTTATAATATATGAGAATGAAGTTATCTATCCTAGATATTATTCAACTTGATTATTTTCTTACTCGACTCATCCTAATCTAAAGATCCTAATCATATTTGAGGTTTTATGACAACCCATGTACACAATAATATATTATGATAAACGTAAGACAAATACATCATTAAAGTATGCCATACTAACTTTTATAACTCTCATCCTCAAGAGTGATAGACTGAACTCTCTTGCTAAGTTCAGACCCATCTCCTTATGCAATTTGATATATAAAACTATCTCTAATATGGAAACTATCAGACTTAAAGTTGTACTGGACAAGGCTATTTCTAAACACCCATTTGGGTTCTTACATAATAGGCAGATTATAGAACCTGTTGGAATTTTCCAAGAAGTTATCCATTCCATCAAAGTTGAAAAACAAAAGATTATGGTGCTGAAACTCGATCCTGTGAAAGCCTTTGACAGGGTTAATTGGGATTTCCTTAGACTGGAACTACTTCAGATTGGGATACCGGGATCCTTTGTGAACTAGATTATGGGATGTGTGGAGTCATCCAACTTTGTTGTTCTCATCAATGGGACACCTTCAAAATTCTTTCCAGTCTCAAGGGGCATCAGATAAGGCTGCCTCCTTTCACCGCTACTCTTTATACTGATTATTGAAATCTTGAGTTTACTGATCTCTAATGCACATGGCATGTGGGTTATTTTTGGTATTAAAGTGTCTCCAAGTCTGAATCTCACTCACTTAATTTTTGTAGATGATGTCATTTTGTTTGGTTTGGGTACTGTTGAGGAGTGGCAGAACTTTAAGGAAATCCTTGATACCTTTTTCACTGCTATAGGAATGGAGATTGATGTGGCCAAATATTCATTCCTTTTTAATGACATTGATGAGACTATTAGACAAAGGATTAACAATTTTCTACCTTTCAAAATGGATACCCTCACTTCAAGATTCAAATACTTGGGATACTACCTCAAACCTTTGGGTTATGGTATTAAGGATTGGAGATGGTTCATTCAGAAGTTTGAGAAGAAGTTAAGCAATTGGACATATAAGCTACTGTTTTTAGGAGGAAGGATGGTACTTGTCAAGGCTGTCCTAATGGGTCTAGCAGTATATTGGCTATCGTTGGCTCGTATGCCCAACACCATATTAACTTATATCATGCGCTATATTTTCAACTTTCTGTGGGGGAATACTGCAGGGAATCACAAATATCATTTGGTTGACTGGCTCACCATTTCCAAACCATATGAATTGGGTGGCTGGAACATAAAAAATATTGAATGGTTCAGCTTGGCCTTATGCTTGAAAAGCCTCTGGCTTGTTCTTAATGGTGATGGATTCTGGTCTTAGATCATTAATCATAAATATCTCAAAAAATTGCCTGTTGATGTACGGATTCTCCAACAATATTTCTTGGTTCAAGGCACATCACATATATGGAATGGTTTCATCAAAGCTATTTCTTGGATTACTAGATGTCTGGGGTGGAAGAATGGTAATGGAAAGAGCATAAAAATTGGCATTTATCCAATTGCTGGACTCACATCAGACTATATCTTACCAGAGGACCTTAGGTTATACCTGGAATATTATGGCATATCATATGTATCTAATGCACACAACTGGGAGTTTTCTACAACATCTACTGACTACTGGCTCACTGCTAATGAGTTAGACCTGGGAGGACATTGGAAGGTTGTTTGGACACATTATATAAAAGGACTTCAACATGGAGGAATCCGCATTAGTAATAATACTGATACATTGGTATGGATGTTCAATAAGATGATGGGCTCGATCAAGTCCAACCTAATGTATGATCTGATTGCTAACATCTCTATCACTAGTAGACCTGCTAATGCTCTCATCCGGATTTGGAAATTCCACATCCCTCAGAAAATTATTTGTTTTAGTTGGTTGTGTCTATCTAATCAGGTTCATACTTGGGATAACCTAATAAAAAAAGGTTGGATAGGACCTCATTGGTGTTGTCTGTGTAGAACAACACTTGAATCTGTTGATCATTTATTTTATGATTGCAGCTTCACTCGACAGGTATTATCATACATAAGCTCCTCTCTTCGCATACCTTTCATCTGGAAGGAGGCTACCTACATACTAAATGTTCCTTCCTGGATTAAGAAAGAAAATAACCTCATCTATCTTCCTCCTCTGATGACATGGAAAATTTGGCTGGCCAGGAACAAATGTATCTTTGAAGATAAAAATCTTGATATGCACTTTATTGTCCACTCCATATTGGAACAACTTCATCTCTATCCAGTACATTCACAGCAGAAGTCCAAAAGGAGAGATATTGGATTGGCTCTTACATTTGATTATCCAACAGGTTTCTTTGATGGTGCCTCAGCGAATCAAATAGGAGGCATTGGTGTTCATCTTTTGATCAGCCAAGATCATTATATTTATATGAAAATGGGTGTTGGTCAGAGTACTAATACAATATCTGAACTTATTTCATTATGGTCACTCTTATTTATGGCTAAATCATTCTACTTACCCACTCTGCACATTCATGGAGACTCCTCAGTTATTATCAAATGGTTCAAAATATCTGAGATCCGGAACCCTATTTCATTTAGCTTGATGCGGTTCACATATACAGAGAATACAATGTAAAGGTTGATGGATTATCCGAAGAAGCTTTAACCTTGGCCTCAATCCTCCTACAGTTTTATGAATTCACTGAAGGTGAATGCTTTGATCAGGGCTCTTTTCATCTTTTTTAGCCCTAAGCACTTGAATTTTCTATCTCTTTTGTGCTTGGCATTATTACTGCATCCTTGGGATGATTGAGGTGGATGATTCCCTCATATACTGAACTCTTTCTGGTACTGCTTCTTTGTATAATCTATTAAGTACATGACTTGTATTCTCTATTTAATGAACAATTGCGGAGTGGATGAAGATAATATTCTCAAACCACTTGAGACACTTATTCCTGAGTTCTCTAGTATGGACCATGAATCTAATCTCCTATAGCGGTTTGCTGATGATGAACATAGTTGTTCTTTTTCCATGTGCACAACTATTACTGATGTTGTAACAATTTGCCTTTGATTTCAATGAAATAACAAGGAATTGATATTTTCTTCTAGGAAAAACTTATTATTTCAACAAAGACAATTTCCCTTTACCACTTATTGATGAAGTCTTAGATGCATTATCTATAAAAATAAATAAAATTAATTCATCTTTATTTATGGAATTAGTGTCTATGAACACATTCAAATCAATTTAGAGGATCAATATAAAACAACATTGCATTCCCATGTGGTACATTTTCTTATAGGTCTTTCCCATTTGAATTATGTGGTGCCCTGGTTGCTTTTCAACATATTGTTTTAAGTATTTTTTAGATTTGTTTTATGATAGTGTATAAATATATATATGATTTAACTCTTTATGGAATACGTTTTGAGGAAGCAATGAATTTAATGAAGGGATAGTCAGTGATAGTCAAAGGAATCACATATGATCTTCTAGAATTGAAGTTGATTTAGCCAAGGTAACTATCATCCATTAAATATCCACATATCAAATACAAAAGGATCTTTATAATCTTCTAGAATTGAAGTTGATCTAGCAAAGGTAAGTATCATCCATTAAATATCCACATATTAAAGACAAAAGAGATCTTTAAATCTCTCTTTCCCATGCACGATACTATAGGATATTCATTAAATATTTCAATAAAATCACAAAACCATTGTTTACACTTGTTTTTGAAAAGTATAGAGTTCATTTGGTCATCGAAATGCAAAAAAACATTTTAAGTCTTAAAGGATCAATTAGTTTCAACTCTGGTGTTGCAAGTACCTAACTAGTATCATACATTTGCAGACATACTAACACCTTTGATAGATCATTAGTATCAATTCTTAGGCAAAGGGAATTTAAGGAGCCATGTGCAATGTTTTACATCAACAAAAAAAATATAAGTGCATAACTAAACTATATTATTACCCAAAACAAAATTGCACTGCTATATACTATAAACAAGTTACTAAATTACATCAATGGTTATTTATCATTTATGCACACTAATATTTCTTAGATTATATATTTAATGATATAGCATGCTATAAATGGATGGATTATTATATGGTGTCTTATATTTATATCAAATTATTTAAATATACTTGACAAGCTTGGCAAAGAAAATGTGTTATTGCAGTTTCTTTATATAAATTAAATAACAAGACATATCAAGAAGTTATGGATGATTGTTTTCTATATGACCACTTGTTTTTTTCCTAGTCCAACCTCCATGGTTTATTGATATAACTCACTAACCTTTTATGGAGAATTTCCATTAACAAGGAGCACTACAAAATTGTCAGATAGAGTTATTCATTCACTTGGATTATAAGTTACTTCCTCAAAACTATTCACTTGGGTTATAGGTTACTTACTCAAAACTACACTACACAATATGCTACACCATTGTGTATGAGAAGATGCATTCTACTACTCCATGCCTGTCATGATGAACGATGTGGAAGTCACATTGTTGGAAAAATAATATCTAGCAAGGTTCTTTAAACAAGATATTATTAGCGTACCTTACATAAATACGATGAAAAGTGTGTTTCTCAATGTGATGAATGTCAATGCACAATTACTCATGTCGATTAAACCCATTAATACCACAATATCCATTAGAACCATTTGAATCATGGGGTGTAGACTTTATGGGACCCATTAACCACCTTCAAATATTAAAAAAAGGTGCATTCTAGTTAGTATTGATTACCTTACAAATTGGGTAGAGGTCAAACCATTGTAGAATACTAAGGAGAGGAAGGTGGTAAAATTTATTTTAAAAGACAGATTCAATAGATTTGGTGTTTCTAGAGATGTATTGACTAATCAAGAGAATCAATTTACATTTAATTTATTGAAATTTTGATGAATTTGAACCAGGTTTATTATAGGAAGTCCACTCCATGTCATTCAATTAGGTGTTTCTAGAGATGTATTGAGTAATCAAGAGAATTAATTTACATTTAATTTATTGAAATTTTGATGAATTTGAACCAGGTTTATCATAGGAAGTCCACTCCATGTCATTCAAATGAAAATGGCCAAGTGGAAGTCACAAACAAAGAGTTGGAAAACAACTTAACAAAGACAATATAGACACATGGAAAATATTGGGGTAACAATTTGTCTAAAGTAGTATGGTATTACATAACCATTTGGAAAACAAAAACACACTTTACACCATATGAACACGTATATGATGCTAACTATTGAATTTGAGACCAAAACATAGCATTGGAACTAGGATATTCTCTTGATGCGGCATAGATATAAATGATTGATAAACTACATTCATTGTATGAAATAAGGTAACAAAGCCCTATTTCACACTAAAAGCATCCAATAGAAAAGACTTGAATGGCATGACAAGTTTATTAAGGCTAAAAATATTCTAGGAGAGTGATTTGGCTTGGGAGAGAAGAATTTTGTCCCATATTAATATTAGGAGTATCAACAACAAAGACACAGATTTATCCCTTCACCAATTATGGGACAGTGTTACTACTTGATATTATCGCTAGAGTTGTACATGGATTACTGGGGATACATATAGTGCAACTAGAGATGCAATGATCATATTGATAACTGAGTAATTTTTTTTATGGATTAAGGAACAATAAATAGTCCGAAGGTGAAATAAAATGTACTCAAAACAAATAGAATAATCCCAACCATTCATATATACACAATAATGATTCTTATAACATAGTTCACATCCAATTTCGATTTGAAAGAACAACCGCATCCTTATCAAACTGAATAAAACACGAATGAGCATACTATGACCTTATTGATCCGAACAAACAATTACAACATTTATTAATTCAATGCCAATTTACAACTTCATTTTTTTAAACAACATATATAGCGTTTCAATTTGAAATAGATTCCTTTACAGTTATTATTCCATCAATAGAACTGGACACACCTTCATGAATATGAATGTATATTGACAACATATCCACTTCGATTCATTACAATTTACTGATTTAATACAATTTTGAAATAGAAATAAACTGTAATAAAAGTTTTGTAAAAACCCCAGATTCCTTTTGTAAAAACTATGGATGAGCTCGCTTTTTTGTCCACTCGAACTCTTTCTTCCTTCGATTTCCAATCATTGAGCATCCACCAGATACCTACCTACCAACTCTAGAAGGGTACTATTCTTTGTGAGGGCAGTGACCTTAAAACTGTAGGGCAGGACCTCAAAACTGCAATGGGGTTGAATGGGAAGAATTATGCTAGCATAGTTAGTGTGTGTTTTTTCACTAAGGATTTCGCAACTCCTTTTGCACACAAACAAACCAAATTTTTAGTGAATAAATAAAATAGTAAGCTTGCACCTCCTAACTCCTTTTGCACCTATCTAACAAATGTGAAAAATAACGAACCAAACATTTAGCAAATACCAAATTAAAATTGTCATCATCTATCCTATCCAATAATAGGGTAAGAGGTGTGTGAGATTCATGCTCTTCCATTGTTTTTATAGCCTTGAGAACCTTTCCAAAATTTTCACATATACATAATTTGGAATTTCTAAATTACATTTTGTTTTAATATTAAGGCTCCCATGTATCATTTTGTATAACAAAAACATATTTTCCATTTATTTATTAAATATTTATCCTCACATATTTTCCTATATTCTTTCTTAGATGTTTCCTTGATTTTTCCATTTCTCTTATCTTTTATGTGTGTGTGATTTGAGTTCACTAAATCTAATTTAATAATTCGATATTTTTTTTATGCACAAGTTAATTCCATTTAAATTTAAATTTATTCATTTCCTACTTGGTCATAATTAATTAAACTCTTTTCATTTCTTTTTAAAATAACATTTTTACCCTATATAGTTTTTATTTTATCGGGGAGTTGCATTACAATGGGCTTATCAAGGGTGTCATGACTTTATCCATGACTTTAAAATATTTCTTTTTTGGTGGTGAGGATTGTTGTGACGACAGAGACCACGTTAGCTCACTCTTGTGGACCCTTATAAAAGACTCATGGTTCATGGGGAATAAAGTCATGTCCTTATTGCACACTCCCCAATGAATCCTCATGAGTGTCTGAGTCCATGGACTACCCTCATGGTAACATGCACCTCATGAGAAAAAGACTCTCTCACTTTTCAACCTATTGCATGGAATAAATCACTAGCCTTATTGGTATCTCTTCACCATTCAACCTATTGCATGGAATAAATCACTAGCCTTATTGGTATCTCTTCCCCATTCAACCCCATTACATTTATGTAGACTGATTAGCGATTGTGTTCTTACGCTTGCACGTGAAAACACCACGTGCATCAAATAATTCTAAGCATAAAATACAATACATAAAATTGTACCATGTTAACCTCACCTGAAGTGGATACCCAACTTTATCTAGACTCTGCGCAGTATCAACAGAACCTTGCATCCATTGTATCTATCTATCTATGTCTGCAACACTTGAAAACCTGTCAAAGCACATGATAGATAATGCATTCAGATAATTTCATTTACTAACCATCATTTTATAAATTGCATGGAAACATAAATATCTAATCACTGCCATTCATCTTATTCATAAGCAATAACTATAAATATTCAATTTATTCATAAATGTATTGATTCTCAAGTTCCAACACCAAGACATTTCCACACATAACCAAGTGATTCATAATTGAATTCCATGAAATAATAACATAGTATAATAGGCAGGGTCCAAAGTAATAGTTAGGCACTACATACACCCCCCTTCATGAAAATTTGTACCAAATTTCTAGAATAGTTAAGGAAACTGTTGACACATCTCTAATATGTCCTCCCAAGTCATTGAGATGGGACTGCAGCTATTCCAATGGAATTTTACCTGGTTGACTAGTCAACGTTGAAGTTGTCAAGATCATCAATCTAGTACATGGATCGGTTCAGACTCCAAGACCCCCTCATCCAAAATCCACAATTTACTCAAATCGATAACATGAGAGGAATCTAGAATGTAATGATGGAAAAAAAACACATGAAAAACATTATGCATACGACTAAATGATGATGGTAAAGCAAGATGGTAAGCAACTAGCCCCAATATCTCGATGATAGGAAACGGTCCCATGAACTGTGGTGATAATTTGGCCCCCTTTCCAAATTTTAAGGATCTCTTCTACATCCTAACCCACAAAACACTCTATATACCACCTCATAGATTCATGTAATCTCTGTATTCAAAAATTCCCAACAAAGGAAAGATTTTGGAAAAAATGTCTTCACTAGCTTTGACTATGGGGGATTCGAATGGCTCAAGAGGGTCTCGAATTTCGTAGGGAATTATGTGGGGAATATTATTAATCTTCAATAGAATCTCTGATGGTTTTATTATAGGTCATAGATATCTGCAACTTGATTTGGACATAATGGCAAAAAGGGGAAATTTACTAGCAATTTATGGTGCAATTCCCCCTAGGGTGTGAGTAGAAACGGATCTCCAAATCCTAAGAAACCCTCCAAAATTTCAGAAAAGAGTATGGGGAATATAATTAGATTTAATTTACTGTAATTATATGTGTTTAATATTTATTTTAAATCTTCATATTCGAATGCAGAATTTCAGTGACACTTGCTTAAGGGAAATGACACAATAAAGCTCAACCTCAACTCATAAATGGGGCATATAATGTTTCAGAACAAGGATATATGAATATATACAATTGAAATCATTTCAATATCTCACTAACAACATATAACATTGACCCAATTCACAATATACATCATATACACAATCTCCATTGAAAGGGAAAATCATCACATGGAAAGTCCTCACAAGAAAGCTTGGAAATGTGGACATTTTCATATGAATTTCTTATGATTTAGACTTTAAGATAATGTGAACATGATATTAAATATAGATACATCATACATTATATATTGGGAATCAAATGAACTCAATGGGGCACAACCACCATTCACACTAGTGCGCCTTCATAGAAAAACATGGAAATATGGAAGTGGAAATTGAGAGAATGGGAGGAAAGATGGGTCACGAAAATAAGCAGCCTCCTATATGCAATAAAAATATCTCCAAAGCTCCAAATTATAGGTTTGAATGGCCTCTCCCATGTCCAAATTGGATGAGAATCTCACTCTCTCTAAATTGGCTCACTAGTAGGGTAAGTGTGCACTCATCGTGCAAAGGACAAGCATTTGCTCACCAATTTCTCTCCAAATTCCGAAGGAAAATTCACAAATGATAAAAATCCATTTAAATTCCTCATGACATATTTTTATAACCCTCCTAAGATCCTCCAAGTTCAAATTCATTCCCATAGGTTTCCCCCACCTCATCCTTGATGCTTAGTAACCTCCATGCCACTTGGTCTTCTAATCAACCCTTCATCTTCCACCCAATTCGAATGGCTGCCACATAGTCCCAAATTCGCCCTATTAGAGCCTATTTTTAGCCTTTACATGTTAGGTTGTCATATGTGTACAATCATGTCTACAATCAGGTCTGACTTGTCATAGAATCTTGTTGGTAGGGGTTTTGGGTAAGTGGGTTGGGCAACATCGCGGCAGCTGCGCAAGCTCATGCGACACCATGCAAGGACAGATCAACACGATGGGAAGAAAGATAACCGTTTTAAATATTTAATGTGTTAATTGACCACATTTTGTGGACATAGGTCATCAGTGGTTAGAAGTTAGTTAGAAGTGGACCTTTGATGTAAAGGTGCAAGCCTATATATAGAGCTAGTTTTGCAATTATAACACAATGGTATTAAGGATGAGATTTGTTGCGACCTATCTATGGTCTTGATGAGCCTTCTATTTTGAACAATCTATGATCTATCTGTGTCAGATACTAAGTTTTGGGATGCAACTGGTCTCCTGCTGTGGAGAATAATTATCTATTTTGGATCTGTCGCAGAATTAATATGACATGACGGTTGTTGCATAAATATTGTCTTCTGTTTTCATGTTTTCTCTGCTGCGCTATCAATGAGAAGTGTGTTGAACCTATTATGATTTATTGACATTGCTATAATAAAATGATGATGCATTCTATCCCACTTTTGTCATAATTTTGTTAAGTGATGATTGAAGTTGTTGTATGAATGATAATGCTGGGATAACACTACTGTGATGAATGAATGATGCGATCTATTAGATTTGTAGTTGTGAAGATGAATTGTGAGGACTGTTTTAATTCTACAATATGATAAGTATGCTGTCAAAGTCGCAGATGCCATATATTTCCTTCCTACTACCAGGAACTTAGTTTCGACAGCTCTCCCTTGAACATATAGGGTGAGACTTTGTCCGCTCTGCGGATGTTGCTGGGCAGGGTAAAACCTGTCTGGGATAGTGCTTAGGGAGATTGCATTGGTTGGGCATCGAAAGAGTGAGAACCCCTGTCAATGAGGCTTTGTTGGTGGGTTTCTGCCAACAAATGGTTTCGTTTTTAGGACTGAGTTGTGATTGAAAGGAGGATATGTTTTGGCATTCGACTCAACCGGAGATCGAGGAGTGGTTTGGTCTAAAACTGTGAGAGTTCGCTGAAACATAAAATCAGAATCTGAAGCTATCAATGAGAAATTGGTTGGACATATATATTCACAAAGGCCCTCATGAATGGTTCTTCTGTGAGTTTCCTATCATCTTGTATGAGTGGCTGGTGAAGTTCACTTCCAAGAAGAAAAAAATCCAAGGAGGAGAGCCAACATCTTGGACTACGGAGCTGATCCAGGAATTACAAGAAACAGAATATAAGGTATCACGTGATGTTGAGGTGTTCTTGGATAGTACCCTAGAGGGATACATTACCGAGTTTGTAGTTGATACCAATAAGTCATTTAGCGAAGTAGAAAGGGAGTTCTTCAATGGACCGCGAGGTAGATTTTTGCTATCTCTACAGCTATCTATTAAACAAATTGTCTATGAAAAAGGTATTCTGAAGATGGACCAAGAGTAGTGGAACATTGGTGTACGGAGGATGTAGACACTGCGACGAAAGGGGGAAGATGCATGGAAATGTAAGGGGTAGATGGGCATGAGTTCTTGTGAGAGTGTGAAGGTCATTGAGGAAACAAGTGGTTGTACAAGAGGAGGAGCAAGGTTTCAAGAGAAGAGGTAGAGGATAGGAAAAGGTCCTACTGTGATTGAAGTGCGATGCCATGAGGAACAACCACATGGGACAAAGAAACCTTTCAGTGACGACGAGAAAAACCAGGCCCAGGCTATGCCCAAAAGGATGGCACGATCGAACCCCAGCAGTAAAGTGTCCACACCTTCGTGCACTAATCCACCACCAGGAAAAAATGCACATTCTATGTCAACTTTCTTGACGTGTTAGCAGCAGTCTAGCAGTAGAGTACCAACCAGAGGAAGAAGGCCCATAATGGTGGACGACGAAATGAAGCTACCAATATTTCATGGAAATGGCACTGATGACCCAGAGAAATATTGGTTCCTATACGAGGTGATCTAGATCGCTCAACAGACTGTGGATGATGATATCAAGAAAAGCCAGCTGGAAACTACCCTCAGAGGTTGTGCACTAGATTGGTACATGAGGTTCATGCTGGTTCCTTAGGGAGGTACAACAAAAACATTGGATGATATCCGTAAGGGGTTATTTGAAGAATTCAAGAAGCCGAATTCTAAGGCTCAGTACATTACCGAGTTGAAAGGAATCAGGTAGTTCCCCAATGAAACAATTTAGGACTTTGATCAACCGTTTAAGACGTTGATGGCTCGAGTCAGCTTCCAGATAAGCGATTTTTAACACAAGAAGTGGTTCATCATCGCACTTGTCCCACATATTAGACAACTGCTAATGCAACAAAATATTGTGATGTAGAGTGAGGCTCTAGAAATCACGATGAAATTAGAAGCATCGTCTGTAGGAGAAACCGCGGTCAGGATGAGCCAGATTCAAGCATAGTTGGCCAATATGACACTCCAACTACAAGATATCAAGAAGGCTAAGGAAAATCATAATGACCTTTGGTGCACCCGATGTCGTGCAAACAAACACACCAAGGATACATGTTTGATGCTTCGAAATTATTTGATTTCAAGCACCCCGAACCCATTGAACTGTGATGGTGTACCATGGTGCCGTATATGTCAGGTCTATGGGAATCAACATGAGAACTGCGACCACATGCAATAGATGGTTACCAAGGCAAAGATTCTACACTATACCTTTTGTCAGTCAGTGGGACACAACGATAAAAAATGTTGAGCTTATGACTTGCTCCAGGAAAGGACATATGATTCATACTTTGTGAAAGGTGAGGACCCCCGAAAAATGCAAGTGCATCGACAGATGGCGCAACCAGTAGTGCAGGTGCAGTATACACCGTTTCCCCAGATGCATTTTATCCCATTGCTACCATAATATCATTTTATGTCGCAGCAACAGTTTTCACCTCAGCCACAGCTCGTAGCACAACCACAGCATGCATCATGACCACAGTATAATCAGGTACCGCTCATTCAACCTTTTAGCCGCAATATGTTCAAGTTTCACACTATGTTAAAGCTGCGCACTATGTCCAGCAACAACCAAACCCCACACAGCAGCAGTTGGCCCAGCCTTAGTTTCAACAAGGAGGGATCCAAGAAGGATTTCACGGAGGATTCAGGGGATGAGGGGAAGGATTTGGTTGAGAATCAATCCAGTGATTTACTTGTGGAGTATTCATGCACTATCAGAGGGAGTGTCCTCATGTGCAGTGTACATACTATGTGGCCAACGAGCATAATGTTTAAAATTTCCCTCAGTTGATTGCAAAATGGCAGGATGGAAACATTCCTCAGCTACAGAATGCGCAAAATCAGAACTAGCCAACGTTCCAAGTGCAGAACCAGTTGATGATGTAGAATCAGATTTTGCCACAGATCCCGCGATAGACTCAGAATTATCAAACAAACCTGCCGCTGAATTAGAACCCACCATTGAATCAAGCCCAGAACATGAATCAAGTATCGATGGTTGCCACAATTCAAGCTGAACCACGAACGATGGATGTCGACATTGAGGTTGTTACTCGCACTGGTGCAACAACTGGAGAATATGGATTGTGTCAGTAAGTTTGGTTTGTCAAAAAGAAAAAGGTAGCATTTGATATTGCTATGGAGTAAGATACCTTCTTCGAGGCTAAGCATGCAATTGGGAGAAATCCAGGTAAGTTTTATCAACATGTTGTCTACTTTTGATCCATCTATAGAGGCAGGACCATCGCAGCAGCATGGTACCTTGCAACATTTATTTGAGAGTTTTCTATCGCTAGCAAGGGATCCCAAAGCCCTTGTCGAGATTGAGAAGTTGTTATACCACCGGGATAAGACATTGAATGATTCCATGGCGAACTCCTTGCAAAAGAGGAAGACAGGAAAGGAGATGAGGATGAACATCCAGATTGGAGATTACGAGGTTGAATCGGTTATTCTGGATCTCGGATCAAATGTAAACATTTTGACCAAGCAAACTTGGTAACTGATGGGGAAGTTGACATTGGGATGGTCACTGGTGCAGCCACAACTAGTAAATCAGGCAAAGGTTCAGCCCATTGGTTGTGTCTCAAACCTGGTTTTCAATATTGAAGGTATGAAAATGCGTGTTTATTTTGATGTGATAGAAGTGGTTGAATATGGAGGTTCCTATCCCACACTGCTAGGTATTGGGGGGGCTAATGATAGCATGGCAATTATCAATTTCAAAAAAGGGTTATGACATTTGAGAACCAGGATGTCAGGGTCATCACTCCCATGGACCCTCAAGAAGGACGCCGGTGTATTGAACCTATGAGGGATGAAGTTGGTAGAAGTTGGGATCACGCCTATAATATCTCTAATGACTATATCCACCCTACCGTCGATGGTGAACTTGGATGGCGTAGCGCTAGTTCTGCGTTCTCTAATTTTGATGATGCTCTGGAAAATTGGCAAAATATGCAGCATGTGGTGTCATTCAAGAATGCGGGTTGATTACACAGTCTCTCCATCACATAGCAACTGAGACTGTCGAGTTGCCAATTTATGAGGAGCTTCCAAAGTTATCAGAATTCCTTCAAGAATTTGAAGAGAAAGTGTTTGAACCACAAAGGGTATTGGCCCTAGATGTAGCACTAAAGGCTACCTCGGCCCAATGGTGGGTGATGCATAAGTAGATGATCCATGACTGGGGATGGTGTCGGAGAAAGATGATGGTGTGCTTCAACGATTTGGAGGTCTATCATGCTAGGAGATACGATGGAAGGAATGATCCTGCCAGTCACTTGATGGAATGTCAGGCCTTATGGGCATCACGACCTAAAGATGAGTGGGTCCATGCTTTTGTTCATACTTTGGACGAGATGCCAATATCTTGGTATGTAGCAGCAGAACTGCGTAGAACTATAATCACTTGGGAGGAGTTTTCCATTTTCTTTGTGCAAATGTTTAGTTTCCAAGATGCCAACCTAGAGGTACGTAATGTATTGTAAATCATCCACGATGTAGTGCTGAAGGTCGTCCCTGTCGTATACCCAGTTGAGCCACATGTGCACTGCTCGATGCAATATATGATGACATGTTACAATCTATCTAGGGAACCTGAAGATGATGATGAGTAGAGGAATGTTGATATTCTGGAGTCAGAAGGAAGCCGCGATGTTGCAGCACCAGACATACTAACGGATTCAGTGAGTCAGCTACTGAAGATCAAGAATGTCAACATTGGGTTGGAAGAGCACCTGAAATTTGCCAATATTGGGGACTATTGGGACAAGGAAAAAATGGCCAAAATCACGGACCTGTTGCATGAATTCCAGGATCATTTTTCGATGCGGTTCTCAGAAATGAAGGGGATATTAGGAGACCCGGGGAAGATGAAAATCCTGTTGAAACCATATTCAAAACCTGTGTGACAGAGGCCGTATCGACTGAACCCACGATACAAGGACTGTGTGAAGGATGAGATTGATTAGATGCTAGATGCTGGGATCATTGATCCTATCGAATAATTAGAGTGGATAAGACCTATGGTGGTTCAGGATAAAAAGACAAGCGAAGTCCGCATTTGTGTCAACCTAAGGAAGTTAAATGATGCCTGTGTGCATGATCCATTCACAAATACGTTTATGGATGAGTTCCTTGAAGGAGTAGGTATTTAGGAGATGTATTCCTTCACAGATGGTTTTTCGGGGTACCACCATATCTAGATTGCAAGGGAGGATCGTCATAAGGCCACGTTTGTCACTAAATGTGGTTGTTTTCAATATACAGTCATGCCCTTTGGGTTGAAGAATGCACCAACAATATTTTCTTGGGTAGTTGTTGCTGTGTTTAAAGACTTTATTCAAAATTTCCTGCAAGTATACATGGATGAATGGATAGTCTATGGTTTGGTTAGAGATCATTTAGCAAACCTGCGATTGATGCTGGAACGGTGTCGACAACATCAAATCGCACTAAAATCTAAGAAGTGCATTTTTTGTGCACCGTTTAGAATGCTACTTGGACACATAGTATGTAAGAAAGGTCTATTGGTTGATCCAATGAATATCGCACTAAATCTTAGTTTACCACCACCGATGAATGTAAATATGCTTCAAGTGATGCTGGGTCACACAGGGTACTATCGCAAGTTCATCAAAGGATAAGCTGTGATTACTGCCCCTATGGCAAAGCTATTAAATAAGGATGCTGCATTTGAGTGGAGTCAGGAATGTCAAGGAATTTTTGACACACTGAAGGCCAGGATGGCCTCCGCATCCATACCAATATTCCCTGATTGGACCAAGGAATTCCATGTGCACGTCGATGCCTCTTCTATTGCACTAGGGGTTGTGCTTGTGCAACCAGGAGAGGGCGACCTGGATCACCCAATCGCATATGCCAGTAGGAAGTTGTCATTTGCTGAACGAAATTACAAAAAGACTGAAAGAGAAGGCTTAGTGATGGTTTATGCCTTGCAAAAATTCAGGCATTATTTGATAGGCGGTCACTTGAATATGTTCATCGATCATTCCACCTCACAATAATCGGTTAATAAGCCTGTGTTGGGGGGAAAATATGTTGGTGGATGCTACTTTCCAGTAATTTGAATTTGAAATAATTGTGAATCCAAGACAGTTGAATGTTGTTCCTGATCACTTGGCTCACATTGAGACCGAAGAAGAACCTACCAATATAGATGATGGATTGTCCGATGCACAGCTGTTCTGGGTAGAGATCACGAATGACCACTTTACTCCAAACATTCAGTTCTTGGAAACTGGTGTTACCCCGAAGAACCTGTCAACCAGCCAGAAAAATAAATTTGTAGTAAAGGCTTCATATTTCTAGCTAATTGCTGGACAATTATACAAGCTTGGACTAGATGAAATATTGCGACAGTGTATCCTACTGCATGAGCAGGGGCCCGTTCTAGAAGAAGAACATGCAGGAATCACGGGAGGTCACTATGGAGGAAGGGATACTACACAGAAGTTGTTGTGCGTCGGGCTATGGTGGCCTACGTTGCATAATGATGTTGTAGACTATGCGAGGAGTTGTGACATCTGCTAGCATGTCCGTAAACCATAGCGATGAGATGAGATGTTGTGTGTGTTGTAGGTAACTCTACAACCTTTTGAGAAATGGGCCGTGAATTTCATGGGTCCTGTTAATCCACTGGGGAAGAGGACCGGTGCACGATACATCATTACCACAATTGACTATATGACTAGGTGGGCAGAGGCTGCACCAGTTGTGGATTGTACCGCTACGACAACAATGAAGTTCATATTTGAGAATATTGTGACATAGTTTGGGTGTCCTAGGATATTGATGAGTGACTAGGGTATTCATTTTATCAACCGTACTGTAAGAGCGCTAACCAAGGAGTTGCAGGTGCAACATAAGAAAAGCATGCCATACCATCCACAGGAGAATGACACTGTTGAGGCGTTCAACAAAATTTTGGTGACAAATTTGACAAAGGTATGTAATTCTAATCCCAATGAATAGGACTTGAAAATTCCAGTAGTGCTATGGGCCTATTGCACCACTTGTAAACAGCTGACAGGACAAACACTGTTTAAGCTAGTATATGGACAAGAGGTAGTTATGCACATGGAATACATTGTTCCTAGTTTATGCATCGCTGCAGCGACTGGCATGGATGACACATAAGCATTAGAAGAGCGCATTGCGTAGTTGATCCAGCTTGAATAGGACCGTCTTATTGTAGGCTTCCACCAGCGTGTTGTGAAGGATCGACAGAAGGCATGGCATGATTGCCACATTAAGAAAAAACAATTTGCGGAAGGAGATTTGGTGTTGTTATACAACAACAAGTTCATGAAGCATCTAGGTAAGATACAGATGCATTGGTTAGGCCCATATCTTGTTCATTCCATTACTTTTGGAGGTGCGGTTCAATTACAACAATTAGATGGTGCGTTACTCCTGATGCTCATCAATGGAAGTCGCTTAAAGACCTATAGGACAGGGTCAGAACTGTGCACTGCTTGAGGTGTTGTGAAAAAAAAATATAGAATATTTTGTTAGATAATAGCAAGGCGAGCCTAGGGGTAGAGGCTGTGTAAGGATAGAGTTAGTAGCGATGAAAGGGAGACCACCTGTGACAGCCGCAGGGATCTAGGTTGGTCAAATCAACAATAAATTCAGGTAGTTAAAACAGTTAACTGGCGGCACTTGTTGAAGCGACGCACATTAATGGACAATCCAACTGTTAGAAGGGTAAGCTTGCCAGTGGATTTGGTGTCATTACTACTAGATTTAGTCATGATGGATATAGTAGATTTGGCAATGATGGTTTCAAATTGGGAAGTGGCTATAAAAAGCATGTGGGATGCAGGAGGAAGGCATTGTTAAGAGAAGTTTAGTCGAGAGAGCAAAGTGTTGAGCTAAGTACAGTTGACGAGTAGAGGTGTGATTTGTGTTGTGAGATTTTGGTGAGTTGGAGAGTAGAGGTGTAGAGTCTTCGGGTGCATAGTAAGGTTTGGGGAGTGCAGTATGCTGAGAGACCATAATGCAATTGATATTTCCAGTGAGTAGGAATCCCCCATTCGAACCACGACCATTGAAGAAGAAGTCATGATTATGATGGTAGGCTCTTCATTAATCCCCAAAATAAAATGTTAGGCTCAGAAGCCTAGTTCCACGCCACCGCCGAAGAGGCACACTCGCACTTTGGTTAGAGTACAAGGAGAGGGGACTGCATAGACTAGGTCATTGAGCTTGGGAGATATAGAGTCTACGGTGCCTAGGGGAATCTCTGTTAATGATATCTTGGTCTATGTCGCTCCAAAACATCTGGGAGCGAAGTCGAGGAAGCCTACAAAGAATTAGAAGTATCCACCAAAATTGCTGCCGCTGCCGGAAGGGATGACTTGCTCGATCGATATCATCCCTGCCTTAATCAAGTTGAAGTTTGAGGACCATGATTTGCTGTTACTTAAATATGTCTATGATGAGCCATATGAATCAGTTCTAACAGTGCCCAGCGCACCGATTCAATGGATTCCTCAACCATGGGCCAGCGGGTTGAACAAATCTAGATTGTTGGGGCTCATCAATATGCCTCACTTTGGGCGAATGAATGAAGCCCATGCATGCGTTAAACAAATCTTGGCTTGCTTTCATGGTGGGATGATTTGGTTGAATGGGCCTATTCTAGTCACAGTCGACTTAATTACGAGCATTATGGTCTTGCCGAAGTCCAAGGAAGATCCAACGCAGTATATCCGCGGGTGAGATATTGACAAGAAGTTAGCCAAGCAGCTGAAAGAGATATTTGTCTTGTAGCGTGATGGCCACACCTATCATATTGACAACATTAATTCACAAGTGGTGTGTATAGGGTCGCATATTTTGGTGAGTAATATTTGTTCAGGGAAATCAACCGGTCCAATGCAACTCAGGCAGGGTCGCATGCACACAAAAATGTGTAGAGGGTGTGCAAATGAACTGGTCCTTGTTTCTTCTCAACCAGTTGCTTGACGATTCTCTCACTGCTCAGGCTGGGTGGCCATTTTCCTATAGCTGGCTATTAATTCTCATTGTGCTTGTTGCATGGATGGAACCTAAAGATTATCAGTCGATGGCAGTTGATGCGGTGAAGGTGTTCCTCCATGCACGATATTAGAATTTGTGGTGCGTTGAGGAGCCCAGTCGATAGGCGGGCTGTGTGATCCATTTTTGGGTCTATTGGGAAGTGCTGCAAGCTGTAGCTATCAAAGTTCCCCGATTATCCAATTATGCGGTAGCCAAGTATCAGTGGCTAATTCAATTTGTAATCGGGCCTCACTCCATTTATATCCAGGCATGGGGGAACCCCGACAAGCAGTGGTTACCTCTGGCCTAAAAATTTACTGATGAATAATTGGATGCTATTGTTCAAGAGTGGCCAATTGAATGGTGCAACCCCATGAGTCATGAGGAACTATCTAAGGAGCCACCATCTGATGCCCCTGATGATTCTATCCAAAAGGAGCTAAGTGTTCATGAATCTGACAATGAATCATTAAGGGACCCTGAGGCCAAAGCACACCGCATGCGAGAGGAAACTCAAACAACATGGCACCAAGAATATGACATAGGAAATAGTACCCGGTCAGGGATGGAGGACCAACTACAATGGCTCATCAAAGCGGTCACTGACTCCTCTGAGGCTGCAACGAAAGTGATACGAGAGTCCAACCACAAAGAGTTTTTTGTGGTAAGAGATAGGTTGAATTCTAGTTTTGATTTTGTTTCTAGGAAGACACTCGAGAGACATGTAATGCAGGAAGTCCCGTTGATCAGGACCGAGTTGTCACCAAGGAACGTTCAAGTTCCCCCAACTTTTATTGACGCAAGGAGTGAATAAGTTAACCTATTACTACGACCGATCCAAAGCGTTGTCTTGGATCTTAACAAGTTACCCACTCAAGCAATTGTGGAGCTGCAGCATGTTTCCACTCAGGAATTGGCGGATAGAAAGAAGGAGCTGACCGATGGATATGTGCAGTCACAAAGTGCAACCAAGAAGCTACAGAAAGAAACTGAGGAGCTACATTAGGTTAGGGTACAGTTGGTGGAAGAGAAGGTATGAGAGATTGAGGCGTTGAAGGCAGCACAAGCTGAGCTGCAGCGCAAGGCTACTGATGAAATCACTAAGCTTAAGAAGGCACAAGACCGACTCATCATTAAGAAGGCGCAGCTGTGTGCAAGTGTTGGCAAGGTCGAACAAGCTATTGATGAGGATTTTCAACATATCTTTGAGAACACGCCCGATATTACTATAGTCACTAAGGTCAAACAACTTGGGGAAGTTATTTCCCAACTCCAGGACAAAACCCTTTTGCTTAATTCCTTGGTCCATCCATAGACGCCGCCGGAGCAGGTTGCTGAATGAAAGGCTACTATGAAGGAGATAGCAGACCGGTTTGAAAGCATGGAGCAAGAAGCAAAGGAAATCATGGAGGTGATGACACAATTTTGGCAAAGCGTCATCCGAGATGAACAACTCGACCAGTTGATCATGCAAGTGCAAGAAGTTGAAGGATAGTTGACAACACTGAAGACGTACTTGCGAGCACTGCCACTCATGGTGCAAATCAAGCAGTCGGAGGAGTTGAAGGACCTACAGCAGAGAGTTGTCCATGCCCAAGAACACCAACAAAAGTGCAATGCCCAGTTGGATGAATTTCAAGAAGTTGGTCAAAATCTAGTTGTCAAAGTAGTCGCAATGTTGCAAGCAGTGCAAGAAAGTCGAAATATGGTCGATAGAAAGGCTGGGGAAGTGAACCCCATGCAGTAGAATTTGCTCAACTACGAAAGCATGACTGAAAAATTCCAGCTCTGGGTTCGAGAGATCTCGCCGTCATTTGAATATTTCAAGGAAAAGACTTCAGCGTATACCCTGTCAACCTAACGTGGCTCGAGGATGAGCCACAAGACTGTGTTGGGGTCCTGTTGGCAGGGGTTTTGGGAAAGTGATTTGCGCAGTGTCATGGTAGCTGCACAAGCTCACTCGACACTGTGCAAGGCTAGATCAACGCGGTGGGAGGAAAGATAACCATTTTTAATATTTAATGTGTTAATTGACCATGTTTTGTGTACATAGGTCATTGGTGGTTAGAAGTTAGTTAGAAGTGGACCTTTGATGTAAAGGTGAAAGCCTATATATAGAGCTAGTTTTGCAGTTATAACACAATGGTATAAAGGATGAGATCTGTTGCGACTTGTCTATGGTCATGATGAGTCTTCTGTTTTGAACAATCTGTGATCTGTCTGTGTTAGATATTGAGTTTTGGGATGTAATCGGTCTCCTTCTGTGGAGAAGAATTATCTATTTTGGATCTGTTGCAGAATTAATATGACATGACGATTGTTGCATAAATAGTGTCTTCTATTTTCCTATTTTCTCTGCTGTGATATCAATGAGAAGTGTGTTGAACCTGTTATGATTTACTGATGTTGCTGTAATAAACTGATGATGCGTTCTATCCCACTTTTGTCATAATTCTGTTAAGTGATGGTTGAAGTTGTTGTATGAATGATAATGTTGTGATAACACTACTGTTATGAATGAATGATGCGATCTATTAGATATGTAGTTGTGAATATGAATTGTGAGGACTGTCTTAATTCTGTAATCTGATAATTATGCTATCAAAGTCGCAAATGCCATATCTTCCCTTCCTACTACCGGAAACTCGATTCTGACAACTCTCCCTTGAACATCTCGAGTGAGACTTCGTCCACTTTGCGGATGTTGCTGGGCAGGGTAAAACCTGTCTAGGCCGGTGCTCAGGGAGATTGCACTGGTTGGGCATCAACAAAGTGATAACCCCTATCGATGAGGCTTTGTTGGTGGATTTCCACCAACAAATATTCCATCATTGTTGTCATAAAGTGCAGGGAATCTAGCTCCACATGGCACCTAGTTTCTTCCTAGACTCTTCCTCTTCTATGGGGAACTACTCCTACTCACCCATTCAAATCCTTGGGATCATGATATTTCATTTGATGATTCTTCAGCTTCCAAGAATATTCCATCACTCATTTCGAATTTGGAGTTAATCCATGACATGTGTAAGGAAGCATCTAGCAACCCAATGCCCCCTTGGACCTCCAAATATCCTTATGAAGCAATGCCACTTTATTTTCTCCATATTTATTATTTGTATGACCCAAATTAATGTTTGAATGATAAACTAATGTTCTCTTGGGTCCCATAGCTCCCTTATTGCAATATTTAAAGCCTCCTCTCCCAACCTAGGGAACTAGTAGGTGGGTAAACATTGTCAACTAATAGACCTATTGGAATGGGGCATGACATTTCTCCCCCCCAATATTTCTTGTCCTCAAGCAATACCAAGTTTGGAATCTACAAATTTTTTTCATCTTCCCAAGTGGCCTCCTCAATAGGGAAATCCTTCCATTGTACCAAATATTATTTTATTGTTCTGCTTCGCAACCTTCTCTCCCTTGTTCCCAATATTTTGATTGGAATGAGAACAAGTTGTCCTTCCTCATCCAAAGGTGGTAAAGTATATGAAACTTAAATGTTCTTCCATATAACATTATTTAGACAAGAAACATGAAACACATTATGAATTTTACTTCCCATGTGAAGCTCCAGTTGATAGGACACTTCTCCAACTTTTCGAATCACTTTGTAGGGACCATAAAATATTGGTTTGAGATTTTATGAAAATTTACCTTTTATGGTGGTTTGCTTGTAGGGATTCAACCTCAAATACACCAATTCATTCACTTGGAATTTTCTATCCATTCTATGTTGGTCTGCATATTGTTTTTGCTGATTTTGAGCAACCTGCAAGTTATCTATCAAAACCTTCAAAATCGCTTGACTTTCTTCAATCCAATCCTTAGCCTTTATAGATCTAATATCACCAAAAATGTGGTCAGTAAAATTGGATGCATCATAACCAGAAATTGCTTTATAAAGAGACATGGCAATGGACATATGGAAATTAGTATTGTACCCAAACTCACCCAAATGCAACCATTTTATACATGCTTTTTTATTCCCACTAACATAGTTCCTCAAGTAGCCTTCCATCCATTGATTCACCCTATATATTTGGCCATCAGTTTGGGGATGATATATTGTGCTAGGTGTCGAATTTTTCCCAACCATTTTGAAGAGTTCTTTCCAAAATGCACTAAAAAATCTGCTATCTATGTCAGTAACAATGCTCTTAGGAAGGCCATGCAATCTGAAAATTTATTTAAAAAATAGTTCAGCCACTTGTGTAGCAATGAAAGTGGTAGTAACAACAAATAAATGAGAAAAAATAGTGAGTCTATCCACCACCACAAATATGCAATCCTTACCAAATACTTTGGGCAAACTAGTGATGAAGTCCATGGAAATGCTCTCCCATTTTTGTGCTGAAATTGGAAAGGGATGTAAGAGACCAGATGGATGACTGTGATCCACTTTATTTTTCTGACATGTGGGGAATTCATTAAAATACTTTATAACATCATCCTTCAACCCTTTCCATGCAAATGTTTAGCTAAACATTCGGTATGTTTTGAAGAAACAAGGGTGACCTGCTAGAGGAAAATCATGAGTTTTTTTTTTTAAATTTCCTCCAAACTTGAATTAGAGACCAAATAGATTCTATCTTTATAGTAGATGATTCCTTCCAATATATTATACCTATCATCATTGTTATTCCGATAAAAAATATCACAAGAAAAATTATCTTTGGCATACTCTACTTCTAATGTGGCTTTCCAATTTTCTGCTACATCCATGAGATAAATAGAAGGTCGTCTAGATAAGGAATCAGATACCACATTATTTTTCCCCTTTACATATTCAATATCAAATTCAAATTATTGAATCTTAGTCACCCACTTTTTCTTCCTTTCATTTAAATCCTTTTGAGTGAGGAAGTACCTTAAGTTGTTATGGTCAGTTTTGACTACAAATTTGTTTCCCACCAATTATTGTCTAAACTTGATAAAATCATGCATTATGGCCAACATTTATTTATCATAGATTGAGTAAATCCTCTCACGTGGTTGTAACTTCCTACTCTAAAAATCTATTGGGTGTTGTAGGCTTGTTTTAGGACTGCTCCAAAGCCTTCTCTTGATGCATCACATTCCAAGACAAATGGCTTAGAAAAATCAGACAATGTTAGAATAGGACAATTGCTTATTACCTCCTTCATTATTTGAAATATTTTTCAGCCCATTCATGCCATTGGAAAGCATATTTCTTTGTCAAATCAGTGAGAGGTGAAGTGAGTTGGGAGAATCCTTTCACAAACTTTCTATAGTAGGTGCAAATTCCAATGAATCCTCTTAATTCAGTGAGACTTTTAGGATGAGGCCACTCTAGAATGGCTCTTATTTTCTCCATATCCACCTTCACACCATATTGAAAAATGATGTGTCCAAGATAAAATACATATGTCAAACCAATCTCACATTTTGAAAACTTAGCAAACAAAGATTGATCATGCATAATTTTTAATACCTCTTCTAGATGATTCAAGTGTTCCTTCCAAGTTTTACTGTAAATAAGAATGTCATCAAAGAAAACAAGTACAAACTTACAAAGTTGCTCATGGAAGATGTTTTTCATGCATGATTGGAATGTGTCTGGTGCATTTGTAAATCCAAAGGGCATGGAAACAAACTCAAAGTGACCACAGTCACGGGCATCTGAAAGCAATCTTTGGTATGCCTTCTTCTCTCATTTGAATTTGATGATAACCTGATATAAGCTCAATATTTGAGAATAACTTGGCCCCATGGAGCTTATTCATGATATTATCAATCCTTGGCATGGGGTATCTATTATTTATTTTCATCTTGTTTATTACTCTAAAATCAATGCACATTCTCAAGGTTCCATATTTGTTTTTACGATAACAACTGAAGAAGCAAATGGGCTAGAACTAGGCCTTATAAGACCCAACTGCAAGAGTTATTTAATGGCCTCTTAAATATCATATAGAATTATTTTTGGATGCCTATAAGGCTGCATTTTGATAGGTTTTGTTCCTATATCTAACTCAATGATATGCTCAACACCTCTATCTGGTGGTCTTCCTGGGGGAAGGTCTCCAAAAACCTTCTCATACATACTCAATAGTTTATCTATATCCTTGGGATTCTTGGAAATGTTCAATTTGGGTTTATGATATGTAATTAAAAATTCAACATCCCATTCTATATAACCATGCCTCAAGATAGTCCTCATGCTGTGAGAAGATACCACTTGATTTGGGTAAGTGTGCATTCCCCTCAATAAGATGGGTTTCCCTTCTGAATTTTTGAACCTTATTTCAGGGACTTGATAATTCCCCATATTATCCCATAAATAACACATCCATTGTAATCCCAAAACCACATTTGTATCAGCCACATTCACTACATAAAAGTTGTCAGTGATAGTATGATTTCCTAGAGTAACTTGAAGCTTTGGAATCCATTTAGTGCAGTCCATAAAATTGTTACCTAGAATGATGACTGTGAAACCATCAAAAGTTTCATCTTGTAACTTGATCCTCTCCACCAAGGCTGTATCTTGTTGGAGACATTTACCCACCATGCACACTTAATTTGGTCAATTTGGCCTTGTTAAACCACTTTCCTAAGTTTTATTGACTTAATCGACATCAGATGAGCACACTATGACATCAACATGAGCAAACCCATGCCTACCTTCAATCAAGGAGGCCAACTAATCCTTCTCCTTCATTTGGGGAGGCTAATTGGGCTTCCTCCTTCAAACAAGGAGCACTCCAGGAGTGATCTGAGTGTCATAAATGCACCTAATTGCTAATTGATGGTTACAATAAGTTAAGCTAAGTGGTGAAGGTGCCTCCACTCACTATATTGATTATTTTTATTAATATTTATGAACTGGAGTCAACAAGGGCGCCTCCAACCACCTTTGATGACCAGTTTGAATTCAATTAACCTCATCGGGGTTCATTGGAGTTAATCATGCACTACCACTTGTTGGTTGGCATGTAGTGACATGTGTCCGAGCTACTTTTAGTTAGACTTAGTAATCCATTGCACTTCGGCTTCAGTCAGGACTCGGTTGAGTCAATCAGGACTTGATCAGTTGGTTAACTAAGTGTGTTTACTGTGGCTTACAGTCATTTAATCTACACCCATTCATTCAATTTGAATGAGCTCCTTGGGAATTCGAATTGTCTTGGAATTCATGCACCTTGCATGATCATTATATTGTATTATTCATTATTTATTGATTATACAGAGATGCTACTTCCATTGCATCACCATTATGCCAATTTTATGCTTAATTGTCTAAAATATTTGTGAGACTATGTTTTTAGTCCCTAGATCACTATGAGAGATTAATATGGTATCAGAGCTCATGGCGGGGTGAAGCTCATATCTCTCAAAAACATGGTTTTTGACAGATATTGCATGAAAAATTGAGCAAAAGCTCAAAAACCCAACACTGCACTAGAAGCCAAGGCTTACCACTTAATACCCCAAGTTAAGGAATTGTTTTTCAAGCTTGCTTGATCAACTATGCTGGGTGTGATGAAATCCTAAAATGTGCAAGATATTATACCTTAGGGTGCCCCTTTCGTTGTGATTTTCAGGTTTTAACAGGTGAAAGCATTCACTCCAGCAGTTTGAAATGGATTCTTTCGTCGAACTCTTGACTTCGTTCAATTTCCATTCATGGAAAGGAGATATCGAGATCCAACTACATGCTAGAGGAATCTGTCTGGTCACTATGGAAACTAAAGAAGAGCCTACTTCTATGATATAAAAAGATAGATTATTTAACAAGAAAGATGAAGCATTCAAATTCTTGTGCCTCTCTGTTTCCCTAGGATCTTCTTTTCCATCTCTCAGGATTGAAGACTCCAAAGGAAATTTGGGACAAATTGGAAACTCTGTATGGAAAACAGGATGATTTGAGAGTATACCATCTTGAAAATGAGTTGATGTCTCTCCAACCTTCCAATTTCGATACCTTAAATGATTTTTTTCACAAAGTTCAAGCACATTGTCTTAC
The DNA here is from genome assembly GCA_001517045.1 of Pseudotsuga menziesii. Taxonomy (NCBI): domain Eukaryota; kingdom Viridiplantae; phylum Streptophyta; class Pinopsida; order Pinales; family Pinaceae; genus Pseudotsuga; species Pseudotsuga menziesii. The sequence continues at coordinate 364,352 of LPNX010034941.1, forward strand.
TGTTGAAGCAGTGTAAGGTGGAGAAGGAGGATGATCAGCTCATCCTCACCATTCTCTCCAAACATGGAGCTGATTATTTGGTGTTTGTCTCCACATTCCGTGCAAGGAAGCTCATAACCCCTGGATGGAACATGCTTTCACTCAATGCCTTCATTGAGTCCCTAACAAGTGAACATGATAATCTTGTCCATATGGGGATCATCATATCCTCCTGTGATCAATCCCTCTATGTCTCGAGGCCCAAATATCTGAAGGGTAAAGGAAAGTAGCAAAATAACCCAAAAACCAAATTTGAAGCTCCTAAGGCTAAAGTTGAAAACCAGTAGCATGAAGAGCCTTCCAGATCGAAGAAGAACAAAAGAAAAGGGCATCATGGAAAGGAAAAATTCAAGTGTTCATACTGCGGGAAGGGCTTCCACCCTGAACATTCTTGCATGAAAAAGAAACTTGATGAAGCTACTTCTCTTCTTGAGAAAAATCACATCAATCATCTAGAAATATTTTAGAGGAGAGATCAGCAAGATTGGGAACCACAACATGAAAGAGGTCATTCTCTCATGGCAAGAACTTCGAATTCCAAATCTCTCTTTATAGATTCTGGAGCTTCAAATCACATGATAGATGAAAGAGACTCTTTCTCATCTTTGGAGACCAGAAAATCCATTCCCATCCACATGGGAGATGACTCCACAATCAGATCCGAAGGACAAGGTACTGTAGATCTTGAGTATGGTTATTTTTCTAATGTTCTGTATGTACCATATCTTGCATCAAACCTCCTAAGTGTTTATCCAATGACACATACAGGAGTTCCCAAGAGAGTATCCTTTATCCCGAATGATGTTGAGATAAAAGAACTTGCATCTATAAAACTTGTAGCAAAAGGCCTTGCAAACCATCATGAAAAAGCCTACGAGTTCTCCCATTTTGTGGCAGATGCAAATCCCACCGCATTGCTGACTCATGGAAATTAAGTTAGTAGACTGTGGCATGAGAGGTTCAGCCAGCTGAACTTTAAATACTTGCAGAAATTACAGAATAATTCTATGATTGAAGGCCTCCCGGTCATCAAAGCTACCACCGGAATTTTCAAGGGCTATGTTGTTGGCAAGCACCCTGAGCATAAGTTTGATAGGGGGAAGGCAAGACGAGCATCATACATCTTGGGAATGATACATTCTTATATCAGTGGTCCCATTCCTATCACATCCATGAATGGATCAAGGTACATTCTATATTTCATTGATGACTTTTCCATATACACATGGGTATTTTTATCAAAAAGAAGTCGAAAGTCTTGGAAAAATTCACTGAATTGAAGGCCTTGATTGAAATGCATCTGGAAAAAAGATCAAGGTTCTGAGATATGATAATGGTAGGGAGTATATCAATAATGAGTTACTGCATATATGTTCCCAAAGTGGTATTCAAATCTAGCATTCAGTCCCCTACACTCCCTAGCATAATGGTGTAGCGGAGAGGAAGAACCGGTCTCTTAAGGAGATGACCACTTGTATGCTGGAATCAAATAAGTTGGATGGAAATTTGTGGGATGAAGCCATGCATGCTGCAAATGTATTCAGAACAGGGTGCCACACTCATCCATGAAAGGGAAGACCCCTTTTGAAGCATATTTCGGACATGAGCCAGATGTGTTGAATCTGAGGGTGTTCGGGTCCATTGCATGGACCCGAATTCTGCTGGATAAAAGGAGGGCTTTGCAACCGCAACGTATAAAATGTATGTTTATTAGATATCCTAATTGTTAGCACTAGGATCATGCCCATATGTTGGACAGAAAAAAGGGCTCTCTCCCAGAAAACAACAAAACCACTTTAGACTGCGCCTCTAGCCCTACACAGTTAGAGAGGGATCTCTCGCTTGTTTTCAGGTTTTCTTCATGTAAGATATTTGATCAAGAGCAGTAAGGAGGCTAGAATATTGAATGGCATGAAGTGCATTAAGGTGAGATGCAGCTGAGACTATCAGAGTAAGGGACCATTGGCAATGGAGTCGAAGCTTCCAGATAAGGAACACTTGCAGGAGGTAAAGAATGGCATGAAGTTACAAACTGAGGCAAGATAGTCGTCGATCTTGCAATAAGGAGATATTTAGCGGGTGATTAGTAGATGAGAGGGAACAGGACATCACGCAGAGAACCAATAAGATGAATGCTACGTAACTTTAGAATAAAACTTAATGAATGTCTGAAACAACAGGCGGAGCATAGCATGTATGAATTCCAAACTGGTATACACTCATTTCAGACATGAAAGATATTAACAAACTGGAATGAAAACAGGATGAACATTTCATGTAAAGAAAATACATATTGAAAGAAGCAATGACACAAGAATCTCTGTCTTGAAAGATAATCCTTCCTCTGCAATTTTATTCATAGCACGGATATCAGATCTTATTTACAATGGAGAGCCTCAGCCCTTGAAGGTTTCCCAACCAACTCTTATCTCCCCCTATCGGGAGTGTATTTATACTATTTTAGTGCTGAGATTACTCTCCAAAACAAACCTAAAAACTGTTTCCAGTCACAATCATGTGTTAACAGTCTAGAGAGTGGAACTATTTCCATGATTTATAAATATGAGCAAACATTATGGAGCAAGTGGGTGCACTCGGCCTGGGTGACATCCTGACGTGCTCGGCTACTGTTGTGGATTCTGAGTATGACGCATTTTCGTTTGCTTTTAGGTGAGTCACCCTTTAATGGGTTTTGGACCTTTTAGCTAGCCTGATGAATCAGCATGATGCCCTTTTTTTGTCCGAAGTGTTTGTTTTCACTGTGTTCAAATGCACCTTTCTGCATGGGTACACACTGGCAGGGCATTTTGCAACTTTCCCCTACTCAACCTCATTCGCCACCTCCTTCCTCTCTAGGTAACACTATTGGGCATGGGGTCTGGAAGAAGGGAAACATTTCTCCTGGCCAAGGCAATCCTTTTCGATGGCTTGTCATTCTTGTACTCCTCACCCCCAGTGAGGTGGGATCTCCCATAGGAAATAAGGTACCACATGCCACCACCAACCCCATTACCCTTGGAAAGTGGAATTCACAAATCGGGCTGTGTAGGTATCAGACCCTTGATACTCCCATCTGAACAAATGCTCCTATAGAGAGTAGTCCAGGACTGTCTCATTCTATGGAGGCTTTGGGGGCAGCGATGGTATCAGGGGTCCCTGAAAAAACACCAACAAGGAGCAAGTGTCCAGGCAATGCGTCGCTAGTGGTGTAGGTATATGAAGGCGGGTGTATCTCTCAAAATTCTTCACGTCTGGGCCCCGATGGCTGGTGTCATCCTTGGCAGGGAACACCAATGTGATAGGTGAGTGTGGAAATTTGCTCACCAATCATCAGCACACCTAGGCAGACAAGCTTTTGGAACCAGATCGACATCGCCGAACCCTTCAAAATTCTATGGAATTGCGATGAAACAAAAACTTGGGTTTTGGAAATATGTTAGCTCATCCTCGGTGTTTCAAAGGCAACATATATAAGTCTTCGAGACTGACCTTTGCAATGACTGGTCAGTATTCCTGCACATTCTATCATCGAGTGTTTTTGGTATCAGCATGTGTGAGGGCATGAGCAGAGTGATCCTTTACCTCCTGGGGATCTAGTCACGTCTCTTTATTGGCCACGACACCTTACCATTTTTCATGGGAAGTATTTTTGGATGCCACCTTGTATAGTTGATCCATGCTGCAAAGCACATGAAGTGGACACTCCCACGCTTCCTCACTCTTGTGATGTAGGAAACGGAATGGTCTCCCTCTTCATGCTGGTCTTGCCCTGTGTGAGTGGTGGATTCGCTAGTTATTTTCCTTACTTTCACAGGCCAACTCACACAGAAGCTGCATGTCTTTATGCAATACAAATATGCCACAAGGATGATTTCACCTGTACACATGGTACAAATGGTGTCTGGAAATAGAACAATTTGCTGGGAGGTGGATTACACGTATGAATGTCCCTTCCACTATAATCTTTGCACTAGATGTGCTTCCTGCAGCCTTGAGGCCTCCTAGGCCCTTTGATTTGGGGGAACCTTTCACATCCACCATTCATGTTTCTTTACCTCTGCCACCAATTTCTCCTTTCTTGATAGAATGGGAAACTTTAGATCATGGCGTGTTCTTACCCATTGATCATGATCGACCTCTTCATGCAACCGTCGATCCGAATGGGTTTTGCCATTTCATGGTGAATCGGGACCATGACGTTGTTCGTGCTAGTTCAGATCATGAAAAGAACCTCGACCGTAGATCTATTCCTTTATTTGTTGTGACCATTGATATTTGCAGCTGGTACCACTTTTCATGATTTGAAATCGTGACTTTTATCCACACAAGTTTGGCTTGCGAAATCAGCTGGAACCGTAGATTTGTTTCTACTTTCATCTCCACCGTTAGAGGCTTCCAACCTTTAACCTATTTCACAATTTGGGAAAGTTCCTTCTATCAATCATGTTGGCTCAGCGAAACTATTTCGGGCCGTCGATCGGGCTTTGCCTTGATCTCGGCCTTTCATTTGTTTTCCCATTTTAATGGACTCTGTGAATGCCAAACTTTAACCGTTCTCCCGTGTCTTGGGCCAAAACCACGATCTATCGTCACTCTTCTTCCTTTTAATTCTGGATCGTTGGTCTATGACGCTTATCTCTATCTTCCATTCTACCTCAAGTATCCACCTCTGGAAGAGTCTACCACCGTAGATTGACCTCTCTTTATTATTTGACAGTCTTAAAATAGGGAAAATGTGCCTCTGATATCCTAAAGGTTGTTCACATAATGTTCAAATGAATAGAACCATCCTCAAACTCTGTCAAGCCCATAAATCGACTGTTGCAAATGAAGTGCTAATAGCTGGCTACACGAGGGATGCTATCCTCCTAGAGAGGTAGCAAAGAACCCCCATAGACCAAGTGCCAAATCCATTGGGCCATCCCTAATCTTCTTCGAAGCCTCCATTCTACTATGAGTTACTGCTTTAGTGAATTTATGTCACTCTTGCAAACCATGCTCTTGACTACAAACCTGTGCTTACAACTGAAAAATGAAAGCAAACTAAAACATCAATGAAGGAAATTCTCGATGATTACCGAGCTTATTTGTTCCTACCTACTCTACCTAATTTAGTGCATAAGTCTGATTAAGTGAAATCAGAGTTTTAATGAAGCCAATCAAGCAACTTGCCTAATAGTTATGTTCTCTTTTCGTGCTTGATGAATAGAAATGAAATAGATAATGGGAGAAGGCAATGACAAATAAACTAATCTTTAAAGCAGAGATGCGATCAGCCATTACCCTTACCTAGCTTTTCCATGTACTCTGCTATGGGTTCATAGAAAACATGGAAACCTCTAGCATATTCTGTCATCTGTTCACGGGAAGGCTGTCTGGAACTTCCTTCTTCTGGTGATTTGTTAGAATGATGCTTGGAATATTGTAGAAGAGGGCCCACATAATCTTTCTTCAATGAAACATCCATCTTTTTGCTCAAAATTTCTGTAACGAGAGCTTCACTTTCTTCATGTGCCTCAAGAAGGAGGTCTTACTTTTCTGCAACGGAACTGAGTAGGCATATTCCTCCTTTATGGGGTGATATTCCTGAAGGCAGAACATTAAGAAATGTATTTATTTGAGGGCTACTACATACTTCTTCGTGACTCAACATCTCATCACAAATTCCCGATGTATTAGTAAATGAAGAAGGATCATATGACTGTTTCTCTTTATCATCTTCTCTTATGTACAGGTTTCTGGACTACACCATATCCCCTTCCTTCTATTTTTGCTTAGAGGCTTTAATCATGTGTCGTATTAATTCAAAATAGGAATAGCACAAGGGTAGGATATCACCTGCACCGCATTTATCACCTTTTCCTGTTTCAAACTTCTGACTTTGCATCGCAGCTTTATTTTCTCCACCAGCAGGCATGGTTCTATAATCGGCTCTTCAGGTATAGCCCGCAAGTATACTTCCTCATATTCATCATACACAGGCACACCAAAATCTTTCTTAAAATCGTCCTTTACGGATCTAGTGCTGAGCAGATTGCAATCTTCAAAAAACAGGCCTGCAGAACCATATGCTCCTATATTGGGCTGATCATCTTTCTGTATATCAAGGGAAAGCTTTAGCTAAACAAGGACTTTCCCATTCTGCTTGTAGGGCCCAACCAATTTTAATGTATCTTTTATTTCACCACCGTTGTCTTGACCAGACAAATTTTTGGACATCTTAAGGTTTTCCTCAACCTCCGAACAATCAGTAAATATATGTTGTAGAGTGGTTAATTTTATTTCCAAAAGAAGCAAGGACAACTCAGGAGGAAAGGTGGTTGCATAATAGATATTAGCAGCGTTCTCAAGAGGTTGGAATTCCTTAGGCATGTTATAATAAAAGCTTGCAAATATTCTGTTAAAACTAGATATGGCCTCACCCTCATGCCTCTTTAGGGAATAAAATTATGAAAGTATTTGATCCAGTGGCCTTCTCCTATGCCAAAACTTTAAAAAGGTGCAAGAAACTCTTCCTAAGTATTGATGGACTTAGGCTACAAGTGTTTGAACCATTCTTTAACATCTCCTTGCAAAGACTGGGAAAAATCCCTCATGCAGATATCATCATGTTCTATCTCAAAAAGGTCAAAGAAATGTTCAAAGGCTTGTACATGTTTCTTTCCAGTGAAGTCTTTGGATTCTCTATCAAATTTGGGGAGATACTTGTAATGTTTTGCAAAAAAATCATGGAGGATAGGAGGCAATTGTAGTGGTTTGTACCGGCTTGGAAAACTGGGAGAGACCAGGTTAGGCGCAATAGATACGCTATCGACCGAGGTTTCATGAGGTTCATAGGGGTGACCTTTAACGTCATGAGCTCCGGAGAAAAATATGGGTCAAAACCAAATGTACAAGACGATTCAATGCTTTCGGTTCGTAAAGAAGGATAAACAGGGATATATTCATAGATCTGTTTCGAACGAATTGAACCATAGAAGGCTATTTTGATAAACCTAGGAAAGGATAAGAACAAACTTACAAGACAAGACAAGGCATCTTGGAAGAAACGCAAACTCGAGTATATTAACCTTTCACCATGCATTTTCAGGCCTTACAAGGGGTCCATTTTTCCAAACGGAGCCTGCCCATTTTTTCTGACCATTTGATTTATGGGTCATACCACCAGTGGAGTCACTAAAGTTTGAATCCTTCAAGAGTGGAGTTGCAAGGTGAAAAGTTCTCAACCTTCTTGATGTCTGATCATTGTTCACCTGTCAAAATCCCAAAATTTCCGAAAAATTTAAAATTTTGAAAATACAGAAAATCTTCATTAATGCAGTCAACTAATTGTTTGAATTAGTTATATGTTAATGATTTCATAATCTGAATTATCTACTTGATTATGTTTATTTTATAGAATAATTCTTTTTCAGTTTAATGACTTGTTTTTCTTTGCGACCACAAGGTGGAACTGTCTTGGTATTCTAGGCTTACTTAGCTTTTGAGCTAACGCAGAAAGTTAACCTGCTCTTACAGCTTTACAGGTAAGAAAGATCCAGTGCTGCTTGTCAAAGGTTACCTATTGTCAAGCCTGATAGTTACTATAATGCTTAACACTTTTGTTTGCAAACTTAATAGTTTAAACAAAAATAATACTTAGAGGCATAACTAGAGTCAATCTCACAAGATGGATATTTATCATAACTAGGTCTTATGAAATTCCTTTTATAGTTATTAAAAGGCATAATTTTAATGGATTTATAATCATTTGAAAGAATTATTGTTATATTAGTATAAAATATGGGTCATTTTATGGACCACGCCCTTGATGAGTTTTTATAGCATAACTCTATATTAATGAATCTTTTGTTTAATGATAAGTGGCATAACCCTTGCCATAATTATAATAGTTTGTTGAAAGACTACTTTGCAAAGCATAAATAAAAGGGTCATGAAATGGGCCGTGCCCATGATGAGTTATGGTTAAACATTGATCTAAAGTTTTATAACCATTTATGAAAAGCATCCCTTGCTTGCATAATGTGCTAGGTCATGTAAAAGTTTATAACCTTGCTATGTTATAACCCTAATCTCCGATGGATTTATAAACGTTGGAAAGAATGATCATCGTGTTTGTATAAAGGATGGGTCGTAGTGTTGACTATACCCTTAATCAGTTTAAGACCTAACAATATATTAATGTACTATTGTTTCCATTCCAGTGTACAATTTAGGTTGACTTCGGTGTATCGAACCTTATCAAAACTTCAGATCTCCATGTGATTGGGATGATAATTCGTTTGTTGATTGCACGCCGAGACTATACGAATTTACCCACTGCATGAAAATAATTTCAAATGAGTACGTGGACTCATCACAGCCAAGTGTTATGTCATTATAAAGCACTGTCAAACCCTAAACTTGTTATTTTCCCCGTTGTTTTCAGCCTCCGTTCGCTCTGCTACTATGTTAACTGCCCACCCTATCGCTCTGCAACTTGTCGCTGGAAGTCTCCCAACTTGGCTTCTTTGTCTCCTACACGTTGTGAGCTCGCCCTGCACATTCAATAGAGAAGAGTTGTAAACATTTTGGTTGCTGTTGGAACTAGGTTGTTGCTTTTCCTTCAAAGTTTATCCTTCCCTGCTTGCTCCTTTCAGTAATATTCAGTCTGCAAGTGCCTTATTCTCCCACGGCCCAGTAGTGAGCGTTGTGGCTTCACCTCTCGAGTTTTGTTGGGTCTTAGGGTTTCGTAGCAGAGTGGTTTTTAGGGTTGGAAAGGTTATAGCCCCAAGTGTTTAAAACTGCTTGGCTTGTCATTCTATATTTTGGGCCTTTGCTGGTTAATGCTGCGTTAGTAAACTCCAGATTTCCTATGGCAAATGAAGGTTGGGTTCCTCCTTGCGTTGGTAGATGCACTGCTCTTTGTGGGTGGTTACGTTTCAGTGAAGATCTGAGGTAAGAACTGATAAATATAACTGCGTTTTCTTTATATTTCTGTTTCTTAACTTGCCTTCTTAAATAAAAGTAGAGTATTGACAACATCTATTTGATGTTACACAGGTATCAGTTTGTCCTCCCGCGTGGTTGGTGCGAGGCTATGGAAATTGCTTGCTCACGGGTAAGCCTTGGATATCCCATGGAAGTTCTTCCTTGTTCAGTCCCTTATGGGACATTTGATGGTTGGTCGCCATGGCCTGCAAAACCCTCGTGGTTTTGGTTTACCTAGGTTAACTTGGTTCACTGTTCTTCGTTGATGTTAAAACCCTTTCTTTATGCGGGGTTTTCGGCTTAGGCCGTGACTGTAAATTTTGATTTTTGATATGTTTACTTATGTATATATGCATAATGAAAGAATGGCTGATGAAGCCATACTCTGTTGACTTTTAAAAGCTGAGAGGCGTTTAGAAAAGAGCTTAAACTCTTTGGTTTTATACCTCTGTTGTAATTTTGAGATAATAGGGTTTTTACCCTAACTTGGCGATATGAAAAGTATTTACTGTTTCTTTAAATTATCTTTTATTTACAATGTACTATTGTAATTTAATTGGTTATTATTACTTATATTGTGTAATAGGTGGTTGAGCTCGATGAATCGAGCATGTCTAGACTCTGTTAGATGAATTCCTACAAGTTAATATATTTAAATTTACCCTGTAAATTATTTAGGATAACTGTATAATGTTTTTATATGAACTTGCCTTAACTCAATCTATTCTAATAAGGTTATAAATATTGTTTTGTATTTTTTAACCTTCAGAAATTGTGTAAGTTAATATTTTTAGAGTTGTACTTATGTAACTGATAGTTACATCTTTAAAGTACAGAATTTATATTTACTTGTTATTTATTATAAAGAAATAAGAATATTATTTTACCTGCAAGTAAATATTGCTCCTATAATTATATATATTATCTTTCTATTCGGCCTATTTATGAAGTATATAGATAGGAAAATATTTTATTGTTGTATTTTTAGTTCTCTCTATACTAAGTAATTTATAAAGAATTCCTCTTGTATCTATATTGCCTACTTAGATTGTAACACCAGAATTTATAAATAAAGGTAATAACAATTAACTGTATTTCTTTCTTTGAGTAATTAGTAGTTTTGTTTAAATTTCTTACTTGCAGTTTGGTTACTATAATACAGTAGTTATTTATCCTAAATAGGAGAAGAAATAAACTGTAGATTTGAAAATCATTTTTATTCAACCTAACACTACACATTTCAACCATTATATTCTTTTATTTTGGTTTCAAAATAAATAATAAGATTACTGAAATGATTGCTGTATAGAGAACTGTTGATCTACCAAAACATACTACTGTTAATGTAATGATATAGCTTCCTTTCCCTTTACTAATGATCTGACATTCTCAATCTAGGTCTAACCTTACTCCATGTATAGAATACTATTTCTTCTGATAACAAATAAAGAAAACATTCTCATAATCAAGCTAAAATCTTATCTTAAATTTACATCATACTATTTCATTTAAATACACCACCTGTGCTAGAGTACGATCTGGATTACTCCAGATGGGGAAAAACACAAGTAGGATTTGTTTCTCATTAAGAATAATTTCATTACTAAACAAATCAAGATATTCTATTCTCTAAGTTTTACATCATAAATTGCAAATGCATCATTCAATCACACAAAGATAATAACACATAAATTAATAGATAGCAGAACCTGTTCTTAAAGCTTGGTCGAAAACAGCAATGGGAGGCCGTTCCTCCCTACCAACTCCTGGAGAGTGCTCAAACAGTGGCTCCTCAGGACCCCCGAGCTTGCTCTGGTCTCCCTGGCTGGAACTAGGTGTAGCAAATAATCAAGTACTAGTCCTGAGACTCAATACCAGTCCTGAACTTATCAGTCAAATCTCTCAGCTAGAAAGCTGTATTAGATCAAGTTACTGTAGTTTATCCCTCAAAACACCTTCCTTACAGTTTCCCCTTTTTCCCAATAAATTCCTTGAAGTGCATTCCTCCTGAATGATTCTTCTCCTGGAAAATATCTGAGCAGCCTCAGCTCTCTACATTGGGTACTTTTAAAAGATTGCCTAGGTCTTTTTGGGTTAGTTGTCATTAATTGAGCCACCTACTCTGATCCCACTTTCTTGGGGGATCATGACCCCAAATGTAGGGAAGTTGCCACCTACAACATGGGAAGTGTTTGAGGATGTTGCCACTTGTCCTTTTTGCTCTCCACCTAGTTCCTTCCACTAGTTTGACCAATAACACTTTTATTAACAGCTCTCCCAAGCTGTTGTCTCCACTTTTTATTTATTAAAAATAAAATATTCAGAATTACATTCCACATATTTTGACTCTGCTGAGTCATCAGTTTCAACTTAGCATTAAATTTAACATAATGTCTTAGGAATCAATTTAAAACAAATAACATTATTTTAAAAAATTGGGGTATGTGACATCACCATCAATAACCAGATCTAAAACAATGTTGTTTTTCCCAGGGATGATCTTCAACCTCGTCCCCAGCAACGATGCCAGTTTGTTAGCACCGGGATCATGCCCATAGGTTGGTCAGAAAAAAGGGCTCTCTCCCGGGCAACAATAGAACTGCTTTAGACTACGACTTTGGCCTTGCGCAGTCAGAGAGGGATCTCTCGCTTGTTTTCAGGTTTTCTTCATGTAAGATATTCAATCAAGAGCGGTTAGGAGGCCAGACTCCTGAATGGAATGAAGTGCGTTAAGGTGAGATGCAAGTGGGACTATCAGGGTAAGGGACCATTGGCAATGGAGTCGAAGGTCTGGATAAGGAACACTTGCAGGAGGTAAATAATGGCGTGAAGTTACAAACAAAGGCAAGATAGTCGTCGATCTTGCAATTAGGAGATGTTTAGCGGGTGATTAGTAGATGAGAGGGAACAACCCATCATGCAAAGCACCAATAAGATGAAGGAGTGAGCTAGCTGTGGAGAAAAACTCCCTCCATCAGACGGAGGAGGAGCAAAGTCAACGCTAACTTTGTTCCTCCTCCGTCCAATGAGGGAGGATTGCTCCACAGCTAGCTTACTCCATAAGATGAATTCTACGTAACTTTAGAAGAAAACTTAATGAATGTCTAAAACAACAGGTGGAGCATAGCATGTATGAATTTCAAACTAGTATACACTCATTTCAGACATGAAAGAAATTAACAAACTGGAATGAAAACAGGATGAACATTTCACGTAAAGAAAATACATATTGAAAGAAGCAATGACACAGGAATCTCTGTCTTGAAAGACAATCCTCCCTCTGCAATTTTATTCATAGCATGGATATCAGATCTTATTTACAATGGAGAGACTCAACCCTTGAAGGTTTCCCAACCAACTAGCTAACTCTTATCTCCCCCTATCGAGAGTGTATTTATACTATTTCAGTGTTGAGATTACTCTCCGAAACAAACCTAAAAACTGTTTCTAGTCACAATCATGCGTTAAGAGTCTAGAGAGTGGAACTATTGTCATGATTTATAAATATGAGAAAACATTATGGAGCAAGTGGGTGCACTCAGCCTGAGTGACAACCTGATGTGCTCGGCTACTATTGTGGATTCTGAGTATGACGCCTTTTCATTTGCTTTTAGGTGAGTCACCCTTTAATGGGTTTTGGACCTTTTAGCCAGCCTGATGAGTCAGCATGATTCCCTTTTTCTATCCAAAGTGTGTGTTTCTGTCGTGTTCAAATGCGGCTTTTTGCATGGGTACACACTGGCAAGGCAGTTTGTAACTTTCCCCTGCTCAACCTCATCTGCTACCTCCTTCTTCTTCGGGTAACACTGTTAGGTGTGGGGTATGGAAGAAGGGACAAATTGCTCCTAGTCGAGGAAAGCCTTTTCGATGACTTGTCATTCTTGTAATCCTCACCCCCAGCGAGGTGGGATCTCCCACAAGCAATAAGGTGCCACATGCCTCCACTAGCCCCATCACCCTTGGCAACGAGAATTCACAAACCGGGATGTGCAGGTATTAGACCCCTGATGCTCCCGTCTAAACAAATGCTCCTACAGACTCGTAGTCCAGGATTTTATCCTTCTATGGAGGCTTTGGGGGCAACGATAGTATCAAGGGTCCCTAAAAAAACACCAATGGGGAGTGAGTGTCTAGGCAATGCGTCGCTGGAGGTCCGGGTATTTGAAGGCGGGTGTATCTCTCAAAATTCTTCATGTCTTGGCCCCGATGGCTGGTGTCATCCTTGGCAGGGAACACCAAGGTGACGGGTGAGTGTGGAAATTTTCTCACCAATCATCAGCACACCCAGGCAGGCAGACTTTTCGAACCAGATTGCCATTGCCGAACCCTTCTAACTTCTATGGAATCGCGACGAAACAGAAACTTGGGTTCTGGAAATATGTTAGCTCATCCTCAGCGTTTCAAAGGAAGCATATATAAGGCTTCGAGATTGACCTTTGCAATGATTGGTCAGCATTCCCACGCATTTTTTCATCAAGTGTTTTTGGTATCAGGATGTGTGAGGGTGTGAGCAGAGTGATCCTTTACCTGCTGGGGATCTAGTCACGTCGCTTTATTGGCCGTGGCACATTACCGTTTGCTGTGGGAAGTATTTTCGGACTCCACCTTGTATGGTTGATCCATGCTGCAGAGCACATGAAGGGGATGCTCCCACACTTCCTCACTCTTGTGATGTAGGAAACGGAATGGTGTCCCTCTTCATGCTGGTCTTGCCCAGTGTGAGTAGCGGATTCACCAGTTATTTTCCTTACTTTTGCAGGCCAACTCACATAGAAGCTTCCTGCCTTTATGCAATACAACTCTGCCACAAGGATGATTTCACCTATACGCATGCTACAAATGGTGTTGGGGAATTGTCCAATCTATCAGGAGGCAGATTACATGTATGAATGTCCCTTCCACTGTCATATTCGCACTAGATGTGATACCTGCAGCCTTGAGGCCTCCTAGGACCTTCGATTTGGGGGAACCTTTCACATCCACCGTCCACGTTTCTTTACCTCTGCCACCAATTTCTCCTTTCTTGATACAATGGGAAAATTTAGAATGAGGCATGTTCTTACCCGTCAATCATGATCAACCTCTCCATGCAACCATCGATCCGAGTGGGTCCTACCACCTCTTTGTGAATCGGGACCATGACATTGTCTGCACTAGTTCAGATTGTGAAAAGAGCCTCGATTGTAGATCTATTCCTTTCTTTGTCGTGACTATTGATATTTTCATCTGGTACCACTTTTCGTGATTTGAAATCATGACTTTTATCCACACAATTCTGGCTTGCGAAATCAGCTAAGACCGTAGATCTATTTCTAGTTTCATCTCTGCCGTCAGATGCTTCCGATCTTTAACCTGTTTCGTGATTTGGGAAACTTCCTTATATAAAGCATGTTGTCTCAGCGAAACTGTTTCGAGCCGTTGATCAGGCTTTGCCTTGATCTCGACCTTTCATTTTTTTTCCCATTTTAACAGATTCTACGAATGCCAAACTTTGACCGTTCTCCCGTGTCTTGGGCCAAAACCACGCACTATCATCGCTCTTCTTCCTTGTAATTCTGGATCATTTGTCTATGATGCTTATCTCTATCATCCATGCTACTAAAATTCTCCACCTTTGAAAGAGTCTACCACCATCTATTGACCTCTCTGTATTATCTGACAGTCTTAAAACAGGGAAAATGTGCCTTTGATATCTTGAAGGGTGTTCACATAATGTTCAAATGAATAGAACCCTCCTCAAACTCTGTCAGGCCCATAAATTGAATGATGCAAATGGCGTGTTAAAAATAATGAATCTAAAGGTTTCAATCTGCTGGATATGAAAACTAAATAGAACATCATTGAAAGGAGTGTCATGTTCGATGAGCCTCTTCAGGAGGTGGAACTAGTGAACGAGAAAACTGTTGAATTTCCTTCCTATTCTACTGAATATTTGGATGATGTAATTGGGGGTGATGACCCTAATTTGGATCCTCTAATTTCTGATATCTATTTACATAAAAAATAAGATGCTGAATTAGAACTTGAAGTACAAAATCATCTCCCAACTTGGGCCCGACAGACACTCTCCTCCGCAGGTGATAACATTGGAAATCTGGATGATCCATGGAGAACCCGGTCTGATTTCCAAAGAGCAGGTATTGTGCTCTCTTGTCCTATTTTTTTGCTGTCCAAATATTTTTATTTAATGATAATTTTAGACCCTAAGTCTTACTACCATGCTTGGAAGGATCCTAGATGGCAAGTTGCCATGGATGAATAGATGAATGCTCTTCAGAAAAACACTACTTGGGAGATAGTTTCTCTTCCTTCGGGGAGGAAATTGGTTCAATGCAAGTGGGTGTTTCAGACTAAGGTTGCTGCTGATGGAAGAAACTACAAATATAAGGCAAGGCTAGTATAAAAAAATTTCTCCCAGGTCCAAGGTGTGGACTACCATGAGACTTCTGCACCGGTTGCAAAAATGGACTCCATCCACCTAGTTTTGGCAATTTCTGCATCTAAGCACTGGGAAGTGCATCATATGGATATTAAGTCTTCCTTTCTACATGGAGATATTCATGAGGAGATATACATGAAGTAGCCTGAGGGCTACATTTTTTATCCATATTTGGTTTGCAAACTAAAGAAGTCACTATATGGGTTAAAACAGGCCCCAAGAGAGTGGTATTCCAAGATGGATGCCTTCCTTCTCTTGCGAAACTTCCAAAGGTGTAAATCATATATGAATGTGTATATACAATAGTATGATGGTTTTTTGATTATTATTGTTTTATATGTTTATGAATTACTGATTACAGGTTGTAGAGTTACTGCTATTTCAATCATCAAAACTGCTCTCCACAATGCATTTGAAATGAGCGATTTGGGGCTCTTGAAGCAATTTCTAGGGATCAAAATTGAGAAAAATATTGATGGGATAATGGTAACTCAGTTGAAATACATATCAGACCTGTTATTCAAGTTTAAAATGGCTGAATGTAAGGTTACTCCATTCCCTTTCCTTTCAGGGATCAGCCTTGAAGAAGGAAAAAGCACACCTCCCATGGACTGCACTATTTATCGACAGTTGATAGGTAGATTGCTCTACTTGACTCATTATCAGCCTAAAATATATTATGCCATGAATGCTATGTCAATATACATGAATAATCCTCATGATATTCATTGGAAGGCAGCCAAGAGGATCCTCCAATATATTCAGGGAACCAGAACCTACGACATTCACTATGTTGTAGACTTCGAGCTAGAGCTGGTTGGTTACACAGATTCCGATTGGGCAGGTGATTCTATTGATCAGAAGTCTACTTCTGGATATGTCTTCATGTTTGGTGGTGAACCCATTTTCTAGTCTAGAAAAATGCAGGCCACCATAGCATTGTCTTTAGCATAGGTCGAGTACCAAGGAGCTGTGAATGCTTGCATCCAAGTTGTTTGGTTGCAAGTCATTCTTTCGGAGTTCGATATTGGTAGTAATTTTTCCACTGTCCTCTTTTGTGACAATCAAAGTGGTATTAATATATCCATAGATCCAATTACCAAGAATAGGACCAAGCATGTAGAGATACACATGCAGTATATCAGGGAATTCGTGCATGACAAGACCATCATTCTACAATTCTTCCCTACTGATGAGCAGATTGCAGACATATTCACCAAGAGATTTTTAGAAAAGAAGTTCACTTACCTCCATTCACTGTTGGGGGTGA
This sequence comes from Pseudotsuga menziesii, assembly GCA_001517045.1. Lineage (NCBI taxonomy): Eukaryota > Viridiplantae > Streptophyta > Pinopsida > Pinales > Pinaceae > Pseudotsuga > Pseudotsuga menziesii. The sequence continues at coordinate 381,070 of LPNX010034941.1, forward strand.
GTTCATCAGGGTGATCAGACTAATTTTAGTGTTTAGCTTGAGGGGGGGTTTTTCCCACTGGGTTTTCCCTCTTTTCCTCACTTAGATTTATTTTTGAGCATTGTTTGAGTTACATTATTGTACAGGGTGAATTATGGCCTTTGTTTCTAGTTCCCTAGCATTTCATGCACTTTATGTTTCTACTTTTCTCAAGTCTAGCTTAAGGAGGGGTGTTGGAGACATTTACCCACCATGCACACTTAATTTTGTCAATTTGGACTTGTTAAAACACTATCCAAAGTTTTATTGACTTAATCAACATTAGATGAGCACACTGTGACATCAGCATGAGCACACCCACACCTACCTTCAGTCAAGGAGGCCAACTAAGCCTTCTCCTTCATTCAGGGAGGCTAACTGGGCTTCCTCCTTCAAACAAGGAACACTCTAGGCCTGATCTGAGTGTCATAAATACACCTAATTGCTAATTGATGGTTACAATAAGTTAATCTAAGTGGTGAAGGTGCCTCCACTCATTATATTGATTATTTTTATTAATATTTATGAACTGGAGTCAACAAGGGTGCCTCCAACCACCTTTGATAACCAGTTTGACTTCAGTTAACCTCATTGTGGTTCATTGGAGTTAATGATCCTCTACCACTTGTTGGCTGGCATGCAATGACATGTGTTTGAGATACTTTCAATTAGACTCAGTCATCCATTGCACTCCGACTTCAGTTAGGACTCAATTGAGTCAGTTAGGACTTGATCATTTGGTTAACTAAGTGTGTTTACTGTGGCTTACAGTAAGTTAAGCTACACCCATTCATTCAATTCGAATGAACTCCTTGGGGATTCAAATTGTCTTGGAATTCATGCACCTTGCATGATCATTGTATTGTATTATTCTTTCTTTATTGATTATACAGAGCTGCTACTTCCATTGCAGCACCATTATGCCAATTTTATGCTTAATTGTCTAAAATATTTGTGAGACTGTGTTTTTAGTCCCTAGATCACTATGATATATTAATACATATATAAAGTTGTGAGTGGCTCCACCATCCACTAGAACCGTGACCTTTTGGCCATTTAAGCTTCCATTGAGCCTTAAGGTGTGGAATCTAGGTATACCCAAAAGTGATGCAATTTTTCATGTATCAGGAGTGGGTTGTTCTTCTTCTGTTGTTTTATAACCTTCTTCTTGGGCTGCGATTTTTGCCTCTTCCTCCTCCTCCTTCTCATTATCATCTTAAAAAAAATTCAATGTAATGTGCCTTCCCCTTGGCACATCTATGTCGTGGGACCCAAGGTTGTTGGCATGTAAAACATAGATTCTTTATTCTAATCTCTTATTTTCTTGGTCCTCCTTTATTTTCTTTGCTAGAGGAGTCCTTTTTCCATGGTTTCTTACCTTCCTTGAACTTGTAAGGGAAATTTGGATTAGGAGGGTATTTAGTTCTTGGAAACAGATTTTTCAAATCCCTTGTCAAATTCATGGCATCCTTCAATGTGGTTGGCTTGTGGGCTTTCACTAGCCCTCTCAAAGGTTCTTTCAATACTCTAGTAAACAATAAAACCAACCTAGACATACATACATCAGAAACCATTACTAAAAGCTTTTCAAATTCAAACATATATGCTTCAGGAGTTCCTACTTGCTTTAATTGAGCTAGTTATTTGAAAGGAGGTTCATGGTCTTTCCTCTCAAATTTTTCCATCAATGCATTGGAGAAACCCTTATAATATAAAATATGATCATGTCCCAAGGTTCTAAGACCATGGAACCACCAATCACTAGCTTCCCCTTCAATATGTAGATGGCCATTTTCAATGCATCTTCTTCAACCATAGGATTTCATTGGAAATATACACTTAATGTTTGCAACCAAGCACTAGTAGACATTTGTGAGGAACCATCAAAGGAAGGAATGGTTAATTTTCCCATGTTTTATTTTAATTCATGGTTAATATGAGATTCCCTATTCCCATTTCCTTCTTGCTTGAACTAAACAGAAGCTCTAATCAATTGATCAAAAAATAGCCCCCTTTCCTACATTCATCACTTAATTACTGCCAATCATTTGCTGCTTCTCTAACGTCATAGGTGGTGTAAGGGACTTATTTGGACTCTAAAAAAATGGGTATTGCGGGTCCATTCTGATTTTTGAACTCATGAGGTCTGTTATGAGGTCCAGTATTCAAAAAAATGGTTTCTCCATGGGTCTTCCCCTCATCATGGGGTGTACTACTACTCTTCCCGGGTGATGACTTGCTCCCAAGTTGGCCAGCCAACAATCCAAACCCTTGCATGATATGTTTTGTCATACTATAAATATCTGATTTCATGTATTTTAAAATCTCCCCATTATCTTCTTTTCTCCCATATCTCCCCATTATCTTCTTTTCGTAACTAGGATTAATTTATTCACTTCCTTCCCTCTCACTGTTAAGATCTCCAGTATCAGTTTCTAATGGAGGAATTTCAGAATCAGGAAACATGAATAGGGATCTCTATCAGGTTCCAATATCATTCTGTGATACCACTTGTAATTCCCCAATTCAAAAGTTCCCAACAAAGGAGAAATTTGTAAAAATTGTCTTGACTAGTTTTGACTGTGGGGGATTTGAATGGATCAAGAGGGTCTCCAATTTGGTAGGGAATTATGTGGGCAGTATTCTTAATATTCAATAGAATATATGATTATTTTATTATATGTAATATACATCTGCAACTTGATTTGGACATGATGGCAAAAAGGGCAAAAATACTAGCAATTTATGGTGCAATTCCCCCTAGGGCGTGGGAAGAAATGGCTCTCCAAATTCTAAGAAAAACTCCAAAATTTCAGAACAGATTATGGGGTCTATAATTAGACTTCAATTAATTTCATTATATGTGGTTAAGAGTTATGCAACAGAGGATTAAAGATTCATATTCAAATGCACAATTTCAGTGAGATTTGCTTAAGGGAAATGACACAATAAATCTCAAATTCAACTCATAAATGGTTCATAAAAGAGAAATATGAATATATACCATTGAAATAATTTCAATATCTCACTAAAAACATATAACATTGACCCAATTCACAATATACATAGGATACACAATCTCCATTGAAAAGGAAAATCATCACATGGAAACTAGTCATAAGAAGGCTTGGAAATGTGGACATTTTCATATGTATTTATTCTGATTTCGACTTATATATAATGATAACATGATATTACAGATACTTAAATCATACATGAGAGCTTGGGAATCAACGAAACTCAATGGGGTGCAACCACCATTCACACTAGTGCGCCTTCTTAGAAAAACATGGAAATATGGAAGTGGAAATTGAGAGAATGGGAGGAAAGATGGGTCATGAAAAACATCAGCATCCTATATGAATAAAAAAATCTCTCAATATCCAAATTAGAGGTCTGAATGGCCTCTCCCATGTCCAACTTGTATGAGAATCTCACTCTCTCGAAATTGACTCACTAGCAGAATAAGTGTGCACTCGCTGTGCAAAGGACAAGCAATTGCTCTCCAAATGCCAAAGGAAAATGATCAAAAGAAACTTACATTCCTCATGACATATTTTTATAAATCTCCTAATTTCCTCCAAGGTCTAATTCATTCCCATAGGATTCCTCCACCTCAGCCTTTATGTTTAGTAGCCTCCATGCCACTTGGTCTTCTCATCAACCCTTCATCTTCCACCCAATTTGAATGGCTGCCACCTAGTCCCAAATGCGCCCTATTGGAGCCTATTTATATCCTTGACGTGTCAGGTCATCATAGGTCTGCAATCAGGTATGAAATAATGTCTGACTTGTCATAGAATCTTCCATCATTGTTGTCATAAAGCGCAGGGAATCTAGCTCCACATGGCACCTAGTTTCTTCCTATACTCTTCGTCTTCTATGGGGAGTTACTCCTACCCACCCATTTGAATCCTTGGGATCATGATATTTCATTTGATGAATATTCAACTTCCAAGAACATTCCATCCATCATAATTTCGAATTTGGGTGTAAGCCATGACATGTGTAAGGAAACATTTAGCCACCCAAGGCCCCCATGGACCTCCAAATGTCCTTATGAAGCAATGCCACTTTATTTTCTCCATATTTATTATTTGTATGACCAAAATTAATGTGTAAATGATAAACTAAGGTTATCTTAGGTCCTGTAGCTCCATTGTTTCAATATTTAATGCCTCCTCCCCAACCTAGGGAACTAGTAGGTGGGTGAACATTGCCAACTAGTAGACCTATTCGAATGAGGACATGACACTTCAATTTATACTCTGTGCATATGCATAACTCTTATGTATGTCCTATGCTTCCTTCAACTCTACATGGATGGATTGTGTCTTCTCTTCCATATCCTAGATTAACTCGAGACCTACAAGGACCCTGTCCTCTTGGATATCCCAACTCAAAGGTGTACAACAAGGCCTACCATAAAGAAAATTCAATGATGCCATCATAATCAAACTTTAAAAGATATTGTTATAATTGAATTCTACCAATGGTAGATATTCCTCCTAGAATCTATGTTGGTCCATCATGTACATACACAACATGTCCTCTAATAGTTGGTTGACTTTTTCTGTTTGATCATTTTATCGAGATGGTATGATGTGCTAAAGTTCAATTCCATACCCAATGCTTCCTATAAGCTTGTCCAAAATATCCCTCTGAGGAAAAGTCCTTTGTCTGAAATTGTATTTTTGGGTGTATTGTGCAGTTGTACAATTTCATTTATGGAGACCCTGGAAATATCTAATGCTTTGCAGATAACCTTTACTAGAATAAAATGCACACAATCGGTCAGCATATCCAATGATGACAAAAATCGAGTCTTGGATCCTATAAGTCATCAAAATAAAACTATAAAATCCATTAATATCAATTCACATTTGGACTCTTGGATGGTGTTATCTTGCAATAATATTGATGGATAGTGATGCTCAACTTTCACCAGCTAGCATTCCAGGCACCTTGCTACGTAAATAACAACATCCATCTTTATACCATTCTAGGAAAACAAAGTCCCTAGATATGCATACATCTTTTTAACTACAAGATGTGCCATATATGCCTCTCTATGAGCTAATAAGATAAAATAAAATGTTGAAATTCATCGTTCATTGGCACATGTTGGCCATAGGAAAAGATAGGCAGAATTCAACCAGAATTATGCTATGGAATATGAATATTCTGGTCGCATGACAGAAGAGTCTGCGATGGAAGAGAAGCGATTGTGGGAGAAGAGTACGCGATGGAAGAGAACCTCGTAAGAGAGCAGCCATGATGAAAGAGAATAGTCATGACGAAAGGAACCACGAAAGAAGAATAAGTGCAGTGGTTGAAAATGACAGATCAATTTATTGTGGGTAAGAAGTAAGTTAGAATAATGCATGCTTTGGTAATAAAGCATGTTTGTATTTTTGGGCCAATAGTGACTTGTGTCAGTGTAACTGAATGTATGTGAATAGGAATGACAACCTATTGAATACCATAATATAGTTGATTGATTATGACATGTAAGGGATTATAAAAGAGAGAACCCAAGTTGTGTGTGGTTTAGTCTTTGCTGAATCTTGTCTTAGAAGAGTTGTAGAGTTGTAGAGAAGGAATTCGATCTAGGCTATGTGCAGATCGATAGTAGGATGAAGGAGAGGGAAACTTCAGAGACTAAATACTAGAGAGCATGAGAGGAGATAAGTCTATATATATTGTATAGAATATATATAACAGAGTTTGCAAACTAAGTGCGCAGATGAAAGGTGCGATATATTTATCCTGCTAGATGAAGAGTGCCTTTGTGGTTTTTCCCATATGGGTTTCCGCTTTAAATGTTGTCTCTATGTGTATTTTATGAATATTCTTTTGTTGAATGAATGTATGATGTGAAAAAAGTATAACTTAATAGAGTGAATAAGCATTTTTCTATGAATAAGTATTTGTATACATGTGTCACACTATTAGTAAACAAAATATGTGTTAAGAATTTATATTACTATTGTAATCTCTGTCAAAGGATAAGTAGATTAATATCTTGAATGAACACACTAAGAATAGGAAATACACCCCCCGTATTCGGTTGAGTGAGCTGGTAAGGTTCCATGAGAGAAGAAATCCCCACCCAAAAGTAGAAAATTGGTTCTGGAAGTTACCCATTGAGATATCTCGGGTGAGACTGCATCTACGTCGCAGGTGCTCTCAACTGAGCCCTTCTATGTCGGGCCGATATCTTGGGATTTGTTGATGAGAAAAAAAGGGTCTGGACCTGGATCAAAGGGATAAACACCAAAAATGGTTCTATTGCTGGAACCGTGAATAATTTTGGTGATGGATATGTTTTGGCACTCGACGAAGACGAAAATTCAAGAGTGGGTGGATTCTAAAGCAATAGAGTTTACACAGGAATAAAGTAAAGGATCATGGTTAAATCCAACAAAGTGGTATGAGGGGTACATTTATACAAACATTCATGAAATATTATTTTGTGAGTTTTCTGTTTTGTTGTATAAGTGGTTGTTGGAGCTAGCAACCCACCGAAGAAATTTCCAATGAGGAGAATCGACAAAATGGACTCCTCAATTGATTCAATAGCTGAAGAGTATTATCAACCCTATATCTAGGGTTGTCAATTTCTAGGTAGACATTATTTTAGAAGGATACATCACTGAATTTGTTGTCAACACAATAGCATCATATAGTGAGGAAGAAAGAAAATTCTTCCAAGGACCAAGAGGACGATACCTAAAATATTTAAGAATTTGGATAAAGATGCTTGTATGTGAGAAAGGGATCCTGAGAATGGAGTCTAACGAGTAAATATTTATGTATGCAGACTTGGGATATGTTGCAAACAAAGTGTAAGAAAAATGGAGCAAAGTAACTTGAGAATCCCTAGTGAGGGACAGAACCGAACTAGAAGGTGGGTGTCTAAGAAGTGGAAGAAAACTTTGGTAAGCAAAGAGAAGAAGGATTATGACTAGAAGAGGAAGTTGCAGTATGACCGTAGGAGAATACTACGATTTGAATTCATGATTTGGCAAAGGTTCTTGCGACAAGGAAGAGGAATACCATCCTATATATGAAAGAGAATAAGAAGACGAAGAAGAAGCCCCATATCTAGAATACAAATATGGCACACCCACAACCCCGTGTACATCTTGAGAGGTAAGATCTATAAACTCATATCCTAGTGGGTTTGTTAATCAAAGTAATAGTAGCGGTGAGAATAGAAAACAAGGAATTCCCACTATTCGATAAATTCCCAGATCAATTATAATGGTTGGGAATGATACTAAGTTAAGGATATTTAATGGAAATGGGTTAAAAAACCCATAGCAACATTGGTTTTTATGTGAAGCCGTGTGGACCGTGCGACAGGTCCAAGATGAAGCCATTATGAAGGTTCAAATGATCACAACCCTTAGAAATTTGTGCATTGGATTGGCATATGAAGTTCTCTATGGTTTCTATAGGAGTCACACTGAAAGAAATTGACCAAATTCGAGAGGTATTAGTAGATGAATTCAGAAAACCAAAATCTGAATATCAGTGTACAATAGATATTAAAGAGATTAAGAAATTATCTATGGAGTTTGTGTGGGACTTCGACCAAATATTTTAGATGCTAATTTTTGGAATATATTTAACCCACTCACAACTTAGGATAAAATAATTAATCATTATTTGATTAATTATTCACCCACTAGCTTAATTAGTTGGCATCCACTTGCACCTTAAAGTCAATACATGCCACCTATATCCTAGGAATGATTTATTTCCAATTCTGGTTTGATCTTGACCACCTTTTGACCATCCAGAATTAGTATACAGCACTTTACAGTAGATTCTTCTTTATTCTGCTTTTTCTGCTTTTCTTGTTTTTCTATGGATAAGATAAAAGCTAGTCAACTAGGAAACTGGGAGATTTTGTTTACAACCCATCCTCCATTTGTTTTTCTCCATTTTCTAGGATTAGCATGGGTTTTCCATCTTCTTGACAACTCACTCATGCTTTTTCCAACTCGTGAGGTCTTTGATAGATTTGGCAAGTGCTTTAGCCACCTATGGGGGTTTGCTATATTTTGGTAAGTCAGCCTTTTGAGCTTTATGAGTTGTTTCCATACAATTAGATTTTCCTATGAGGGATGTACTATTTATGTACACTATTATTCATCATTATTCAATGGAAGGATACACACCAATATTCATCTCTTCATTCATGTGATTCAGTCTCTTTTCTTCTCTCTATTTTTTCTGTGTATGCTTCTGAGAATTCTTAGTAGCAAGATCTATTTCTTGTGCTTATTTTTAGCATCATTGCACACAGAATTGATCTATTATTTCTACATTGTATCAAAGCTATAAGGTTTATCAATTTCTATAGAGTTGAGGAGCGCTTCCAGTCTCCTATCCCTCTCTGAATAAGAGCTTGTCTAGCTTACAAGATTTTCTCGTAGTTTGTTTTGCAGGTTGCAGAGAGTATCTCTTAGAGCATATAAAAAACTTCAATATGGATTCAAAATTTCCTCTACTATATCCTTTCAACTATGCTGATTGGAAGCCAAAGATGAGTGCATACTTGAAGAGGCAATGTCTCTTTGATGTCTCCATTGGTGCATTGAGTGAACCTGAGTCTTATGAAGAGAAGATTGGTTGGCTAAATAATTGTGATAGATATTATGGAATTATGTGTTTGGGAATGTCTCCAAATATATATCATCTCATATATTCTGTTGAATTTCCATTTGATCTTTGGAAAATTTTCGACAAAGCTTTTGGTTTGCAGGAAATTGAAGATGAAGCATGGAGTGAACCTAGCATCTCCTCTTGTTCTCTCTCTCAAGATTTCTTGGTGTCTAAATTATTTGATGAATTTGATCATGTTCAAGAAGTTTCTCATATGGTTCATGTTGCTGCTTCCCTCTTTGATTCGAATGCTTCCTCCTTCAATCAAGAAGCAAATATTGAAGAGCCATCCTTTTCTGTGTCTCTTGAAGGTGATTTTTCTTCTTGTGATACTATTGACGAAAAAGAAGTAACATATGGAGATGTTGCTGATATTGATGTTGATTATGATCCTATAACCCATTCATTGTTCTCTAAATCTCCTATCTTAGATTCTGAGATCTATGTGCTAGATCCTTCACACCTTGTGCATACCTCTCTCATTGATGGTGCGCAACCTAGTGATTTCTAGGATGTTTGCTTAGCCAATTCAAGAATTATTTGTGTCATACCACTTACCTTACTTGATCTCATGTGATTTATCATATCCTTCTTTGTTCTTGGCATCAATACTCAGAGCCTTCTTGAATATTGTGAACATCTCATTCTTTCATCCTTTCATATAGAGGATTCATTACCAATGTATTCCCATGAGTCTATTTATATGCTTATATGTGATCCTTTGGATTCTGATTTAGAAGAATATTTGTAGGTTGATACACATATAATACCACCATCCATACCATCTACCATACCTATGAATAATCCAAATACTATACAAATCCCAAGCTCACTAGTTGATTCCTCATTGGTCTCTTATGCAGTGATATTTATCTTACATGATTTGAAGTCTTTCCTAAATTTCAGTGGTTGGTTATCCATGAACTTAGTCTTATATGGATTGATATTAAACATGTTTGGATCTTTTCTAAAGACTTATGGTTCAGATATTATGCCCATCCATCATTCATATTTTTACACCTATCAGTTTTCCCTAGTTGCTCATAATTTTCCTAGTCTAGCCCTATATCCTCATGGAGCCATTGAAGCCTTTGTCCTTGCTGTTCCATATGATAATATTTCTGATATATCCTAGTTTTATCAGCCTCATATCAGATCTATACAGGTGCTACATCATATTGGAATATTGACATGTGATTCACATCACAATTTTGCATCTATTCAGGGAATTGGGTGTAAAATAAATTGTCTTAATTTTTGTACTCTTTGGAAAGGAGTATGCATAGATCTCTTTTCCATTTCAAATTATGTTTGCAGATTAGAGTTTGAAAGAAGAAAGAAGCATTCAGATAATGCTCCTACTTCATCAGTTGATGAGATACAAGGAGTCTCTCATCTTCCTTCTTGCAGGTTCTACACTCCAACGCATGATCATGGAGTTCATGATTTCTTCAAAAAGTCCTTCATCCAGAAGCAATTTAGTCAACTCATTAAAGTGAAGATGAAGATATGTTGAAGACATATTTCAAATTTTGTGCCTTGTCCTATCTCGAGGGAGGATTTTCCCCATTTGGTTTTGCCTCTTTCCTCACTTTTCTAGACATAATAATTGTTAAAGGGTGACCATAGCCTTCTTACTGGGCCCTATATGCATCCATATGCATCCATATTTTTTGTCATACCATCATAAAGTCAGACTTATAGGGGGGTGTTGGAATATCTTTAACCCACTCACAACTTAGGATAAAATAATTAATCATTATTTGATTAATTATTCACCCACTAGTTTAATTAGTTGGCATCCACTTGCACCTTAAAGTCAATACATGCCATCTATATCCTAGGAATGATTTATTTCCAATTCTGGGTTGATCTTGACCACCTTTTGACCATCCAGAATTAGTATATAGGACTTTACAACATATTCTGCTTTATTTTGCTTTTTTTGCTTTTCCTGCTTTTTTATGGATAAGGTAAAAGCTAGTCAACTAGGAAACTGGGAGCTTTTTTTTCCAACCCATCCTCCATTATTTTTTCTCCATTTTCTAGGATTATCATGTTTTTTCCATCTCCTTGACAACTCACTCATGCTTTTTCCAACTCATGAGGTCCTTGATAGATTTGGTAAGTGCTTTAGCCACCTATGGGGGTTTGCTATATTTTGGTAAGTCAGCCTTTTGAGCTTTAAGAGTTGTTTCCATAAAATTTTATTTTCATATGAGGGACATACTATTTATGTACACTATTATTCATCATTATTCAATGGAAGGATACACACCAATATTCATCTCTTCATTCATGTGATTCAGTCTCTTTTCTTCTCTCAATTTTTCCCGTGTATGCTTGTGAGAATTCTTAGTAGCAAGATCTATTTCTTATGCTTCTTTTTAGCATCATTGCACATAGAATTGATCTATTATTTCTAAACTAATGTATAAATTAATCTTCCAGATGTCGGACATACAACACAAATAATGGTTCATGCAGCTTTGTTACCGCACACATGAATTCCCTTGATGCAAAAAAATATTGTGTCGTAGATTGAAGCTCTAGAGTTGGCCATGAAGTTGGAATCATATATTATAGGAGATAATGGTGTAGGGATTATGCAAATTCCGTTGCAATTATCCAACCTTACATTGCAAATTCAGGATATTAAAAAAGGGAAAGAGATCCAAGAATAATTGTGTTGTACTAGATGTAGAACAAAGGCCAACCATAAATATAATTGCTCAGGTTTTATGAATTATGTCACATAAGTAGTTACAAATGGTGTAGAATATGGAAGACAAGAGGCCATCGACAGAAAGCATGTTTTTACTTATAGAATATTGTAAGCGTGCCAGCTAGTTTATACTGTAAATTTTGCAAATTAGTAGGCCATGATGAGAAGGACTGTAGAGCATACCAGCTGTTGTAAGAGAAAAATATGGATACCTATTTAATGAATAATGAAGAGAAGATGAAAAATAAGTGGACTCAATCTCAATACCCACAATATCTCTATCCTCAACCCCAGTATCCACAGAATCAATACCCACAACAATAATACCCTCAACCCATGGGGGGAGGAAATTTTAGAGGCCGAGGACAAGGAGGAGGATATGGTCATGGAAGAGGTAAAATTGTATGTTATAATTATGGAAAACCATGATTTTTTGTTCTGTACTATGTTATTCCTACGAAGACATGTTTGTACTGCAAATATTTTGATCATACCGTCGAGCAATGTCTGTAGTTGATTGTGAATTGGTAGGATAGAAATGCAGGAAATCCAAAATCTCCGTAGAATACTAAGCTGAAACCTAATTAGAATATCCAAAATATCTCTACTAAGATGAGGGAACCACATATAGATGTCGTAACAAGAGGCAGTGATATGTCTGGACCGGAACAAGAAGCACAACCTCAACAACCGCAGGTGCGACTGACAACAAAAAATAAAGTGTCATTCGACGTCCAAAAATAAAAGGAAGTGTTCTTGGAAGCACGGCTGAAATTCATCGTCAAGAATCAAGCATCAAATTCTGCTGCTACACCACCTGGAAGACTAGTCATGGAGATGCCTGAAATACTTGACCAATTGTTTTGAAAGAAACTAATGAGAAAGGTTAGTAAGCTTAATTTTTTTAAAAGTTTTTTATCGCTAATATAAGAAAAATATGTTGTAGCAGAATTGATGTATATAATAGCAGAGTCTCAAGAATACATGCGACCAGACATAATGATTATCCATGTGGGAAAAAAATTAAAGACTGGTCGTGAGTTAAGAATTACTGCCTAGATAGGACACTACAATATGGAATATATTATTCTAGACTTGGGCTCTGATGTCAACATTTTGACAAGAAAAACACGGGAGAGCATGGGAAAATTGAGACTTGCATGTTATGTTGTCCAACTCTGATTAGAGAATTAGTCGAAAGTCCTACCTATCAATCGAATGACTTAGGTGTCTATTGAGGTAGAAGGCTTGAGAACATGTGTTTACTTTGAAGTAATCGACATTGTTGATGACAATGACACAAATCCATATCCTGCACTTTTGGGGATCGAATGGGCGATTGATAATCAGACCATTATCAATTTTAAGAAAAGAATCGTAACATTTGAATATTGAGATCTAAGGGTGGTCGCACCAATTGATCCCCTAGAAGGTCAGAGATACGTTGATCCATTAAACAGTGAAGGATGAGGTGTCTATATGGACCATATTTATAACATCATGTCTGCTATGGACGATTATGTGAATCCAATGAATGATAGAAAGCTAAGTTATCAGAGTATTAGCTCTTGTACATCGGATTTTGTTGAAGCATTGGGAGATTGGTAGAATCGGATGCATGAAGTATTGAAGAGAAGGTGTGCAAGAATTACACAATATTTGCAATGGATAGGAATCAAGGTAAGTGATCTACCCACATATGAAGGTTTACCTAACCTTGCATATTTTCTGACATAATTTGAAGAAAAATTCACAGAACCTAAAATCTTGTATTCCTTATACTTTGCACTGAAAGATACACCTTCCAGATGGTGGGTCGCACATAAATAACCTATCACAAAATGGAAACAATGTCAACAGTTGATGGAGATACGATTCAGAGAAGAGATCATCTATACAAGTCAAAAGTATGTAGGATTGACTAATATTGTTGAGAATATTGAGTATTTTTGTGTGACATGGGAGGCATGTCCACGACAGGATTGGGTCCATCGGCTCATACACACATTAGACATGACACCAAGGAAACGGTATACATCAGTTGAAATGAGATGATGTAATATTGAATGGGATGAATTATCTATTATTAGAAACATGACCGCAAAGAAATAACAGTTATATAGTTAAATCATTAAACAAGATCCAAAACACATTATAGAGAGACATAGATATAGCGTGGTTCACCCAAATGATGGGCCCACGTCCACACAAAAATTTCTAGTCCTTTTATTACCATCCAGAAAGATGAAGGGATACAAACTGCAGCAATATTGCTGCACATCCTCTTCACTCTCTCACAGCCCCTCTCACACAATCACAGAGATTGTTTACAATGCTAAAATACAATACAATACCATGCAATACCATACAATACCATACATAACTGTATTGCAATGATTTTATTTTATAGGGGAAATACCATGGGAAAATACTACAGTTAACCCAATACCATGGGTCTGAAAAACTGTTGGAAAACAAACATCCCAAAATAATTTCTTGGGGGCTTTGCCCTTGAATCCCTGTATTTTGGGGGCGTTGACCCTAAACCCCATTTTTCGGGGTACTTCCCTGAACCCCAAAGTTGGGGAATGAGTCTATAGTAAACCTAGGGTACAAACACAGCTGAATAGTATCTCTATATCTAGAATATCAGGCTCCACAACCAATAATCTCCCACTTGGAGACTGATCACAACAAATCCACCACTACTACACTTGCTGGACTATGCTCTGGATCTTTCACTTGGAAATTTTATTATTTCCACCTTCCTGCTTGCAAGCCAATAGAAACCAATTAGGAACTCAGTTTCTCTTTGGTTACTCCCTTTGTCAACATGTCTACAGGATTCTGGCTAGTATGTACCTTTTCCAGTTTTAACAGTTCTTCATCTAGAATAAATCTTATGAAGTGGTACTTGAGCTGTATATGTTTAGTATTCTAATGAAAGGGTGAAGTTTTTGCAAGATGAATGACACTTTTCCTATCACTATACAACTTGCTATTCTCCTGCTTCTTACCTAATTCCTCCATGAACATCTGCAACCAAATCATTTCCTTACTAGCCTCTGTAGGAGCAACATACTTTGCTTCCATTGTTGAAATCGCAATAACCTGTTGCAGTTTTGAAATCCAACTTACTGCTATTCCACCCATAGTAAACACATACCCTATGGTTCTCCTCCTGATGTCTTTATCACCAACCATATCTGCATCAACATATCCTTGTAGAACAGTGTCTGAACCTCCAAAACATAATGCATGAGAAGTGGTACCTCTCAAATACCTGAGAATCCACTGTACTTCTTTCCAATGCTCTTTACTTGGATTATTCATATACTTGCTCACAAATCCCACTGCATGTGCAATATATGGTCTTGTGCACACCACGGCATACATCAAGCTTCCAACCGCCGATGAATAGGGAATCCTGGACATGTAATATATCTCTTCCTATGTCTATGGACACATCTCCTTACATAGTTTGAAATGGATGGCTAAAGGTGTAATAACTAGTTTTTCATTCTGCATTCTAAACCTCTGCAACACCTTTTCTATGTACTCACCTTGAGACAACGTCAATTTGTGATTTTTCCCATCTCTTGTTATTCTTATACCAAGGATTTGCTTTGCGGCACCCAAATCCTTCATGGAAAATAATTTATCTAGTTTTATTTTGAGCACATTTATATCTGTCATGTTAGAACCTGCAACAAGAATGTCATCCACATACAATAACAATATAATATATCTTCCATTATCTAGTCTCTTGAAATAAACATAGTGGTCAGAATGACATCTATCATAACCTTGTTCTATCATAAACTTATAAAATTTTAAATACCATTGCCTTGGATATTGCTTCAATCCATACAAGCTCTTCTTCAACCTGCAAGCCAAATTCTCTTGAAACAATGTTTACAATATCAGCCCAAAATTGTAAGGGAAACCCTGCATGCAATATCATACAAATTGCATGCTCCATGATCATTCTTTTCATCCTTTATGACACACCATTTTCTTGTGGTGTTCTAGGAATTGTCTTTTCTCTGTGAATCCCATTGTGTGAATAATAATTGTCAACTCCATTATAAGATCTAATACATTTCAACCTTTTTCCTGTCTCATTCTCAGCCAAATCTTTCCACTTCTTAAAAGTATCATACACATCATATTTCTGTCTAATACAATAAACCCAAGTTTTTCTAGTTGCATCATTAATAAAAGTAACATAATAATGAGAGCCACGAAGAGATTGTACCTGAGCTGGTCCCCATACATATGTATGGACAATATCTAACTTTTCACTTTTATTTTGTTTCCCAACCCTGATAAATCTAAATCTCTTCTGTTTTCCATAAACAAAGTTCTCACCGAATTCCAAACTTACCTGCTTTCAGATATGGAAGTAGTTTCCTTGAGTGGAGAATCTGCATCCCCTTATCACTCATGTGGCCAAGCCTATGATGCCACAATGCCACACCTATTTCTATGGAAGTTGCAGAGATATATTAATCAGTATTATGAGGACATAAATATAGCGTACCTACGCTATCTCCTTTTTCTATTACTAGTGATCCTTTAGTGATATTCCACCAGGTCTCTCCAAATGTAGACAAACAACCGCTATATCCCAACTACCCCGTTGAGATCAAATTTATTTTCATAGTAGGAATGTGCCTTACACCTCTTAGAATCCATTCACTTCCATTATTTAACTTAATCCGTACCTTACCCTTTCCGACAATTTTGCATGGTTCATCATCCCCCAATAAAACATGTCCAAAATCACCTTGAACATAGTAATGAAAGAATTTCACATGGGGTGTAGCATGAAATGAAGCCCATGAAATACCACCCAGTAATCACTAGTATTATCTAATGCAAGAATCAAAGCATATTGTAACACATCACCTGCTACATTCGCTTCCTGAGTAGTCTCTTGCTGCCTCTCATCTTTCTTCTTTGGTGCTCTGCAGTCTTTCTTTAGATGTCCTTTCTTACCATAGTTCCAACACTCTATTTTTCCGAATCTAGAATTGGATCTACCCTTTTTAGACTTGCTGCGATCTCCTGGTCTCCTTCCTCTCTCATTTTGTCTCCCTCTGCTCTCCATGGTCAACACATTTCCTAATTTATCACCTGTTTTTTTTCTTCTCATTTCCTCACTAAGAATAACACCAACAACATCATCAAACTTAAGAGTGTTTGAACCAGGGACATAGTTACTTACAACTATGACCAAGCTATTCCATCTTTCTGGTAATGAGCACAAGATTAGAAGAGCCCTAACCTCATCATCAGAGTTCACT
This sequence comes from Pseudotsuga menziesii, assembly GCA_001517045.1. Taxonomy (NCBI): domain Eukaryota; kingdom Viridiplantae; phylum Streptophyta; class Pinopsida; order Pinales; family Pinaceae; genus Pseudotsuga; species Pseudotsuga menziesii. The sequence continues at coordinate 397,798 of LPNX010034941.1, forward strand.
TTTATAGAACTTAACTAACCGGTAAGTGTATTAAACTAATTTAAATGGTCAGCAACAGATCCACCTTCTGACATATTCATATTAAATAAACTCTTCATTAAAAATACCTTGTTGGAAGCCGAGGGTTTTTCGTAGAGCTTACCCAATGCGCTCATCACACCCTCTGTTGTTTTTTCTTTCAAAATATTGAAAGCCACTGACGAAGCCAGGCACATCCGTATTGTTCCCAGTGCCTTTCATTCAATAACTTCCCATTCTTCATCCTTCATAGCTGCCAGTTGTTTTTATTTTCCTCCCAACGACAGGTATAGATCCTTCTAGTACAGATAACCCTCCATTTGCATCTTCCATAATTGATAGTTTTGGCCATTAAATTTCTTGACCCTCTTCCTCCATTGCTCCCACTTGATCCAGGAACCCTTCTTTCCTGCGAGTTTACCATCCAAATAAACCTTTTGGCTTTGATACCAATTATTAGAAACAGGACTGCAGAGCAATAACAATTATACAGTTAAATAATTAAAAAAGATGCAAAACACATTAAACACATTACAAAGAGACACATATATAGTGTGGTTCATCCAAATGATGGGCTACATCCACACAGAAATTGCTAGTCCTTTTACCGTCCAGAAACATGAAGGGATACAACCTGCAGCAATATCACTGCACTTCCTCTTCACGCTCTTATAGTCTCTCTCATACAATCACAGAGATTGTTTACAATGATACAATACAATACAATACCATACAATACCATACATAGCCGTATTACAATGATTTTCTTTTATACGGGAAATACTACTGTTAACCCAATACCATGGGTCCGCAAAATTGTTGGCCAACAAGCATCCCAAAAAATGTTCTCAGGGTTTTCGCCACTAAACCCCGGTTCTCAAGGGTGCTTCCCCTGAACCCCCTTTTTTGGGGTGCTACGCTGAACCCACAAGTTGGGGAACGAGTGTACAATAAACTTGGGGTGCAAACACAACTGAATAATATCTATGGATATGGAAGATCAGGCTCCACAACCAACAACTACTAGCTTCACACACACATTTAATTTTTTCAATGATCATCCTTCGATTGATGCTGCATTGCAGGTAATCAAGACAAAGATATTTGAAGATATCCCTATTGCAATGTCAAACTTCAATTAGAGCAATGTGACAATTCGACACTAGATGGAGTGCTATAATGTAATAGCAGAACCTGATGATGATGACCCAATAGATGTAAACATAGCAGAGTCTGAAGGTACACATATAGTGGAAGGATTTCTTATTTCTAGTGACCAGTTCCTAAATCCACTAAAAGTACAAAAAAGTCGACATTGGTTCCCCAAAGAATCCAAATTTTTTGAATATTAGGGACTATTGGGATGAATAAACTGTCAAAAAAATTATGGACATATTACATGAGTTTCAGGATCTATTCCCTACGAAATTCTCATAAATGAAAGGGATTTCTAGAGACCTTGGAGAAATGAAAATAACACTAAATCCCAACACAAAATCTGTAAAGCAATGACCATACCGACTAAATTTGTGGTATAAATAAAAAGTAAAGATAGAACTAGATCGAATGTTGGATGCAGGTATCACAGAAACGATTGAAGAATTCGAAAGGATCAGTCCGATTGTAGTGCAAGATAAGAAGGCTACTGGGGAAGTAAGGATTTGTGTTGACCTAAGGAAATTGAACGATGTTTGTCTACATGACCCATTTCCAACTCCATTTATGGATTAGGTATTAGAATGTGTCGGGGGTCAAGAAGTTTATTCTTTTATTGATGGGTTCTCTGGCTACCATCATATCATAATTGCAAAATAATATTGGCACAAGACAACCTTACGATGGAGTGGGGATTTTTCCAATACACAGTAATGCCCTTTGGACTCAATAATGCTCCTTCTATCTTTTCCAAGATAATAGTGGCTTCCTTCAAATATTTTATCCATAAATTTCTTGAGGTCTACTTCGACGATTGGATGGTATTTTGGATCATTAAGGATCATATTTAGAGCCTCGGAATGATCCTAGAACGATGTTGCTAGTATCATATTTTGCTGAACATAAAGAAATGTATTTTGTGTGCCCCTTTTGGAATTATGTTGGGCCATGTAGTTTTTTGCAAAGGAATCTTGGTCAAAATTGCTAAAATTGTGATTATCATTGACCTACCATGGTGAAGCAACTAAGAACAACATTGGGATATACATGATACTATGGAAAATTTATCAAAGGATATGCGGAGGTAACTACTTCAATATAGAAGTTATTGAAGAAGGATGTTAAATTATAGTGGACGAAAATTTTCCAAGAGATTCTAGACACTTTAAAGAATAAGATGGTTACAATTACCATAATTGTATTTCTAGACTAGAAGAAGGAATTTTATGTACATGTCGATGCATTATCAGTCGCGCTCGATGTGGTACTAGCACGACCTGGTGAAAGGTTGATCGATCATCCTATTTCCTTTTCTAGTAAGAAATTATCAACAACATAGAAGAATTATACCATGACAGAAAGAGAGGGATTAGCTATGGTATATGCTCTGCAAAAATTTTGACACTACTTGCTGGGTGGACTTTTCAAAATTTACACAGATCATTCAACATTGAAATACATGGTTAGTAAGATCATGTTGGGGGGAAATATTTGTCGGTGGCTTCTCCTTTTTAGGGATTTTACTTTGAAGTCATTGTTAAGCTGGGTCAATTGAATTCAGGGTGAGACCATCTGTCGAGGATCGATAGTTGTGAAGAACCTGATAATATCGATGATAGTCTCCTTGATGCACAATTATTTGTGATAACACTATTTGATGATGACTATATTTTAATCATACAATTTTTTATTATGGTCTATGCACCAAATGAAATTACCACCGCATAGAAAAATAACTGATTTTGTGAGCTACAAACTTCCAGTTGATCGTTGGACAGTTATATAAAATAGAACCTAATGAGATTCTTCATTGTTGTGTTTTGGAACACGAGCGACCAATGATACTAAATGATGTGCATGCTGGTGTCGCGGGAGGCCATTATGATGGAAAATATATAGTGCAAAAGATATTGCAAGCAGGATTGTGGTGTCCCACCATGCATGCGAATGATTGAGAATAATTTCAAAGTTTTGATGCTTGTTAGAGAAACTAAAAGTTATCATGACGAGATGAAATTCCACTTGTACCACAAAAAACGTTGCAGGAATTTGAAAAATAGGTTGTTTATTTTGTGGGGCCTATTAGTCCAAAAGCGAAGAGAGAAGGTGCAAGATACATTATCACTGTGACTAATTACCTGACCAGATGGGCTCAAGAAGCACCAAAAAAATTGTACTTCTACAACTGCTACCAAGTTCTTGTTCGACGATGTTGTGACTCGATTTGGATGCCCGAATATTTTGATAAGTGACCAAGGTATGCATTTTGTTAGTGATTTGATCGAATAATTCCAAATCCATAATAGAAAGACAACGTCATATCACCATCAAGTGAATGGTGTTATTGAGGCACTCAACAAGAGCATGGAGAATGTGTTGACAAATATTTTCAATGTTCAAAGAGACGAGTGCGACCAAAAAAGTCCTGCAGTTCTATGGGAATACCACACGACCTGTACGAAGTTGACAACATGAACTCCATTTCACCTGGTGTATGGACAAGAGTTTGTGATTCCAATGGAATATATTATACCTAGACTAAGAATCGTTGCAATTACAGAGATGATAGATGTTAGTGTTGTTGAGGAAAGACTAGCGCAACTACTACAATTGGAAGAATACCATTTTTGATGCAGGTTATCATCAAAACATTGAGAAGGAACAACAAAAAGTATGAGATGATTGATACATCAAGAATAAATGATTCCAAGTCAGAGTATGTGTTCTTATGTACGATATCAAATTTGTGAAGCATTCCTGCAAGCTGAAAACACACTAGATATGACCTATATTGTAATCCATATCACTAACGAAGGTGCAGTGCAACTACAAATGTTAGATGGAACACCTATCAAAGGATCGATGAATGGAATTTGGGTAAATCCCTACCAGGATAGCCACGACTTGATCGACTAGGGAAAAAAAGGAGAAGAGAAAAGAGAAAAGAGAAAGGAAAAGAGAAACAAAAAATCTTCAGAGTATTTTTTCATGTTTTGATCAGAGGGTACCAGTCTATCGCAACCTAAATAAAAAGGCGTTGTAGACTGTATGTATGTCACAAATGAAGAATGATGATGAAGAAAATGCGTATATCGCAATGAACGAAATATGTCAAACAATGACTACAGGCCACAGGAAATAAAGATTTATTGCGAGATGAACTTGAGTCACATAAATGATACATGACCATAATTAATTCAAAAACATGAGCGATTTTGATGGATTTCTTTTTTTCACTTTAGTCATTATTGTGCAACAACTACCACCGAAGTCACAGGCGAGTGACGGTTTGCATGGTGATTCAGACGATTGGCCCATGTGATGGATTTCGTTGCCATGTTTCCATTCATTTTTCACTCGTGTGAAGGACTGACTGATTGAATGGGTAGATTTTATCACCTTCACACCCAAATTTCAATTCATTTTGCTACACCTGAGTGAGAGTGTTCCATTGTTTCCTACAACTACAAAAGACGAAGTGAGTTTTTCCACAAAGTATGGTTATTTCCATTTCTAGTACAAGCCCAATTGTAAAATCCGGTGTCATGACCCCCTCACCCAAACTCATTATTAAAGACACTATCATATAGGTTCCGCCAAAAGTCATGGTTGCAAGGGAAATGCCACAGTCACTAGTAATTCCTCCAGTGAGGTTGACACAAGACCCACCTAGTCCGTCAATGAGGAAGTGATCTGGTACCCACAAGAAGAAAGCACTAGCACCAACACCAGCACCACTAGAAGATGATGATAATAGTCAAAGAAACAAAAAAAATCCAAAACCTAAGAGGAGGACATGCACTGAATCGACACGATTATCACACTAGCATGCAACAATTTTGAAGATGAAGGAATACCACATGAGATGGTTGTAGAAGCCAAGGTATTTCAACTTGGCAAATAGCATAGGACCTATGAAAAAAGGTCATGGATTTGGAAGCATAAGTGACACCGAGTACACCTTCAGAGGTACAGGAAGAAAGAAGGAAAGAAACAAGAGATGCTGCAAAGAAAATTGAATAGGCGAAGACACTTTGCACCAAGGAAATCGAGCAAGTTTCTTAGACATGGGAAGCTTTGATCGATGATGAAGAGTTAGAGAAATTCACATAGAAGTTGTGCACTGTAGATACATAGGTGAACCATATGAAGAACGAAATGAATAATCTTCCCTTAGTAGATAAAATGGATAAGGCTTCTGAGATGAAGAATGTACAACAATAGGTCGCAACACTACGAACAAAACAACAGAAGCAGAATGTTCGGGTCGCAAAATTACAAACTAAGGCAGAAAGGGTTACAGGTATTATTTAACATGTACAATAGAAAGTGCGATAAGTGGTAGAGTGAGAACACATCAATTCCGACCTTGTGGAGAATTTGAGGAAGAAGGAAGCAAAAGTATAAGAGGAGACCACGCAAATAGTAAAAATATTTCAGGATTTTCAATAGTGTGGCTCACGAAGAGCCAAAGGTGAGTGTTGGGGACCTGTTGGCCTTAGGAAAATATAGGCAGAATGGTAGAATTCTTCTCGAGAATATGAATATTTCGATCACGCGACAGAAGAGTCTATGACGAAAGAGAAGTAGCCGTGGGAGAAAAGTACCCGACATAAGAGAAGCTGGGAAGAGAGCAGCCACGATGGAAGGAACCATGATAGAATAAGAAGTGCACCTCTTGAAAAGGACAACTCAAATGATTGTGGGTAAGAAGTCAGTTAGAATAACATAAGCTTTGGTAATAAAGCATCTTTGTATTTTTGGGTCGATAGTGCCTATTGTCAATGTAACTGAATGTACAAGAATAGGAATGACATATTGTCGGATAACAGAATATAGTCAGTTGATTACAACATGTAAGGACTTATAAAAGAGAGAACCCAAGTTGTGTGTGGGCTGGTATCTACCTGCTCCTATCTTAGAAGAGTTCTAGAGAAGGAATTCGATCCAGGATTTGTTAAGATCGACAATAGGATGAAGGAGTGGGAAAATTCAAAAATTGAAGACTAGAGACCATGAGAGGAGAAGTATATATATTGTATAGAATATATAGAACAGAGTTTGCAAGATGAGTGTGCAGACAAAATGTTCTATATATTCCATATGCCAGATGAATAGCGCCTTTGTGGTTTTTCCCATATGAGTTTCCACATTAAATGTTGTCTCTATGTGTATTTGATGAATATGCTTATGCTGAATGAATGTATGATTTGAATAAGTAGATATTAATAGAGTGAATAAGAATTTGTCTATGAATAAGTATTTCTATGCATGTGTCACATTGCTGGTAAAAAGAATATGTGTTAAGAATTTATATTATTATTGTAATATCTGTCGATGGATAAGTACATTAATATATTGAATAAACACACTAAGAATAGGAAATACACCCCCCAAATTCAGTCGAGTGAGTTGGTAAGGTGTCGTGAGAGAAGAAGTACCCACCCAACTACAAAAACCTGGTTTTGGAAGTTACCTATTGAGATATATCAGGTGAGACTGCATCTACGTTGCAGGTGTTGCCGACTAATCCCTGCTCTGTCAAGGCAATATCTTGGGCTTTGTTGACGGACAAACAAGAGTCTGAACTTGGTTCGAAGAGACAAATGCCAACAACACATAGATCCTTTGGTTGTACCATAACAATCCATTTGCTTCAAGTGTGTACCTTTCATACTTTTCCACCTTCATTACTTCATTCACTACCTTACAGGGTTGGAATTTCAAACGGCGGACACCCGTCAAAATTGCCAATAACAATCAAAATCTGACACGTTTTATGTATTCTAAGCCAAATTTTGACGGTCTCCCTAAAATCTTAGCTGTGTTTGACAGGTAAATTGACCCATAACGGACATTTACCCGTCAAATTCCATCCCTGCTCCCTTGATTTTGACTTATTTGTACCAGTTGTCATCATGTTGCAACTTTAATATCTTCTTACACAATTTTTTTTTCAGTGGAAATATTGAGAAGACATGAGGCCTTCAACCCAAGGAATCTACCACCTTATTCACTACTCCTTTAAAGTACGATATATCAAAATCATACTCGCTCATCAATTCTAATCACCTTCTCTACCTTGCACTACATAACTGAGTCCCTTTTTTGACGTCTCATCGATGGTTTTAAACGTTGGTAAAGGATGTCGCTAAACATTGGATAAACATCGATGTACTGACATAGCTTATGCAGTTTGTTTTAGAGTCACTTAGGAAATGTCTATGCCTTCTTTTCTAGATCAACTACTTTTAATGAAGTGTTGACACACATGTCATTGTAACACATACATAGCGACGCATGTAAAGTAGATAAATTTTTTTCCATATGTTCAAAAATAAATGACTACAAAGTGGATTTACGTCGATAAATGTCTAAAAAGAGACGTCAAAAATCCATTAGCAAAAAAAAAATGGTCGACCATCCACTGAACTAACATCGAGTATTCTCTGCTTAATATATGTTGGTGTTATGGTATCACCGTTCAACTGACAGCATTTTAATATTGTTCGAACGTCCAAAAAGAGTAGCTCACATTGTAGACGTAACATTGTCTAAACGTTTGAAAAGAGACATTTGCGAAGGAGACATAATGTTAGCTAAACGTCCAAGAAGAGACCTCTAGAATTACATTGAGGAAAGATAAAATTAGATGATCCATCAAAATAACGTCAAGTATTCACTACCCTATGGATACCATGAAATCTCTAACTAAAACCTAAGATCTAATTAGGGCTTGAAGCTGAATTTTTAAAACATAGACTTGGTCTCGTAACTAGAAAATTAGGGTCCAATTGGACTTGACTTGGACTCAAACTAGAATGCAGAAGAAGAACAATAAACCCTATCTCACCTCAAGATTCAATAACCCTTCTAGTGGTAATAATGGTAATTTTATTCCCTAGTATTGTTACTATAGGATATTATATCAATTTCATGGAAGAATTGTCAAAAGAGGAGCTTCATGTGGCTCTACATTCTTATTAGAATGACAAGGGTCCGGGTTTAAATGATGGCATGTTCACTGGTCACCTCCACCCTCATGTGGGTTGTAGAATCCATCTCTCTTATCTTTGTGCAATAATTTCATGTATTAACCAAATACTTTAATAGATTAATTCTTCTATATGTTGGAAAATTTGGCCGAAGTAAAGAGGAATTAATCCATTAAAGAGTAGAAAGCATCAAGACATCAATATTCAAAAGAGAGCAGGATGTAGTATAATTTGGATTCCATTTATAATTATGAATGTGATATAATTCTACCTTGACTAAGGTAGGAAACAAGACAAGATATATATCTTTCAAAAATTCTCTATGTATAACACCTATTAACCAACCTATCCAATGTGGAACATAACCAAATGAAAATAAACCAGAGGGGATAATAATTTTGTAACTAACTATCTATCACCAACTATAATTTGGTTGCATATCCACTACCATCTCTAATCACCAACGATTATGTTCATAACATAACAATATGAGTCTAATGTATCAAAAACACATCAATAAAGTATATCAACTTAACATCCAGATTACCCTCATCCTAGCATCCCTAGGTAGAACATGGGGACAATGACTACCCAAACCTATCAATTATGTCATCCTTGAGATAAAAGATATATGCATATATTGAAAAATTGACTATAGCTGGAATACCCTTAACAATTTCCAACAATTGGATAACCAACCTTTTCAATTTAACAAGAATACTAGGCATAATGCATGGATCTCGTTGGAATTATGCTTGTGTATTCCATCCTCTTTGCATGATCTCTCTATAGACACCACCTACTATTTGTAGGAATTCTGCAATTGGTGTGGACACCACTTGTTCCTCTATCTTGTATGGTACACGTATAGAAAAAACACCACAACAATATATCCTTTCCCTAGATGGTTAATCTACTTTAATAAAATCACTCTTATACCTCAGATATGAAAGCTCTAATATTCATTCCAATGCTCTTCATGTGATCTATATTACCTCCAAAGAAGCATTAGGAAAACATTACAACAAGATGAGAGTAACTAGATAGATTAAAAATCCATATTAGTGATCAAGGAATCTAATAATAATTGACTGATATTAACACAAATCAAATATGGGAAAGGGGAACACTTTTTTATTAATCAAATAAGAAGGTAAAGCTACAACCAAATCCTTGATGTTGACATATTTTTCTTCCACAATGGTCTTTGACACACTCACAACACTCCACACTCACACAAAGCTCTTTGCACACAAACTCACTCAACTTTGCCTCAATACCATACTTCAATCCAACATCATAAGGATGCTCTTCTTGGTCCCTTCACATAGTCCATGAAGGATTCTTTTATAGGCCAAGGGAGGCTCATATGAGATGAGATTCTTTATGAAAGGGATAGGGGATGGTCCCTATGGGTGAGGAGGTTGAATTCCACTTCTTCCTAGCTGATAGGAATCACCTCCACGAGGAATTTCGTATGGAAGCTTCTTGAAACTTCATTTTTTCCCATTTTAACTTTGTCGATGCTTTTTGCACAAAGGGAAAAGGCACCGACACTTCCTATGAACAAGGTAAAGGAGCTGGTGGCACTTGATTCCAATGAGAAAAATACGGTGACACTCTCTCATAAGGAGGAAAGTGCGCCATCCTACTCAAGAGTGGGAAAAAACATCCACAAGAACCCTTGGCCAAGTGCTTTGAAGGGTGCTCAGGCATCAGTGGATATTTTAGGTGCAATATAATGCCCCCCAAAGTATGAAGCTGGAAGGACATGATAGGAAAAATACTTTGTTAGATATCAGTTTGGTATCAGAGGAAAATAGAGATGAATTCACAATTGACATAATACTAGTAACTCACTTTTTTGACTCAATCATGGTTGCAGACCAATACACTGCAGATCCATGAAGATGACTATGTCATGGCTACCAAGAATACATTATAGATCCATGATCAATTATGTAGAAAGAAGAACTTGGCTAAGGGACATACAAAGTAGATCCATGTTATCCAAACTCAATACTGGACACAACCACCAAACATACAATGTGGATCCATGTCATGACTTCAAATAATCTCCCATCGCAACCTGAGGATAGGAAATTATGCAGATGAATCCTAACCGCTCAGGGTCTTCAATCCAATCCACAAACGATACAATTCTAACCATGCGAATAGATGTCTTGATGTTGAATATGGTAGAAACCACTTAATTACCGGTCATTAATGTGTATTTTTTATACCAAAATCCTGTCACCATCATGTGATAAGACTTTTGATATACCTACTTGCCTTGAATCCTAGGTCTTGGAGTGGAAACTCATGCTAATTGTGAATATTCCATGAAAATTCCTAGCACCGCACTTTCCCCTTTGTCCAGGAGCGGTACTTTGCTTGCACCGCCTATCCCTTGTTGTCCACAAGTGGTGCCACCGCTTATGGCCCTTATTCCATAAGCGTTTTTTACCAGAACCGCTCTATCATTGAAGGAGAAACGCGGTACCCTGGGTAAAAAGGGAAAAAGAAAAGTTTCTCAAGGCTTCTAAATGATAATCCTCATGTCCTCCCTTATCCCTATCATTGTGGGTCAGTTGAGCTCAAGATCCCTCATCCTAGGATCTTAGAGGCCACCTCATCCACTAATCTCTCAACCATCCCTATCCATTGAGCCTTATAAATACAAGCTCATATCCATGGTTGAGGGGGAGAACTCTTAAGGTATTGTTATGCTGTTGGATTGATCACTTGGCCCAAGACCATTGGGGAGCATAGAGAGATAGAGTTGGAACTTATGGGGATGAGAATGTTTGGTTTCATGGAGATGCATGTCAACACTAAGGCTTGGTTGTAAACTTCTTCATATTTCTATATTAATGCAAGTTGATTTCTGTCCCACATATATTGTTGTTGTTTTATTTCGCATGTATGTTGTTAGATTCCTTAGTTACTAACATGGATCAATGATTATATTCTGGCAGTTTTGATGTGTTTGCGTGTTTAAGCTTATTGCAGGTACACAGGGTTACTATCAAAGCATCACATTCTAGATATATACGACGTCCAGGGAGAGTCTTCAACCTCTGTCATTCATTTGTTCTGGATCTGAACCATTCAGACCAGTGGAACACCTTACTGTCCACAGAAGGTGAAATATTCCAGCTAACAGTATTGTTAACAAGTGCGAGGGAAATCACCATTAATTTCTATGATCCCCAAGGTATCTCTATACATTCTCCCAAGTGTGAATAAGGGTTTTTAAGTCAAACACTTGATATAATATTTCGATCAGAGGCCATTGATGAAAACCTACTATTGAAAGTGAGGAAACATTCCATTGAGGCATGCAGGCTTCAAGTGACTTGACTTGGTTTCTAAATATAATTCCTGGATGATGTGTTGAAGTTGACAAGAATAGACTCATCGAAGGAGGGCCATGATTCCCCCCCCATTATCGACACAAAACATGGAACAAAAATTGATTTTGAAGTGATGAAACAACCATGAAACTAACTCAGACATGACCAATTCTATAGGAAGGTAAAGTTAGTGACAAGTTGGATTGCAAAAGAGATATCCTTTGAAAACATTGTGGCACAAAAAATGACTTGGAAACATTGACTTGACGAGACAAAAACCATATGTAATGCAAGGAATATGACGATGCATTCTTTGAATTGACTCAAAGGAGTCAGGTGACTCACAAAAGTGGATTGACTTGGAGACAAGCTGACTACCCAACTATTTAGAAATGAAAATACAGACAAGTGCCATGTTCAAAGGTGGTCTATGATATGCCATTGATACAAATGAAAATATATTCCCCTTTCCCTTAATTTCCCTATCACGAAGGATGACTGCCTCTTTTTCATTTTTACAAGTTCAAAGAAGGTAACAAACACTCGTTGTATCTCATCATAAGATGATTCCATTCTCATATGTTTTACGAACCTGAGAAAGGAAATGATTGTTCCCAAAAAGGCTCTCTCAGTGTTTAATTTAACGAGTCCATTGAAAGCTAACTCGGTATCATTCATGTTTAGAGAGTCTGAATGAAGATGATTTAGTCCCTAGGGCCCGAAAAAGTATAAAATAATTCCCAAGAGAACTCTTCTAGCTGAATTCAACTAGAGTATTCCTTTTTCGTAATTAGTCAATATGAACCGAAAAAGGGGTAAACTATCGTCGGAAAGACGACTCTTCAAGTACTTTTATGAGCATGAAGAAGACAAGTTCACTCGACAATATTTTTCATATTTTAAGGAGTTTGAAAAGAGCTTAAATGTGACTCCATAAGAGGTCCTATTTTTCCTCAGCCACTTTTAACTAGTCTGAAAAAGCAGAAAAAGTATACTCGGTACCCTTTTACTAGGTTTTTAACGATCATGTCAAGGGTATAAACGACACTTGGTTCTTTTTCATTTTATCCCAAAGCATGAAAAAGACAAAAGAAACTTGCAACATAGCTAGGACGCTTTGTAAATATAACCTGGAATATTTAAAAATCAAGTTAGGATCAATTCATATAAAAACTATAGAAAGTAAATGGTAAAAGCCCTAAAATTAAAATATTTTGATTTTAATAATGAAAATCAAAATCAAAATTACTATAAAGAGGTAAATAGTGAAATTTTTACCATTGTGACTTGTTTACCATAGTGAGAGTGAAATTGGTGAGAAAGAGTTGATTTTCAACTGCAGATTCTGGGTGTCACGTCCCCATGCCTCCGACCAGCGTAGAGGACGCGACCCAAACTTTAATCACAGTGAGCTAAGTGACCCATGAACATGTACATGCATAAAAATTACGGAAACAGAGTGCTGCAGGGAAATGCAATAAGTAAAACATGCACAGTTACCATTGTCTATTATACACAGCTATAGTTAATTATCATGCACAACGGAATCAACATGCATCCACACAAGCATTCGTTCATTTAACATGTTCATCATTTTTATTAACAGAAATTATGGTTGCAGAAGTAAAATGAACAAGATCACTTATCTTATGAAGAACTCGATCCGCAATCAGCTACGTCGCTGCAACGTTCCACCCAACCATAGGCCAGCGTGCTCCTTAATCTCTCAGCAGCGCTACCACCCCTGAGCTGGGCATGATTCTCCAAGGAATAAGGGAACAACAGGCTTACACATAGCCAAGAATATACAAACACAGCCAAGCCAACACAGTTGGGTTTATCAGGCCACCAAGGAGCTGGAGAAGGAAAATTGCTAAGCTGGTGAGCTCATTACAGAGCCAAGAACACCTACACCAGAACTAGCCTGACCTCTAAGACACCCAAACACACCCAACACAAGGAATCAGTCCCTTCTCTGCTACACAGTCCCTCAGGCCCTACATTCCCTTCCAGTGCTATTCAGGGGTGATGGAGAAGAAGGCCAGCCCTCTAGCTCTGTCTGTGTGGTTTTCAGCCACCAGGTTTATCAAGCAAATCTAAGCCAACCTCCCTACTCCTCTCACAGTCCGAAGACCAACCATTGCACTCAGCCAATTAATTTAGCTGTCACAGCTTAAAGAGGAAAAATGACTTCAAACCTTCTACCGCAGTCCCCAAACGTAACAACAACCACAGCTCACGACGTGGGGGAACAAGGCCCGTTTTGCACAACCGAAACTGCTGGGGAAAACATACGCAGACCATACTGGGGACGAATTTTACAGTCTCCCCACCGGTGCGTGAACAATCACAATGCCAAACCCACAAATCAGCCTGTGAGTAAAGGACAGAGCCACACCATTCTCAAATTCGCGGAGGAAAAAAAAAACAGCGTGGGTGAAACCAGGAAAATTCCTGTGCGTGAAAACCATGAGCAGACAAATGGGAAGTGCGTGAAGGTGAACAACTACTAGGAGGATGCGAAATTGTAGTGCGTGGTTTTTTAGCAACTCGTGGAGAGGAAGAAGTGTCTGCGTAAGGGGATGAATAGCAAAATCGTGGGTAGAGTGTGCGTGTGGGTGAGGACTGACAGTCCTGCCACCCCACTCCCAAAAAAATTAACTGCCTCAACCACCAACAGTATTTCTTAATGAAAGTGGTTGGAATAAAACAAGGGAAGAAGACACATGGGTATTTTTCTCTCATTGGCCAAGGATTGAAAATTTCCCCCACCCTTATCCTTGTGAAAATCTTGCCCCTTTCTCATTTTAGTTGCTGCGATCGAAGATGGTCGGGTTCATCTAATTAATTATATATGCATATTTACATGATGACCAACATAATATATGCCGCATGCCCCGATATACCATCGACGACAATTTAAATCCAAACATAGCATAACCGATCAATGGTGGGGCCTTGGCCTTTAGCTCCACACCGTGATCATTTACAATATTCACATCATATACATCTATTGTAATGGGTCAAAACCGGGGTGTTACACTGGGAGTTGTGGACCATCTCTACTCGAACCGCTCGGACCAAGTAATATACAACTCTTATCCCTTCATTTTTTCTAGTGCATTTCTTGTTTTCAAGGTCAAGTTTTTGATTTTTTTGGGTAAATCCCCAAAGGGGCAGAGTGCATATAGGTTGGCACCTTTTTACCTTTTAGGAGATGCGTCGACATATCCCTTGAAAGAGGAAAGGGCACTGTAGGCACTCTGTCAACTAGGGGAAAATCCGTTGATGCTTTGTTCTATTGTAGACATTATTCCAATGGCCGTGACTCCCAAAAAACCAACACCAATTTAGTTTTAAGTTGTCTTTATTTATTTAAATGGTTCATACATGCTTCTAACAGATGTTTGAATGGTTTTGCAGGAAAAACTAGAGGCAAGATGATGATATGGAAAGAGAGGCAACATGAATTGGATGACCTCTAGGAAAGCAATGATCCAGCTACTTCGAGGGACCTGTGTGAATGTGGGCTTCTCAAATTCTTCGGATACCAAGGATGAGAGTATATGTGTGGCTTCTAGAGCACATGATATGAATGTGGTATCCTGACAAACAACATTTCGTAGTGGGTACTCACACTCTGACAATATATGTAGAAGACATCTATTTCTTGACTGATCTATCTCGTAGGGGACTACCAGTGACATTGACAGGACCACGAGGTGGTGAGGGATCTATAGATGTCCTTATTGATGATCACTTCTTGATAGGGGCTCATTCAGTTGGTGGGAAGATTCCCATCAAGCACATTATAGACAGGCCATTGAGGACTGTGGAATTTACCATTGAGAAGTTTGTGGGTACTAGGTTGGCTCACTTGACCACACAGACGCATATGTTGTATTCCTTTGAGTGCATGGTTCCCACTATATTCAATTGGAGTGAGGGTCTCTTGGTTAGCTTGAAATATCAACTAACCAAATGTAGGAGGGGAGAGATGAAGGAATTCATCTATAGGGAAATAGTGGTGTCCTTCTTCCTAGAGAGGGTCCCATTGATGAGAACCCAAGTTCAATTGAGCACACTGGATACGGAGGATCCACAGATGAGTAGGTGGGTAGATTCCATGGCCCACCATGGTGGTGGGGGATGCCCCAAATTTACCTATGGGCCAACCTTTTTCCATTAGTTGAGGAGCCAAATTTTGATGGTAGAGGACTATGCCTATGTGGGGAATGACTTCCGATAAGATCTTGACCTTCCACTTCCATAGGGGGATGAGTGGGATGACCGAGGTAAGAAAGAAACCATTATCCATGTTTTTGTTGATGTATTTGTAACTTCGGAATGTATTCATCTATGTATCTTATATATTGTAACCCGATGTTTATTTCGAGATTTATCTATAATGTAATTGAGTCATGTTGTCATGCCCCAATGTTCCGATCGGGAGGATCAATAATGTAAATAAGTCATGTAAAGTCATTGTGGGTAACCCTTTGATTGTCTAAGGGTTAAATTCCCCATAGTTTCAGGGCACTAGGGTTATTAGACTCTCCTAGTAGAGGTCGGCCCTGGTAGGGTTTTTGTCATGTCAGGATTAGTATAAATAGAGAACTGGAGTCTCTATTTATCACACAACTCATACACACTCAAGTGTAGCACATAGTTGAGGAAGGAGAAGACACTGGGGCTAGACAAGAAGAAGATTACTGCTGTCGGGAGGTCACTTACTGTTTTGGGCTTTTACTATTTTAGTGTTGATTCTATCTCTGAGGAAGTTGCAGGGTTTTCTCCATTTATGGTTTCCCCGAGGAAAAACACTGTGTTCATTATCTCTTGTGTTTGATTGTTGTACTTGTTATTCTCTCAGTTAAAGATCCTAATAATGCTAGCTTAAAGTTGAAAAACTAACATGGTATCAGAGCTAACTTGAGAAGAAGACACTGTGCAGCTGCGGGAACTAGGGCTTCCTAGTTTGTGAATCTTCCTCCATATATTTTCAGCAAAAGTAAGGTGGAATAATTCTCCTCCTTAGGGCACATCTTTCTGTCGAAGCAGAATCCAATTCAGAGGTTTTTCAGTTTTGAACCTGTCACTACTGCCGAAAATTAGGGCTTTTCATAGAAGAATAATTTTTCAGTGAGCCTAGGCCGGGATTGATATCCTCCCGAAAATCAAAGTTAGGGACAAATTTCAAAGCATTTGGGTGGATAGATCTCTGGAAAAGAAAAACCCTAATTTGCTCCTATTCCAGTACTGCGGGATTTCAGCTCCAAATCCAAAATCTGACATCTTGACCCGATAAGATCTAAATCCTTTGTATTTCCATTTGAGGTTATCAGTTTAAGATGTCTCACCATACCAAGCTTGATGAAAATCTTGAGGGAGCTGACAACTTCGGAGCCTGGAAGTATAGGATCTCCCTGGTCTTGGAAGAGAATGAGTTAGACTCCTACATCCATGAGGAGGTTCCAGTTCCAGAGGGAGATCAGGAAAAGGACTTACATAAGAAGAATATGGTTATGGCAAAGAGGATTATTGCTGATTCTATCAAGGATCACCTTATACCTTAGGTGTCCTCTCTCAAGACACCTAAATCTATGTTTGATGCCCTAACCAAGTTGTTTGAAGGGAAGAACATAAACTGGAAGATGACTATGAGAAATCAACTGAAGAATGTGAAGATTCAAAATGCAGAGACTATCCAGTCCTAGTTCACAAGGGTTTCTCAGAACAAGGAATAATTAGAAGCTGTAGATGAAGAAGTGGAGAATGTAGAGATTGTGATGACAACATTGAATGGAAGTCCTAGGTCATGGGATTCATTCATCCAAGGAATCTGTGCAAGAAAGAAGTTAGTCAAGTTCAGTAGACTATGGGAATAATGCTCTCAAGAAGATGCTCGGATAGCAACCCGAGAAGAGAAGATGGGAAGTGAAGATCAAGCCCTCACAGTTCACTCCAAGAAGGGAAGAAGAAATCCTCATTACTCCAAAAGTAAGAAATATTATTCTAAGGATAACAATAGAAAGGACCTATCTAGATTGAGATGTTATACATGTGATGAAAGAGGACACTTTGTAAAAGACTTTCCTAAGAACGAGGTCCACTCTCATAAGAAGAAGGGGAACAAAAGAAGACATCATGCTCATGCTGTAGAGGATGATGAGCCATCCAAGAAAAGAACTAGATATGAAAGTGAATATTCTTCAAGCGAGGATGAATATGTTTTGATTTCCACTTTCATAGGTAACATTACTCATGGTAGTGATGATTGGCTTATATATAGTGGGGCTTCCAAACATATGACTGGATTCAAGGAATCCTTTGTAAGACTATCAGAACATGAATCATCTCACAAGGTGAAACTAGGAGATGACTACCAATATCCAATAAAATGTAGTGGGAATCTTCCTATAAACTAGACTCGGGTAAGTCTCTAACAATGAAGGAAGTATTGTTTGTACCAGGAATCAAGAAGAACCTTCTCTCCATATCACCATTGGATGCAAAAGGAATGAGGGTTGCATTCATAGATGGTCAAGTCATTATGTGGCCTAGAGGAAAGACTATCGATGATGCGGTAGTGATTGGAGAACAAGAAGGAGGATTGTACAAATTGAAGGGCCATCCAGAACAAGAATTGGTCCATGAAACAATAGAGCCAAATAAACTTTGGCATAGAAGGCTTGCACATGTGCATTACAGAGCACTACCTATTGCAAGAAAAGCTATTGAAGGTCTTCCAGAAATCCAAGTAAAACATGATGGGGTCTGCAAAGGATGTGCAAAAGGGAAGAATACAAAGAAGACATTTCCAAGTAGTGAAAGCAAAGCAAAAGGAATGTTGGAAATCATCCACTCCGATGTATGCGGTCCTATGTCATCAAACTCACTAGGAGAGTATGCATATTATGTTTCTTTTATTGATGATTTTTCTAGGAAGACATGGGTTTACTTCATGAAGAACAAAGAGGAAGTATTCAACAAATTCAAGGAATTCAAATCCTTGATCGAGAACCATATTGAAAAGAATATCAAGAGTTTTCGATCAGACAATGGCAGAGAATTCACTTCAAATGAATTCAAGAGGCCATGCAAAGACTCAGGGATTAAGAGGGAGTTTTCCACTCCTTATAATCCACAACAGAATGGGGTTGCAGAAAGGAAGAATAGAACTATCATGGAAGCTACAAGAGCAATGCTTCATGATCAAGATCTTCCTATGCATCTTTGGGCTGAAGCTGCCAGAATAGTGGTGCATGTACAGAACTGTACTCCACATAGAGTACTCAAGAACAAGACTCCTGAAGAAGTATTCTCTGGAAAGAAACCAGAAGTCAGACATCTCAGAATATTCGGCTGTCCTGTGTACATACACATCCCAAAGGACAAAAGGACAAAATTAGATCCTTCAGGAAAGAAGGGTATATTCGTGGGATACTCTGAAATCTCGAAGGCTTACAGAATCTATTTTCCAGGATACAAGAAGATTGACATCAGAAGGGATGTGACATTTGATGAAGACACAGCTTACAACAAATCTAGAAAGATACCTGCTGAAGAACCTGAAGAAGCAAAAGCACCCAAAATTCATGATACAACCATGAATGAAGAAGCTCAAGAAGAAGATCGAGAATTTGAAGAACCACAAAGACCTGTAGATCCACCTCTAGAGAAGAACCCTCATAAGAGGAAACCTGCTTGGGTACAAGAACTTATCCAAGGTGCAGAAAGATATGGGGCTCCAGAAGAGAATCATAGATAAAGAAAGAGGACCAGATCTTGCTCCAGGTATGTAGCTCTACTATGTGATTTCATTGATAAAGAACCTTCCAGTTATGAAGGAGCGGCAGAATGGAAAGAATGGAAGGATTCTATGATCGAAGAATATCAATCGATCATGAAGAATGATGTTTGGGATGTTGTCCCAAGACAAGAAGGGAAGTCAGTTGTAAATTCCAAATGGATCTACAAGATCAAGCATGCTGCAGACGGTAGCATTGAAAAGTATAATGCAAGATTTGTGGCTCGAGGTTTGTCTCAAAAGAAGGAATAGACTATGAAGAAACATTTGCACCTGTAGCCAAATACACTTCCATCAGATTAGTACTTGCTTTGGCTGCAGTGTTGAAATGGAAGATACACCAAATGGATGTCAATACTGCCTTCTTGAGTGGTGTAGTAGAAGAGGAAGTGTATGTAGAACAACCACTCGATTTTGAAACACATGACAGAGAGTCTCATGTATGTAGATTGAAGAAAGACCTGTATGGTTTGAAATAGGCACCCAGGATCTGGTATGGCAGAATTGACAGCTTTCTATCCAGTTTGGGCTTTACCAAGAG
This sequence comes from Pseudotsuga menziesii, assembly GCA_001517045.1. Lineage (NCBI taxonomy): Eukaryota > Viridiplantae > Streptophyta > Pinopsida > Pinales > Pinaceae > Pseudotsuga > Pseudotsuga menziesii. Next base: position 417,673 of record LPNX010034941.1, read on the forward strand.
TAAAGCAGATTGCAACCTTTACTACAAGGTTGAAGATGGCAACCCAGTGATGCTTCTACTATATGTATATGATCTATTTGTGACAGGTACAGATGGGTTGATTGTTGATATGAAGAGAAAGCTTGCTGCTGAGTTCGAGATGAAGGACTTGGGCATGATGCATTACTTTCTAGGTATGGAGGTGTGGTAGAGTATAGATGGAATCTTCCTTGGACAAGGGAATTATGCAGTAGAGATCCTGAAGAGATTTGGACTGCAAGACTATGGCCACACCTATGGCATCGAACTTGAAGCTATTGAACGATGCTTCATCAGAGTCGGTTGATGCTATGATGTATCGTTAGATTCTTGGTTCATTGATGTACTTGACGAACACAAGACCAGATATTTGCTTTGCTGTGAACACCTTGAGCCAATTCCTAACAGATCCAAGACATGTTCACTTGATTGCTGCAAAGCATATTCTGAGGTACCTGAAGGGTACAATTGATTATGGGCTCAAGTACGATGTGAATTAGAAGATTAACCTAGAGGGTTATGTTCATTCAGATTGGGCAGTCAGTGCCATTGATAGGAAGAGCACTTCAGGATGTTGCTTCAGTATGGGATCAGGTGTGATCTCTTGGTTTAGCAGGAAGCAATCCTGTGTGGCACTGAGTACAGCTGAAGCAATGTATGTTGTAGCTTGTTTAGCTAAGTTGTGAGGCAGTATAGCTGAGGAAGCTACTGTCTGATTTATTTGATCTCTAGTTGGATGCTACTTGTATACATTGTGACAACCAAAGTTGCGTGAAGTTGTCAGAGAATCCAGTGTTCCATGAAAAGTCAAAGCATATCGAGATCAAGTATCACTGCATCAGGGATATGGTGCAGAGGGGAGTAGTGAAGCTCCAATATGTTGTGACAGAGGAAAAAATAGCTGATGTATTGATGAAGCCATTGGCTAGGCTGAAGTTCTAGTACTTTAGGGAGAAGCTTGGTGTTCTCCAGATCGAGGTTTGCTCCAAGGGAAAGTGATGAGTTCCATATCCATTCTGACATGGTGAGAGGATTGGTTCCTTCCATGGTCAGATGTAAGGGCTGAGCCATTCTGTCATGGTGAGAGGATTGGTTCCTTCCATGTCAGATATGAGTGCTGAGATCCATAGCCATTCTAACGAGTAGGTCAGATATAAGGGCTGAGCCATTCTATCATGGTGAGAGGATTGGTTCCTTCCATGTCAGATATGAGTGTTGAGCCATTCTGATATGACTATAGGATTGGTTCCTACATGATCAAATATAAGGGCTATTGCCATTCTTTGAATGGAGCTGCCTGGTGAGGTACTAGGAAAACTTAGTCTAGGACTGAGGGCCATTCTGATATGACCGTGAGATGTTCTCTCACATGATCAGATATGAGTGCATGGCCATTCTGATGTGATAGAGGGATGTGTTCCCACTTGATCAGATGTAAGGGCTAAGCCATTCTGTCATGGCTAAAGGATTAGGTTCATCCCATGTCAGATGTGAGTGCTATCCATTCTGACTTGGTGTTAGATATAAGGGCTACCACCATTCTTTGAATGAAGCTACCTGGTGAGGTACCAGGAATCCTTAGTCTAGGACTGAGAGCCATTCTGATGTGACTGAGGGATGTGTTCCCATATGATCAGATGTAAGTGCAGTGGCCTTTCCATAGATGATAGTAGTTTGGGTTCCTATCATGCTGGTGGTTGTAAGTGCTGAGCCTTTTCACAGATGATAGTAGTTTTAGTTCCTATCATGCTAGTGATTGTAAGTGCTATGCCTTTTCAAAGATCATAGTAGTTTGATTTCCTATCATGCTGGTGATTGTAAGTGTTGTGCCTTTTCATAGATGGTAGTAGTTTGAGTTCCTACCATGCCGGTGATTGTAAATGTTGTGCCTTTCCACAGATGGTAGTAGTTTGAGTTCCTACCATGATGGTGGATGTGAGTGCTGCGTCTTTCCATAGATGATAGTAGTTTGGGTTCCTATCATGCTGGTGGTTGTAAGTACTGAGCCTTTTCACAGATGATAGTAGTTTGAGTTCCTATCATGCTGGTGAATGTGAGTGCTAGGCCTTTCTGATATGATTAAAGGATTGGTTCCTACATGATCAAATGTGAGTGTTGGGCGTGCCTTTCTGACGAGTAGGTCAAATGTAAGTGTTGGGTGGTCCATTCTGACTTAGTGTCAGATATAAGTGCTGAATAAGACCTGCATGGAGGTTAGGCCTATAACCAGCATGAAAAAGGGTTGGCTTTGTAGAACTTACTGTGATGAGAAGAATCATGAGATAGCATTCATGATGTTCCAGATCCAGTGATGATTGCCAACGATGATCCAGATCTAGTGATGATGATCCAGTAGTGATGATCCAGATTGAGTGATGATCCAAATCCAGTAATGATGCCTAGTAATGATCCAGATCCAGTGATGATGTCCCATGATGATCTAGATCGAGAGATGATCCAAATTCGAAGATGAAGATGACTTGGAGACGAAGATGACTTGAAGACTCAGGAGACTTGAGATGCATATGACGAGATGATCCAGCTGATACAGAGAAGAATACCAGTACTGAAAATTGTGTTGAAAGAATACCTTCCTAGTTAAGAGGGAATGTTGATGTATTTGTAACTTCGGAATGTATTCTTCTATGTATCTTATATATTGTAAACTGATGTTTATTTCGGGATGTATCTATAATGTAATTAATTCATGTTGTCATGCCCCGATGTTCTGATAGGGAGGATAAATAATATAAATAAGTCATGTCAAGTCATTGTGGGTAACCCTCCGATTGTCTAAGGGTTAAAGTCCCCGCAGTTCTGGGGCACTAGGGTTATTAGACTCTCCTGGTAGAGGTCGGCCCTGGTAGGGTTTTAGTCATGTCGAAATTAGTATAAATAGAGAACTAGAGTCTCTATTTATCACACAACTCATACACACTCAAGTGTAGCGCATATTTGAGGAAGGAGAATTCACTAGGGATAGACAAGAAGAAGATTACTGCTGTTGGGAGGTCGCTTACTATTTTGGTGCTGATTCTATCTTTGAGGAAGTTGCTGGGTTTTCTCCATTTATGGTTTCCTCGAGGAAAAACACTGTGTTCATTGTCTGTTGTGTTTGATTGATGTACTTGTTATTCTCTTAGTTAAAGATCCTAATAATGCTAGCTTAAAGTTGAAAAACTAACAGTTTTTTCTTTATTTTTAATTTTATATTTTTTTTTTTTATGTTGTAATGCTGAGATGTGCAAAAATTCCTTTTGCAGATATTGGACCTTCCCATCCAGCTGGAGCCTCGCCTATCGAGAGGATATGAGCAATCCGAGAGATGGTGATTCACCACACAGAGGAAGATGAGGATCTTGATGAGAGGGAGGAGATCCTACAACATTTGATTGTGGGGATTTCAGATATCTCAATTGATGATCTACCTAGGCGCTATCAGCGCCAGACTACAGGGGTTTCAGGCCACTTCGAGAGGCTACTCTAGATAGTGGATCAGGCCGTGATGTTCTACCATGAGCACAATCATGAGGATTAGCCCATAGTGGCTCCCACATGTCTTGTACTGTACTTATATTGAAAGCTTCAAAGCTTCAGTTTTTTCCCCATATATATATATATATATATATATATATATATATATATATGTATGTATGTATGTATGTATGTATGTATGTATGTATGTATGTATGTATTTTGAAACTATGGCAGTCTCAAACTTCAGGTGATATGAAAGCTTGATGCTTCAAACCTTTTTGTATCTTAGCTTTACCTTCTATATATATATGAAAAAACGTTTTTATTTACAGATGTGTGTGCAAATGTGATGTGTGAATGTATGCCTACTATGACTCCAATGCATGATTTTTATTGTTTAAAATGAACTTTACTATGAGAAATATACCAATCTAAGAAAAAGTTTTCCAAGGAGTCTACCAAAACATTTAAATGTATCGGAATGTGTTGATAAGAAACCTGCTTGAAAGACGTTTCTGAAATCCTAACTCTTCAAAATGTACGAAGGACTAGGGGGTTCCAGATGGTGTAGACTCGGTTTAATTGATGCACAACCAACTCCAAGTCTAAGTAAACCCTAATTTGTCTGAAATCATTAGTGAGGGATTCCATCAACAATCCAATCATTGCATGATACTCTGCAATATTGTTGGTGGAGGGACCCAAACAAGTACCCCCTGAACTCACCAAATCACATGTAGTAGAGTACATCACCCAATCTACCGATGCAAGATTCAACGTGTAGTGATTAGCACCATCCATGAAAGTATTAAAGGTGGTCATGTGTCCATTAAACATAGGACTTATGTAAGCATGCCTCTGAAAAACACATCTTATAACCACACAAAAACCACACTTTAAAAAAAAAACACACAACACTCTATAAACGATATTTACAATAAAACTATGCTAGATGACTTAGGCATAGTATCTTCTGAGGTAGAGCCCATTGTGGGGATCTCCCAAAGGTATCACGTCATAATCCATTAACTCATATGCGCCTTTCTCTAAAACATGACTGATAATATAAGGCCCGTGCCATAGAGTTTCTAGTTTCTTAGCCCCCGACGTATCATGTTTCTAGTCATAGGTCAAGACCAGGTCTCCTTCGTTAAAAGAGCAAGGTTGAACATATATGTCGTATTGATATTTCATTTATCCTTTATGTGCCTCATTTTCTAAGGAAGCATCACAACAAGTTTTGTCAATATTTTTTAAGTACAAGAAACGTTCTTCTTTTAGGGTGGTATTGGGTAAAAGTTCTACAACGAGATTCATGACAAAACCCTAATTTTTCACTTTAATTCTACCATCATCTTGTTTTGGAAGTGTGACCCATGATTAGTCACAATGGCCCTAGGAATATTGAATCTATCAATAATATGGCTGAATAGAAAAAGAGAAGTTGTGTTTCCTTCTTCGGCATATGTAGGCATAGCCTGAGCCCATTTAGTGAATTAATCCACAACCACAATAATGTATCCATGCCCCCGAGTTAAGGTAGGTTGATAGTGCATGAATTCTATGCCCCATTCTAAAAAAGGGCCAACTACTAAGACAGGATGTAGCGGAGTTGGATAGGTGCGCTTTTTGGATGTGAATAATTGACAAGGCAGGCATTTTTTGACAGTTTAAATAAAATCCTTGAAGATCGAAGGTTAAAAATACCCAACGCACAAGATCTTCTAGGTAGTAACCAACCCAGAGAGGTGACCGCCACAGGCTCCAGAGTGGAAATCATTTAAAACGATCTTAGCTTCATCATGAGTGAGATATTGTCGTAATATAGAGTCAATTCCATGATGGTATAAAGTATCATTGATAATGAGATATTACTTGTCTTGGTGGCGGATGCAACGACACTCATCGCAAGTTGCATCAGGCTTATATCATTGTGTCTAGAGATAGAGAATGATATCTCCATGCCAGGGGTCAGAAGCACTAATGAGGAACAAAGATTCATTAGGTAATGAATCAATGGGCTCTGCTTCCTCAGTAATATGGGGAAGGTCACACATAAGCTCAACGAAGACAAGGGACTTTTTAGAACTAGTTTTGGAAAATTCCAACTCAAACTCTTGGAGAATGACAAATCATCATGAGTATTTTTCCCCAAGTACTTGACAAGTCAGGATATAATACATGGGGTTAGAATCTATGTAAACAGTGGTTGTACGAAGAAAAATTTAATGATGGAACATTTGGACCGCAATGACCGTGGCTAGAGAAAGTTTCTACACATGTGAATAGCGGGTTTTCGAGTATAAAAGACTCTTACTCACGTAATATATCACATGTTCTTGATCATGTTCATCGTTTTATAATAAGACCATACCAATGGTTCAAAGGGATGCAGCCACATACATGGAATAATCCTTTGTATAATTTGGTGGTTTCAGTGCAGGTGCATGCATAAGATCATGTTTGAGGTTTTTTAACACCTATTGCACCAATTCACCCCCAAAAAATGGGGTATCCTTTTTCAATAATCGCATGAAACCGTGTCTTTTCAACATAATTGCAGATGAAACAATGTAAGAAGTTTTCTTTCGCTTGCAAACGTGGAGTTTGGTAATGTTGGTGGGGGCAGGTAGAGCCAGGATAACTTCAATATTCAGAGGGTCTATGTAGATCTATCCTTGGAAACAATAAAACCAAGAATTTGGCTGATCTCAACACAAAAAACACACTTATGTGGGTTTAATCAAATGTTAAAATGGTGACATCTGAAAAAAAATGGCTCTCAAATGATCAACGTGGTGATCCCTCTGCTTCAAATGAGAAGGAAGGTTGTCAATATAAGGTTCCAAAATGTGTTTAATGTCATGGAAAGCACATTACATGGTGCATTAAAATGTAGCGCCGACATTTTTCAATCCAAGCTGAATTAAACCCTCATTTCCATTGTTCTTCCTCAGAAAACTGCTGATAATTAATGCTTGACTCACAGAAATGTACCAGATACAAAATGATCGCTACTCTATTGCTCAAGTGGATAATACAGTCCTTGATCATACCAAAAAGTATCAATAACTGTTCAAAGTATGCAAGGTATTTCTCTCTTGGGGCCATGGTAAATGCAAAGTTGAACGTTTGAAACATTTTCAAATTAAAATGTGCCTTTCTTAATTTATTTTTTCAACAAAATGTAAAACTAAAAGATAAATTTTAGACTCTCAGAAATCTTGTAAATTTTTTTATGACAAAGACAAAGGGATATTTGACTCGTTTCATACTTTTAACATACTTGGATCGTTGACTGTTGGAATGAGACAGTGAAAATAGCTTGCAAAACAACTCAATTCCCATAATTACAATGACATGGATAACAACTAATCCAAGCTACAAGATGGTTTGTAGCCTCCTCAAAGAGATGCCAAATCCACTACAAATAGTCTAAGAAGACTACCCAATAAGCTCCAAAATATCAACTGTTCAACCTGCAATTCTGCTCCAAATTCTCACAAATTCTCAATGAACATGATGTGAGGAAAATAAAGGGTGGGGGGGGGTCTCCTTATAGGAATGATTTAGGGTTTAGTGTCTTAGGGTTTTAGTAATTTTTTTTATAAAAAAAATTATCATTTTCCTCCCACATGTATGCCCCAGTTGGACCCACATCAACTCAGTTGAGTTATGTTGGGCTCATCCGGTTTGATCGGTTTGGTACTGAATTGACCTTGACTCAGCTGGTTCAGTACTGAACAAGTCGGATGAGCCAGTTTATTAACCAGTTCATTTACTAGGGGGTCAACTTTAGGGATAATTTTAGGGGTGAAATTTATCCCATGTTTTTCTCCAAAAAAATATTTGCCATTTTGCATTATTTGAAGCCTTGTTTCGCGTAATTTTGACGGGGTAAAATTTTTTCACCCTAAAAATCGCCAAATTATTATATAAATGATATAAAATACTTGGAATTTTTTTTTGAAAAATATCATCAAACATTTTATAGTTGGCGTTTTAAGAATTGGTAAGATTCACCAACAATTATACACATTTAAATAAGCATGGTTCCTTAAAATCATCCCTAGTCAACTTGGTCAACTTGGTTGAGTCCGATTCCAAGTCCAAGTTGACCATTTTTTAAAACACTACCACCAGTCCCTCCAAAGGCCCTATCATATTGATATTCATTTTAAATAGATCATAATTCAGAATAAGGTGTGCAATTCCATGGTAAAAGGGTGATCAAAGGCCAAGAGCCCAAACTCTCTAAATTAAGACAGAATAAAAATCAACAGCTAGGTATAGCTTCTTAACAAATTATTCATCTAAGAATGAAACCCTCTATAATGCCATAGCCATCATAATAAAAGGACTGCATCCAAGTCCAACAATAGATAACACCTTTTTTGTTGAATTGGGAATGACCTTGGCATGGAGATCATAATCATTATATACTTGATGACCAAAACCAGCCATTTTTCTCTCCATGTCCTTTTACATCCTCAACAAAGTATGAAATGTGGTCAACTATGCCAATTTCAGTAAGTGTTCTAACAACAACAACATTTTACCCTCAATCTAAAGGACCATATAATGCACCAGTTGCCCCAGTTTCCCTAGTTTTCCTAGTAAGAGAAATATAGACATCAAAACCACTAGAAGAAAGGTGTCATGCAGTAGTTGTGGAATAGTTCATTTCATGCTCTTCACGAAAAATGAAAAGTGCATCAATGGGTCTTACTATTCAAGGATTATGTTTATATGATATGTCATCAAATGAGTCCAACATATATAGAAAATTCTCTGAATAAGAAAGGTTACTGGAAGGAAAGACATGTGGCCTCACTTCCATTCTCAAGGTAAATTCTCTTTTCAACTAATTCCTCAATTTGATAACCCCGATATCATAAGATTCCTTCATATCCATCTATGTAGGAAATTGATGAATGGAAAGGAGCAATGTTCAAGTATCATGGATCATAAAGCTTCAATCCTTTGTCATCCCCACCTATAGTTAAGTTTACCTCAATGGTTTCCACATGAAATCCCACAATCCTAGCCAATACTATCTATACAATATAATCACCATTGTTTCACCCCTATGTCTTCCTAGATTGACCAGAAGTGCCTCTTACTACTGTCTGGTTCATGAAAGCACTATCATGACTGAGGTGTATCATACCCACTGTGCACAAATTTTGTTTTTCAATGAACATAAGTATTCTATATTAACTACAAAGGATCAACATTATTCACTAATGCTACTCATACTTCGAATTTTCCTCAAGTATGATTTCTGTTTTGAGAAAAATACTACAAGAAAACTGACTAGGTAGTCCACTGTGTAAGAATAGATCTGTATTTGACTTCAAAATTCGACCAGAATTGCATATGAGGATATTTTACTACTGATGTAGGCCTAAAGTACACCAAGACTTAGAATTTAGGTGTTTTTACGATTGCTACATTGCGCACGGACACTTTTATGCTGCTATTTTAAGGATTTCATATGCACAAAATGGTGGTTTATAAGCATTGATATGTTGCTTCTGTCCTAGGTCAACCTAGAAAATCTCCAAGTGATCGACCATGGAATAGCGGGTAACACGGTCTATAATTTCAAGGTGTAAATTTTGAAGTTCCTTTTAACCTGCCACACTCTCCAAGATAAGAGTAGTGATACTTGCAAATCCCGATCACATATCAATCAATAAATCGACCAATAAATAAAGTAGATCAACACCTATCCTAGGTGGAAATACCTACTCATATTTGGAATTTTAGGGCATCACACCCAATATCCTTTCATAGGTAGAAGTGCATATCCCAGGTAATGGAGGTACAATATCTTCCATAATTGTGGAGTAGTATTAATTTCCATGTTCCATGATAAAGCCATAGTTTCCATAGTTGTGCAGTAGTATTAATTTCCATGTTCCATGTAATCGCCATTTTTTCTTTTGGTATTTTCTAAATAAAATTTCCTTGAGGAATTTTTCCATTGTATCTGCTCCCTTTATACTATTACTTCATACTTCTAAACTCAACTAAGACTATTAAGACATTTTAAAAGAAGGAAGTGGGAACTATTGGATTTCTATCATCGGCAATGTAAATTACTAATTTCGCTAAGAAGCAAGTTTATAGTCAAATATGGGGGAGGTAATCAATTGTCCAAAATTACAAAGAACCTTAAAAATATCAGAAGATTCCTAAAATATAAACCTATCAGAATTCCCTCCATACTTCTCATTCTCAGCACATTGCTTATTTTCCACGTGGATACAAAATATTCAATCACCAAGGAATTTCAGAAGGCTATGGCATTTGTTGAGCTACCAACCATGTGCCTCCAAAACCAGAATTTGAGCTCCGTAATGCCATTTCCAATGTAGTCCATATTAAAAACAAGAAAAAGAACAAATTTCATGAGATAGTGGAAGAATTGTGCAAATAAATATGTTGGAATTGGGATTGCTACATATTACATATTAGCGAATATCATACCTCCATGGATTTACATAGGTTGAAGATATTATTCACTACTTAGCTTATATTCTGATGTTTTTTTATCCCTTTAGTTTTTGTGAGGGAAAACCTAACAATTGGTATTTAAGTGATGCTCCAAAAATTTCCTTCTGAGTAGTTAAGAAAATTGGTAATATATTGTGTGTAGGCCCACCATTGATTGATAATTTGAGCTCACAAGTTGGAGTTGGGGCCCAAGGGTAAGAAGTAGGGTGTGGGTCCCATGTGTAAGCAATAGGTGGGAACCACATATAGTTGACTTATTTCTTAATTCTTGATATGGATTCATACATCAAAGAGGATAGAGGGTGTAGGGCCTCTTAACCCCCTATTTGCATGGGGGTTTTCTTAGGTTTTCATGAAGAATTTTGGGTTGATTCCAAACAAGTCAGATTTTGTATGAAGAGTATGAGTAACTAGGGGAGTATGAGTAAGAGATGACTTACCAAAGACATCTCTATGGGAAAATAATATACTAGAAGCTACCTTAGCGTATGCTTTTCCTGATGCCTTACTGACCTTCACCTTTTCTTATGAGTCTCGATCTCAATCTACCAATGTCCCTTTGCATATATTTTGGAGATGAAGGGGGTGGACAATCTTGAAGATATAAAACCCCAAATATGGGATAACATTAAAATTGAGTCGAATCTCAACGCCCACCCAATAAAAATCAGCCTGTAGGAAGAACCCAGACTATAAAAATTGTTTCAAACAATAAATGGATCTGTTCCTAGTGCAACTTAAGGGTTTCACCACATTCACAACCTATCTTTCTAGCTGGGTCAAGGAAGGGGTTTGCTAAACGAACAATAAATGCCTCCTCTACAACCTTGGAACCTCCTCAATAACCTTCGAACCTCCTCTATGAACTCGGGCCTAGTTTGTGGGTGAGGTAAGTGAAAAACCTCCTCTATGACCTTGGGCCTAGTTCATGGGTAACGTAAGTGAAAAACCTCCTCTGCGACCTAGGTCCTAGTTTGTGGCTGAGGTAACTAAAAAACCTCCTCTGCAACCTTGGAAACTACTCTGCGACCTTGGGCGTAATTAGTGGGTGAGGTATGTGGAAGATGTAAAAATTGGAGGTCACAAGAGGGGGAAGGTAAGATGGATAGTTTTAATTTTTTGTTGTTGTATTAATGTTTTTTATTATTATTTTATTATTTATTATTTATATATATTATTTTATATTTATTATTTTGTTTTTTTTAATGTTTTGTTTTGTCATAAACAACACCAATTCCATTGTCGTCGTGGTCATCAACGTCATAAACAACACCACCGACATCATCATCATCATTAGTGATGATGATAATGATGATGATGATGATGATATCAAAATTATTGTTGTCGTTGTAGTCATCAAGACATTCAGTGATTATTTTCCTTATGGCCATCATCATCATCATTGAGAACATCATCTTCAATATACCCTTTCTTGAAAACAAATTGTCATATGTGTGTAATATGGTGACCATTTCAAAGTTTGACAAATAGAGGATGATTAATAAATCCCACTATCAAGAAGACTTGAGACAAACATAGGTAAGAAATAAGGTTAGATGGAATTCATTGTATAATACAATTTATTTCTTACAAATCTTTAAATCCTGAAAAGGTGTAAAATTCAATTAATTACAACCTTGATAAATAGGAAATTGAACACAAAATTGTTCTTTTCTTATTATTATTATTTTTAAATGCCTCCTAACATAGAAACCATTGATGATGATGATGATACCATTGATGATCTTAAATATGAAGATGATTATGGTGATGATGACAACGATGATGATGATGATGATAACATTGATGACGGTGATGATTATAACATTGACGATGATGAGGATGAGGATGATTAGGACATTGATGATGGTGATGACGATGATGCCATGGATGATCTTAAAGATGAAGATGATGATGGCGGTGATTATGGTGATGATGATGGTGATGATGATTATGATACCATTGATGATCAAAAAGATGAAGATGATTATCATTGCGATTATTCTAATGAGTATGAACAAGATGATTATTATGGAGATGAACATGATGATGATGATGATGATGATGATGATGATAACATTGGTGATGATGATTAGTATGAATTGTAATTGATCTATCATTAAAGACAATTAACTTTACCTTACAATACTGATGGAATAATAAAAAATTACATGAGTAAGAAATATATGAAATTGGAAAATTAATTGTATAATAAATTATATATACACCATCTAATTACCTTTCACTTTCCTTGTTCTACCTTTCCCCAACAGGACCTCACCTTCAAATTTGTTGGTGGAGTTGGCGTGCCAAATGCGAGGAAGATTGATATTTTTTGCTAAATTTGGAAGATAATCACTAATGTACACCATGAATTGATATACCATATATCCTTGCACAATAGAACCCTCAGGACGTGTTCTTTTTCTAACAAAATCCTTCAATGACTTAAAATTACTTTCTTTCATCCACATTGATCTTGTGTGTATAGGTCCACACAATTCAATCTCCTCAACTTGGTGTATGAGATAGTGTTCTTTTGCATTGAAAAACATAGGAGGTAATACTTATACATTTCACACACTAGACGAGGATTTTTATCTCTTCCAATACCTAATATCTTATTTATGGATTTCTTTAGATGAAATCCACCTACAAATGATGCAAGAAAATAACTGTGATCAACAAGATTGAGGCATATATAATAAAGTTCCAATCTGTAAAACTCAATATGACAATAAGCTATGAAACAAAGTGAACAAACATTTTCATGCATATAAATTGTTACTTACCTCATGTATTTACCAAGATCATATATAACTTGTTTTATGTTGTCGTCAAAGCTATCTAGGAAAGATAGAGGTAGAACATACTATAATAAAAAGAAAATGATCATTATTTATTTAAATTCCAAATAAGATACCACAATTGCTAAAAATATGTACTAAATGGAAATTATATAGGTAAATAATTACCTTAATGAATGTATGTTAGTTATGAGTTTTAACACCACCAAAATCACCATTTTTCATTAAGATATTTTTTATGTTTGACTAAAACCTAGCAGGAAACCTTATTTTCTGAATTACCTCTTTTATATCATTGCTTTGTTGCTCTTTCAATAACCATGAAAGACTAATTATATTTCCATACTCCTCTTTGAAAATTGGAATTAAATACACTTTTTAATGTGTGATTGGATTCTGCAATGTCACTACAAATTTTTCCAATTTTATCTTTGTCAGTCCTTCCATCTAAGATTCTCCATATCATTTATGTTACATTCTTCCCGATATGCATTGTATCGAGCAAATGAGATATTTGTAGGTGCTCATAGTAAGGAAGACTATTGAATTGTATGGGATAACTCTTCATTCCTCATGGAACCCCATTCATGCCTTCACAACAATCAATATTAAACATAAAGGAAAACACATTAACAATAATTCATGATTGCACCCATGGTAGAGAAAATTCAATAAAAATATAAAATTCATAATATTGCATATTTATATGGTACATATACAATTTGCATACCATGACTATGTCTATTATATTCCAACTTCCATAGGTGAGGTGTTGTTCTTCGTGGTTTCTTCCCATTCTCTTCTTTACCATTGATTTTTTTTTTCTCGGTAGTTCAATACCTATGGTTCTTAGGGAGGAAGTGCATGTACTCATCAAACACCTCCTTTCTTAGACTTCTTGAACGACGAGATTTTATGCTAGGACCATAGATTGGACATGCAAATTTTCCCTTTGTTTGAAGACATGCAAGATATATGTATTAATGTTATAAGCATCAAAAGATTATTAATTTAAATAAAAATGCATGATATTTACCTTTAAAACATATTAATTTAAAGTGCAACAGAAATTTACATACCGCAAAAATGTGTTAACCCGAGAGCGTCATGAATTGTCCATGCAAGTATTCCATGGAACTGTAATTCTTTCTACCCTATTCCATGCAAGTATTCCATGGAACTGGTCTAGAGATGTCATACATAGTGATGCCAGCCCATAACTTCAATAACTCATTGATAAGAGGCTCAATATATACATTCATATCTTTAACTTGGTACTTACCTAATTTATTCAACAATATACGATGCTATTCAGTTATGTTTCCCAATATATAAAAGGTGTTATCATGCAACAATGAAACAAAGAAATGAAATAATATAATTACTTTAAAAAAAATACTGGGAGTAATCATTTCCAACATTGTTTGCTCTCTCTTTATCGTCATACAAGGAGGAAGGTTATTGTTAATGATGAAAACATGCCAGAATGAGTAAGTAGAACTAAGCCATCCAAATGGATTGAACCCATCAGTTTCCAATGAAAGTCTAACATTGAGAGGTTCATCTTTAAAAATTGGCCATTTTTCTTCAATGTTCTTCAATGCAGAACCATCTGCAGGAAAGCAAAGAACACCATATTCACTTATGTTATTTCCATGGTAATCCATAAACTATGCTATACTTTGGCACCTGAATACTCGTTGGAAATGTGGAACTATGGGAATATAAAGAAGAACGAGGCACCTTTTTGTTACTTGATCAGTTCCATATATATTAATTTCACATTGTGGGAATTTGTTTTCTGAAGCATATTTTCCATAATATATAATATGATCATTAGAACATGTATCAATAGCTTGATAGTCCATTCCAATTTCTTTCATAATCAAGAATACCTCTCGACATGTCCGTGGTAAATAATTTGATGGTGTTAATAGAAATTCACCCAACAGTCGGAAACATTGACAAAAAAATGAAATGTAAACAATATAAATCATTAATATTTCTTATCCCTAATTTATGAATTAATTACCAATAAAAATAGAGGAAAATAGTGAACTTTTCAATATGCCATGTGAAGATGCAATTAATACATTACATACCTTAGGATATGTGTGAAACAAGTGTTTGAAAAACCATTCAAAACTTTCAAGTTCACCAACAACAATATAGTAGATAGAATATTTTTTGTTGAGCCTTCATAAAGAGGTTCTTTGGACTTCTCGAGTAGAGCAACATCATGAATATCATGGAGGTTGTCCTCATCCAATGGAGAAAATGTTTCTTGGATCAATGTATTTATCTCATCTTTGTCATTTGTATCAATAAAGTCATCGTCATCCATAGGATCATTAAGAAATTCATCTTCAATATTATGATATCCATGTTCATCACTTTGAAAATTAGTATTTATACTATAATTATGTGGAAAATAGCTCTTTGGCGGTCGACATTTATGGGGCATTGTCTTTATAATTACAAACAATGTAATAACATTAGTGCGTAATATACAACACATAAATTTTAAATGATAAAACCTTTTGTGAATACATGATCAATACTATTACAAGAAGTACATTATCTAATGAATAACGTCTTACCAATGGATGATACTCAAATCCCCCTTTAGAATGCCCCTTATCCTTACAATGTTTCTCAGCACTTATTCTTAAAATTCTTCCTATCACAACACTTTCCATTGCCCTTCGCCTCCAATGTTGCCTTAAACTCAACATACCTCTTATTATTTTCTTCCGAAGTATATTTCTTTGACATTCTACTAGAATATAAGAACCAAACAAACTCAATCAATGTATAAGTAAATTAAATAGAGCACACACACACACACACACACACACATATATATTAAAGGAGACAGAAAATTAAAGTATGTGACATGAAAAGCGACAGATATAATTAGTAAATCCAAGTTGAATTTACTTCGACATGTTACATATCACAAAAAATACCCCTCCTTTCCAAATTATTAAGGAATAAGTTAGTATGGTGTTCTATTCTTACCACCAACCACTATATTTTCGTTATTTAGTGATAAAATTTAAATCCTCCCCAACGGTTATGCTATCCCAAGTTAGGAACCATGATTTCTCACAAGCACATGGGATCACAATGCTTAAACAATTTTTCACATAGGATATTACCACATGCTAGTTTATCCATCTATAAATAAGAAACTAAATAAATAAAACATTTCAAAAGCAATGATCTTGTTTCCTTAATTAGTTCATCTTCAACATTTTTTAATAAAAAAATGATTAAGATACAAATATTGATGACATTATATTTACTCATTCAAAAAATATTAGTTCACTAACCAAGGAGACAAAGAATTTAAAAATACTAACCTGGAAACCAAAGGAGATCGTGCAAAAATTTGATGTGTTAAACTAGTACCAGACTCTTGGACTAACAACTGAAACAATAAGCAGAAAAATGGGTGTGACTATAGAAAGCATTTGATGAAATATGTCTTAAGAACATGTATTTATAGATCAATGATCATGGCGGTTACAAAAAAAATGCAGAACGAAAAAATTTCAACAATAAGAAAAATTCAATGACCGTTATTGTGATGGCTGTTGATTTGCAAATGTTTAGAGGTCCGTCTCTAGAGCGACGAATGTGTGTCTTCATTGCAGTAGAGACAAAAATATGTGGCTATAGCAATGAATGTGTGTCTTCGTCGCAATAGAGACAAAAATATGTCGCTATAGCGACAAACAATCATGTACATCACAATAGTGATGATGGTCAGGGGCCAGAATAATTTCTATTCAAAATATTTATCAATTTATCCAAGAAAATAACCATTTTAACTTATTTGTTGCAATATTTCATGGATCTTTTGAGCCATATGTACTAGTGACACTTCTAATTTCCTTCCATGAGGCTTGGGTATGTGTCCCTACTCCCAATTCCTGATCTCAGGGAGCTGGAATATTGTACCCCCAACTTCTTCTCTATTGATCCCAAAGGTCAAGGTGGTTGTAGGTGACTAGCCCTCATGACTTCCTCTTCGATTATGATCGTTGGTCGTACCATTTTGTGTAGGGTGCGTGACATCAAAATACGTATAACCTTTGATCTAATATTATGTTGATATGGTAAATGAATTTATTGACCTTCTACTTCTATGTATTCAAATGCAGAACATATTTTAGAAGTTCCATGAACTTTTCCTCATATTTCGATACCTACTGGTTCCATTGCCTCAAGGAGGTCAATTCATTCAATTGTTGGTGGATCTCTTATATCATAGCCAATTCAAGGATTTCAAAATGGGATTATTACTTTATTATATCAATATGGGATCCTATAATCTTAAGAGGTGTTGGAACTGTATGTGCAACTACAAGAGGATATAATCTACTGAATAAATATGGTGGCATTTATGGAAATGAAGTGCTAATGCATATCCAAATAGGAAAGGAAAAAGTACTATAAGTGTAAATTACATGTTCTAATTCTAATTGTATGGATTCAATGAAATCCTGTCAATTTAAACTTGCCCATGAAAAAATTACTAGATTAACCTTTAAATGAAACAAATGACCAAACTAACTAACTTGGAATTGAAACACTATTGTGGAATGTAAAAGTAAACTGACTATTAAAGCAATGCAATTATACGGAAGCAAATAATTATAGTTTCAATGGATTAGGTCTATGAAAGTAAGTAATTTTAATCACAATATAAAAACAAAATGTGTAGGAATGTAGTATGATAGAAAACTACAGAAATGAATAAACAACACTAGAAGAATAACTAGTCTACGCTACAGAAATCATAACCAGGAATTGCAATGAAATCAAATTACGATTAACATGAACATATAATTTACTAACTATTATAATCAAATGAATACTTATTTGATCCTGATGAGGGGAACTTTCCTCACAGAAACACAAGAGAAAATTGAAACTAAGTACTTACAGATAGAAAAACCATCATTCAATAGAAAGTTGGTTAACTATTCATTCCCATACAAAATGTATCAGAACTTATAAAAGTAACTTATCTATGTCTACCAATATTAACGAAGAAGAAAAAGGGAGTATGTATGTGCCCAAAGGCTTGTATATATGTTTATTACAGAGAATCATAAAAATATCTAAACTTAATATTGTAATTACTCTTAGTCATAGTTGATCCCTTGTCTCTAAAAATGTTGAAGATAACTAATAGTGAGCTAGGCTCTCGATATTTTTTGATGGATAACTACCCGTAACTGGTTGTTCATTTCTTCATTGACCTATGGAACTCTAGATATTACTTAATATTCTTATAGTGACCTCAATTGTGACTAGAGGTGGAACTCAACTTTGTCCTATGGATTGATCTTCAAAACAACATCGATCTTTTTTTTAGTTGCTTATGTGATCTCCTGCATTTCATAATGATATGCTAATACCACACGTTAGATTCCATTAATCAAGATCTGAAATGAATCAATAAAAATAAAATATAACCATTCCTATCATCATCATTGCATTCATTAAATACTAAATCAACCTTAGAGTAAGTGTCCATCCCCTTCCATAATACCCTATTTAGCTATATGGTTAGGCTCTCAGTGCGTGATTTACCTACCAAAATTAAGACTTGACAATTTCCTCTCTATGAACTTAGTCATACAAGTAGTGATTCCTAAATTGCTCATCAAATAGTTCCCAATATAGCTCTGTGACCTCAACTCCATGTTGTTGCAACATTCTTTTCCACCACAACAGGGCGCTTCCCTTCAGTTGTAGTATGGACATGCGCACTTTTATGTTGGAAATATAATCCCACAATACAAATCACATGGTTATGTTTTTTATCCATGCCTTAGTCACAGTTCCATCCAAGGAACCCCAAAATTCCAAATACTTAACTTCCTTCAACTCTCTCTAAGCATGTTCCTACGAAGATGGTTACACTACTTTTGTAGATGTTGAAGCACTTTTCAAATAATTCATCAGTGCCTATGACATTCATTGGAATGAACACATCATTTCCATCACTTCCCCATTAGATATGTGAGCCTTTCTACTCACTTTTGGTTGAAAAAGAGGAGGCAAAGGAATCAGAGGGGATTGATAGTTGCACACCTTGACCCCTGATGCCCGATCTCCCCTTCATGTTATCCCTCTTCTCCCCATGGATTCCATTATGTTAGTAAGTGCACATATACCTAAACCTAGAATGTGCAAGAAGAAACCATCATGAATTATTCATGTAAGTAAGTGCATCATTTTTAATTAATTGTGATATAGAACAAGAGAGGAAACTATTAATTAATGAGATGCGCATTAGGTCCTAGAGCCTAACCTAGATATGATATGAAATGTAAGGCCCTCTTCCTTATACATCACTAATGAACACATTTTTTAATGAAATATGATTTCCTTACAACTATACATTCAATTAATGATTATAAAACCCTTTAATAATGATAATGAAAGGTGCATGCTAATAACATGTAGACGTTAAGGGAACCAAAAATATGTTTCCGGCTCTGCAACTCTCTAATGCCAAAAAACCTATGATTGTTTCGTATCCCTTCCCTGACTCCTTCTAGATTGACCTCTCCTACCTCTGATCTCTGTCCGTTGGATATTTCTCATGGCTTCTAGCATGGGGGGGG
>LPNX010034941.1:437239-705487 GCA_001517045.1 Pseudotsuga menziesii
TCTCCTCTGATCTCAGAAACCCTAACTGCCGATAAAGATTGTCATCTGACGCAGGCTTCGCCAATGCAAAGACCCAAAACCAATACCTTCCTAGCCAAATATGATGAAAAACCCTGCATCAACCTCCCTCCCTCTCGAATCAATGCTAGAATAGAATACATGAATACATATTCCCTCATAGGGAAATTCATTGGGATATCGCCAACAGAAAAAGCTCTGCTCAACTAGATCGCAGAGAAATGGAGACCCTAGATCGTGGAGATGTTATGTATATAAATATTTATGAGCCGTTATTTTAAATAATAAATGTCGAATTAGTTAAAATGATGTAGGGTCACACCCTTTCATCGAAATGGGTGTGCTTTGACCTATAAAAGGTATTCTCCATTATTGTAAAAAAACCATCATATATTCAATTATCATTTCACTGTGGGTTTAATTGCGAATCATGTGGGTTTAGAACTATTTTTCTGCTTCAAGTGGTATCAAATCCACTATTTGTCTCCTCGGCACCTTCTGCACAACTCCACTCTTCTCCACCTCTCACCTGCTCCGCTCTCCATAGCTCTCATTCACTACTCCACTCGTTATTCCACCACCGCACTCACCTCCACCATGTCGCGTTCTCCACCTTCTGCCTCTGCACCACACTCTCCACTTCTGCGCATCCCCTTCACTACACCGCACTCTCCTCTTATGGGTATCCCCTCCTCCCTATCTCTCTCCTATTTGGTGCATCCTCCCACCTCAAACAGTACCATGTCTTCCAAAATAGACCCAAGGCACACTTTGATGTCCATTTGGGTTCTAAAGGATTATTTACTATCATTTTCTCGCTACTAGAAGACAGAGATTGAGTTCTTGAAGGTGGCCCCTATTTCTTCAACTCTACTGGACTCTTTCTTGGGAACTAGATCGAATGCTTCAACCTTGATATGGAGAAAGTTTCCTAGGCTTCGGTCTGGGTTCGACTCTATTCCTTACCACAAGATTATTGGGATGAGGAAACCCTAAAATAAACCGACAATTCCCTAGGGTAATTCATCGAAATTGTAGATCAAACCAAGTAGAAAAGGTATACCTCATATGCTCGCATCGATGTGTACATGCATATAGCCAAATCCCTTCTAGACTCTATTATGTTAGCACACGAAGAGACACAATGGAGATAGTTGCTAGACTATGAGCATGTGCCCTTCCATTGCAGAAAATGTCATGAACATAGACATCTGTATAGAGAATGTCCTCAAAACAAGATCCACACAGACAACAAGAAGTGTAATGTCCCCAACCCTACGACCGGGCAAGAGGATGCTACTACACACCAACATACGGGCATCTAGCCCCATGAACATGGACATACATACATATACTACTGAAGCATGATACTTAAAACATAAAAACATTTTACGAAGCATAATCATTCATATACACAATGGAAGAAAAACATATCAATCAGCATTCATGCATATACAGATCAACATTTAACATGTATATCATCATTCATCAATGGTAAATATAATTACAGACACAAGTCATGCAAGAGTACTTATCTTATATAGAACTTGTTCCACAACCAGCTACCTCACTGCAGCGTTCCACCCAACCATAGGCCCGTGTTCTCCTTAATCTCTCAGCAACACTTCCACCCTCGAGCCAGGAATGATTCCCCAAGGAATAAGGAACTAACAGGCTTACACATAGCCAAGGATAACAACACCACAAGGGTACACAGTTCAGCCAAGACAACATAATTGGGTTTATCAGGCGAACAATGGATCAGCCAAGCCAACAAATTTGGGTTTATCAGGCCATCCAGGAGCTAGGAAAGGATAAATGCTAAGCTGGTGAGCTCATTGAAGAGCTACAGACACCAACACCAGAGCCAGCCCGGCTTCTAGAACACCCACACACACCCAACACAAGGAAATCAGTCCCTTCTCTGCAACGCAGTCCCTCAGACCCTGATCTCCCTTCCAGTGCTATTCAGGGGTTTTGGAGAAGAAATTAAACTCAATAGCTCTGTCTGTGTGGTTCTCAACCCACCAAGTTTATCAAGCACCTCAGGCCCTCATTCACCACTCCAATGCAGTCTGAGGACAAAACCACTGCATGCAAGCAACCAAACAACTATTTAATCTTTTGCAAGGGAAAAACACGGCCAATCAATCATGGAAAACAACAGCCCACAAACAACTATGAACCCACAGTACCCGATCCTCAAGGCAATTGCTAGATAAATTACCCAGACATCAATGGGGAAAGAAACCGATTCTTAATCTGTGCGTGAGGGGAAAAATACACCACCAATGCACATAACTGTGAATGAAATCCATACCACAATTCCATGATGGAATGACAGAACCTTACGCAATCTGACAATGGTGGAAGAAGACACCAAAATCTGCATGAACCGAGGAAAGAATCAATCCGTAGGCCAACAAATCCATGAGGCAGAGGAGAACCATATTTCTACGTGAACGGGGAAGAAAAACTCATAGACTAGCAATCGACATGAGAGAGGGAAGGTGAACCCCCAAACAATGGAATGTGGAACCTTTTAACTCCGTCCACCGTGAGGGAAACAAATAGACTCTCGATCCCCATAGTGGACAGACCATCTGCTACCCCAAGGTACGTCATGGAGAGAGTGTGAGCATAGTGGTCTTTCTGCGAGCCAATCACTGCCCCCAACTAACAACAGAATAATTAAGGTGGTGGTGAGAAAAAGAGAGTGGTGACACATGGCTCTTCCCCCATGACTCAATGTTCAACATTACCCTTCCTTATCCTTTGGAATCATGCCCCTTCTCAAATTAATAGCTGTGAACATAGCTGGTTGGGTTATTTAATTAAAATGTGTGCTTACATGATGCCACAATTTAATATATGCCGTATGTCCTAATATATCATCGGTGACCATTCCAATCCGAAACATAACATAACTAAATCAATGGTGGGGCCTTTTCCCTCATCTCCTCACCATGATTATCTACAACATATGTATTAATGAAAATGGGGTCAAAACCGGGGTGTTACATTCCCCTCCCCCTTCAATAGCATTGTCCTAATTACTTTACAAAATTTGAACAAAATGCTACACTGGTACTGCCTCAGTGTTCGACAGGATTGAGAAAAAATGGATGTGCCAATTGCATGGCATCCTGTAGCTCCCATGCAGCCTCTTCAGGTCCGTAGTGCTCCCATTGCACCTTTACCTGCCCTATGGCTCGGTTCCGAATCATTGTGACCTTCCTGTCGAGGATGCACATTGGCTCGATTTGGAACTCTCCCTTGGGTTCCACCTGAATCACATCCCAATTTATCACATGGTTAGGATCATGTACATATTTCTTAAGAAAAGAAACATGAAAAAAATTATGAGCTCTAGTACTAGCAGGCAATGCAAGTCTATATGCAACAGGCCCTATTCTTTCAAGCACTTCAAATGGTCCACAATATCTAGGTGACAGCTTGGCACAACTTCCAAGATTCAAGGAAATTTTCTTTGCTTTCACTCTTAGGTAAACATGATCCCCAAAACTGAACTCTCTATTCATCCTATGCTTATCTGCATAGCGTTTCTGTCTGTCCTGTGCTGCTTTCAGATTCTACCTAATCTTTACAACCTCTTGCTCCATTTCCTTGAGCAATTATGGTCCAAGAACAACTCTGTTCACTGGGTTATCCCAAGTCACTGGTGTCCTAAACCTTCTTCCATACAAAGGTTCATACAGACTCATCCCCAAGGATGCCTGCTGTCCATTGTTGTAAGCAAACTCTACCAAGTGTAAGTAATCTTCCCACTTGGTTGGTTTGTCCATCACATACATGCGAAGCATATCTTCAAGCACCTGATTAACTCTTTCTATCTACCCATCTGTCTGAGGATGGTATGCAGTGCTGAAGTTTATCTTTGTACCCAAATATGCAAACGATCCCTTCCAGAAATTGGAAGTGAACTTGAAATCTCTGTCAGAAACTATTGCCTTTGGCAATCCATGCAATTTGAAAATCTCCTTCATGAAGATCTTTGCAATGTCATCAGTCTTGTGCGTATACTTCACTGGTATAAAATGTGATACTTTAGTCAACTTGTCTACTACAACCATGATGGAATCATGTTGTCTCCAAGTCATCGGCAATCCTGTAATAAAATCCATGGAAATAACTTACCATTTCCATTCCAGGACTGGAAAAGGCTGCAACAAACCTGCTGGATGTTGATGCTCAAACTTTACCTATTGACATTTCATGCACCTTGAAATGTATTTCACCATGTCCTTTTTCATTCCTAGCCAAAAGTACTGCTTTCTAGCTGTAGCAATTGTCTTCTGGTACCCTGGGTGACCAAAATACGGAGCTTGATGGATTTCATCCATAACAGTTCTCCTCAAATATGCTACATTTGGAATATAAATTCTACCTTTATAAGTGAGAAGTCCATCTTCTTCCAATTTATATCCCTCATACTTCTTCTCAATACTTTGCTGCTGCAATTTGTCTTTTACCTGCTCATACAATTCATCTCCGGCAACATGATTAACAATCTGTTGCTTCAAATCTGATTGGCAAATACTAAGAGATGCCACATGCATTTCCTGTACCTTCATGCTGAGTGCATCAGCTACCTTGTTTTCTTTTCCTTTTATGTGCTTGATTTCAAAATCAAACTCACATAAAAATTCCAGCCATCTCATTTGCCTAGCATTCAGAGTAGGCTGATCAAACAAATACTTCAGTCCATAGTGATCTGTTCTGGGTTCAAATCTTCTACCCATCAAGTAATGTCTCCACATCTTGAGAGCATGTACTATGGCTGCAAGCTCTAGATCACGAGTGGCATAGTTCTTCTCATGCTCCTTCATCTTTCTTGACTCATAACATATCACGTGGTTGTCCTGCATAAGGACTCCTCCAAGCCCTTGTCTGCATGCATCGGCACAAACCACAAAATATTTCTCTGGGTTTGCAACCTTCAATACTGGTGCACTGGTGAGAAGATTCTTCAACCACTAGAAGCTTTCTTCACACTTTGAAGTGCATTCGAACTTTACTCCCTTATTTTTCAAAGAAGTGATGGCATGTGCAACCTTGGAAAATCCTTCAATGAATCTCCTGTAGTATCCTGCAAGTCCCATAAAAGATCTTATATCCATCACATTTCTTGGAGTAGGCCAATTCATAATGGCTTCCATCTTCTCAGGGTCTACTGATATACCCTCTTCTGAGATAATGTGACCCAAGTACTGAATTCTATCCCTGTAGAAGTCACACTTGCTCAGTTTTGCATACAGCTAATGTTCTCTGAGCACTTGTAATGTCAATCTCAAATGATCTTCATGTTCTTCCTCATTCTTAGAATAAACAAGAATGTCATCAAGGAAAACAAGAACATACTTGTCCAAATACTTACTGAAGATGTTGTTCATAAGGCACATAAATGTAGCCGGTGCATTTGTGAGACCAAATGGTACCACTACAAACTCATAATGTCCATACCTTGTCCTGAAGGTTTTCTTATGAATGTCTTCATCCTTGATTCTCACATGATGGTAACCAGACCTCAAGTCAATCTTGGAAAATACTTTTGCTCCTCTCATTTGATCAAAGAGGTCATCAATCCTAGGCAAAGGGTATTTATTCTTCATAGTAACCTTGTTCAACTGTCTGTAATCAATACATAACCTAAGTGTACCTTCTTTCTTCTTCATAAACAGAACCATTGCTCCCGAAGGAGACACACTCGGTCGGATACACTTCTTTTCCAACAACTCTTGCAGTTGCATCTTCAACTCTAGCATCTCTGGTGTACTCATCCTGTAGGTTGTCTTGGACATTGGTGCTTCTCCTGGCACAAGTTCAATGGTGAAATTAATGTCCCTCTTTGGAGGAAGCCCTGGAATCTCATCAGGAAACACATCCTTGAATTCCTGTAACACCTGATAGTCCTCCAACCTAGGAGTCTCATCTCTTGTTGGTTCTAGAATATGAGCTACATACAACTGGAAACCTTTCCTACATAACTTCTTCAACTGCATTGCTGAAACCTATCTCACTGAAATTACCTTCGGAATACCTTTCAAAACTACCGGGTTTCGTTCTTCATTCATGCATTCAAAAGTCTTGTTATAACAGTCAAGCTTCACTCGGTGAGATTCTAACCAATCCATTCCAATGAGAACATCATAGGAACCAAGCAGTAGAAGATTTAGATCTACACAACTGATCAATCCATTCATAACCAATGGACATTTTTCTACCAATTCACTGACTTTTCTCTTAGTCCCAGTGGCTAGCTAAACTAACCAAGGTTTTCGATGCTTGACCTTCTTAAAAGCACAAATCTCCACTGCCCTAGGAGTGATATAACTGTGAGTAGAACGAGGGTCAATCAAAATAGAAACAGATTGTTCAACAATCTTACCTGCAACTTCAACCACAGTTGACTGGTGATATGCCTGGCGGTCCTCCAGTGTTGCATAAATTCTAGGGACTGCCCTTGCTACTTGACCCACTGTTTCTGCTTCCTGAATGGTATAAGTTGGCCTTGCACTTTCATTCTCGAGTGGGAAGTATCTGCACAAGTGGGGTCCTTCACATTTCCAACATTTGAGTGGACCTTTATTCTGATGTGGTTCTTTAGGCTTCCCACCTGTCACTCCAACTAGATTACTTGTAGCTTGGGATGACTGCTTTCGTTGATTCCTGAATCTAGAAGGTTTGAAACCTTTCCTTCTTTGGTCAAACTTCTCGTTCTTCTTGTTCTTCAATGCCTTATGGTAATCAGGTTTACCTTTTCTTTGCTCATAGCAATATTTATCCTTTCTTATTGCTTCTTCGAGAGTTCTTGGTTCATAGAACTCAATTCTATCTTTGTAAGCTTGAGGCAATACACTTAGAAACCGTTCGACCTTCACTTTTTCATCTCTAATGTACCGGACATACCTCAACAATTCCAAAAACTTATTTGCATATTCATCCATGGTCTTCTGTCCCAATCTCAGCTCATGGAACTCCTTAATCTTGTCATCATAATACCTGTTAGAGAGGTATTTATGCCTGAAATACTTCTTGAATTGTTTCCACTTTAGTTTCCTTTCACTGATATTCTTGACTTTCTTGAAGTGTTCCCACCAAATGGATGCTCTTCCATTCAGATTGAATATGGAAACTCTTGCCTTCATGTTTCCTGAATAATCCTGCACTTGAAAGTACTTCTTTATCCCAAGAAGCCAAGCTTCAGCTTCTTGTCCCATATTTATCTCACCATAAAATGTAGGAGGTTTAGCTTTCCTAAATTCATCTCGAGAGTGATCCCTATGGTGCCTTCTTCTTTTCTTTTTATGAGAAGATGAACTTGTATCCCTGTTGGATTCTTCAGAGTTAGATGATCCACTGGAAGTCCTTCTTCTTCTCCTAGTGCTTCTCTTACTTCCTTATGGTCTTGATGTACCTCATCCAGATCAATCTATCTTTTTCTGCAAGTATGTCAAACTCTGCAATATGGCTTTAACCAAGCTTCTCATGGTGACTGCAACTTCGGATGGTGTCCCTTAAAATCTCCTTCCATTAGACTCTATATCATCATTTCCATTACGGACATTTTCTCCCATGGCATCTTCTACTCGCTCGTAAGAATCCCGAGCATCATACCCATCATGGGTTCTCATGACTGAACCATCTCTTACTTTACCACACTATTCTTTATGGAGTACTTCTCTTGGAAGTTGTCTATAATTCTGCAATGTGTTAGTAGCAAAATTTTAGATGCATAACATTAATATAAATCAAAACTACTTACCTTCCTCTTTTGGAAATTTATAAAACAACAATTATGCTAAACCACAGAATTTTTCTTTATCTCTTTTTCAGCTCTGTAATCCCCTGATAGTCTGCTGAAATCTGCTGAAACAGTTGGAAACTGCTTGAAAAATTGCTGAGAAATTCCTTTGAAAAACCCAAATCTCCTTTAGCCTAGTCGGACCTCTTCCCAACTATCATTTCGACACTTTGGTGGTCAAACAAACTAAACTTCCAATCTGCATCAATGATCAAATCAACTATTCATCGGGTGCACAGTCCCTTGAGCAGCCGCAACGACGGTAAGTGATCCTCCTTCAGTTTCCGTGGTCATCTATCGACGATCGGGCCTACTAGGATAGTGATTTGAAATTCCGCAACGACGGGTTTATGATCCCTTGATTTCTTCTGATCGGCAGCTTGATTGCCAATGATTTTCTGATGGCCTCATACTCTTCAAAGTTTTCTTCTAATCGGGTCTCTTCCCTGCTAAATCCCCAACATTTCAGTGGCTGAAACTTCCAATTTCTTCCGCTGCATCGTCGAATGGAAGGACTAGTGCATCGGTAGAATAGTTTAATCAGCAGCTGCAACTATGGCTTATCAACTTCGATCCTTTTCCGATCGGCGGCCCAATCCGCTAATGATTTTTGACCGGCGAGCTGAATCATATCGACATTGGCAGTCAGAACTTTTCCTCGTCGGAAGACTAGTGCTCTAGGATTCCGCAACGGTGATGCTTGAACCACTAATTCCTTTCACTTTTCATTGACGATGAATACCACTAACATGCTCTGATGGCCAACGAAGTCAACACTTAGAAAAATTTCAAAAATTCTGCGCCATAGTTGGTCGGAGGCTCTACTCGTTGAAAGAATAGTGGTCTAGCCATCCGCAATAGCGGCACTCAATCAACTAAGCATCATCGATCCATCTATCTAAGTGTTTCGATGTGCCGATGACCAAAACACTTAGAACATTTTTTGAATTTTCCTCCTCTGTCTCCTGCCGCATCGGCCGTCAGATCAACTATCCATCGGGTGGCCTTCCCACTAAGTGCTTCGCTGCATCGAAAGAACTTGTCACTAATTTTTCCGATGAGCCAACATTCTGGCACTTAGAAAATTTTGTGAATTTTCTTGTCTTCACCCATTTTTCCTAGTTTCTACTGGGCAGTAGGAAACTTGCCTCTATTAACTGTTTCTCATGGCCCTCTGAGGCCCAAATGCTGCAACATAAGCTCTGTCACTGGATCTTCACGGCCCATTTAGGCCCATGCTACAACCAGGGCTCTGATACCACACTATAACGTCCCTGACCCTTTGATCGGAAAAGAGGATGCTACTACACTCTAACATACGGGCATCTAGCCTCATGAACATGGACATACATACATATACTGCTGAAGCATGATACTTAAAACATAAAAACATTTTACGAAGTGTAATCATTCATATACACAACGGAAGCAAAACATATCAATCAACATTCATGCATAAACAGATCAGCATTTAACATGTATATCATCATTCATCAATGGTAAATATAATTGCAGACACAAGTCAGGAAAGAGTGCTTATCTTATAGAGAACTTGTTCTGCAACTAGCTATGTCGCTGCAACGTTCCACCCAACCATAGGCCCGTGTGCTCCTTAATCTCTCAGCAATGCTGCCACCCCCAAGCCGAGCATGATTCCCCAAGGATTAAGGAACTAACATGCTTACACATAGCCAAGGATAACAACACCACAAGGGTACACAGTTCAGCCAAGCCAACACAGTTGGGTTTATCAAGTGAACAACGGATCAACCAAGCCAATAAATTTGGGTTTATCAGGCCATCCAGGAGCTGGAAAAGGATAAATGCTAAGCTGGTGAGCTCATTGAAGAGCTACAGACATTAACACTAGAGCCAGCCTGGCTTCTAGAACACCCACACACACCCAACACAAGGAAATCAGTCCCTTCTCTGCAACGCAGTCCCTCAGACCCTGATCTTCCTTCTAGTGCTAGTCAGGGGTTTGGAGAAGAAATTTAGCTCAGTAGCTCTGTCTATGTGGTTCTCAACCCACTAGGTCTATCAATCACCTCAGGCCCTCATTCACCACTCCAATTCAGTCCGAGGACAAAACCACTGCATGCAAGCAGCCAAACAACTATTTAAGCTTTTACAGGGTAAAAACACAGCCACTCAATCATGACAAACAACAACCCACAAACAACTATGAACCCACATCCCCTGATCCTCAAGGAAATCGCTGGAGAAATTACCCAGATAGCAATGGGGAAAGAAACTGATTCTCAATCTATGCGTGGGGGGAAAAATACACTGCCAAAGCACATAACTGTGAATGAAATCCCTACCACGATTCCACGATGGAATGATAGAACCTTAAGTAATCTGACAATGGTGGAAGAAGAAACCAAACTTTGCATGAACCGAGGAAAGAATCGATCTACAGGCCAACAAATCCATGAGGAAGAGGAGAACCATCTTTCTACATGAACGGGGAAGAAAAACTCACAGACTAGCAATTGGCATGGGAGAGGGAAGGAGAACCCCAAAACAATGGAATGTGGAACCTTTTAACTCCACCCAGCATGAGGGAAATGAATAGACTCTCGATCCCCATAGTGGACAGACCATCCACTACCCCAAGGCACGTCATGGAGAGAGTGTGAGCATAGTGGTGTTTCTGCCAGCCAATCGGTGCCCCCAACTAACAACAAAATAACTAAGGTGGTGGTGAGCAAAAGAGAGTGGTGACACATGGCTCTTCCCCCATGAATCAATGTTCAACATTCCCCTTCCTTATCCTTTGGAATCATGCCCCTTCTCAAATTAGTTGCAGTGAACATAGATGGTTTGGTTATTTAACTAAATGCATGTTTACATGATGCCACAATTTAATATATGTCGTATGTCCTGATATACCATTGGTGACCATTCCAATTCGAAACATAACATAACTAAATCAATGGTGGGGCCTTTTCCCTTAGATCCTCACCATGATTATTTACAACATATGTATTAATGTAAACAGGGTCAAAATCGTGGTTTTACAAGAAGACTCCCCCAACTGATGAAGAAGGATTCAAGAAGGTTTCCAATAGGAGGAAATAGGGCAGGAAAAATCCCACTATTAGCAAATCCACGATGCCCTCCACCAGCAATGGCTTTGGGATCTTAGGCTCGCAACCCATGGAAATAGGAAAAGATATAGATGAGCCTCCTCCATCACCAAAATGCACACATCATGAGAAGAATAAGGGAAATCAAAAGGAGGAATCTAGTCACCCAACCAAGAATGATGCACCTGCAAGATCTCAATCTCCACTAAATGCTCCTCAAGATAAAAAAATTACTCTCCTCCATGCAAGATGCGGAGGTTCCAATGGATGAAGGACAGGGAGACATTGATCTGAAAGGCCTAGATCTCTTTGTGTTGGAGGAAGCATGCAAGAAAAATACTTTGCATGTGATAACTCCTAAAAATATTCAATTGCTCACTGATATTCTGCAATCTCCGAGCACCAGGTCCAAATTAGGAGTTATCCTCAGCCACCTTAAAGAAGAAAAGGAAAGCATCAAGGAGGCTAAGAAGAGGGGAGAAGATTGGATATTCAGAGATTAGATGCTTTGGGTACCAGGCTAGTCGAATTAGGGCAATACTCTGAGCTCACGGAATTCTTCCCCTCCAACCCATCTATTCCCCAATGAAATTTGTACCCAGGAATATAAGAGGCATCAACAGCCCCAACAAGCATAGAATGATCAAGGAAGTGATCCAACAAGAAAAAACCACCATCCTAATGCTACAAGAAACCAAATCCAATTGCATCTCTCTGCACTCCTTAATCCCCAGACTTTGGCGAGGTAGCCAATGTATTTCAGTTGATTCCATTGGTGCCTCAGGAG
Organism: Pseudotsuga menziesii; assembly: GCA_001517045.1. NCBI lineage: Eukaryota > Viridiplantae > Streptophyta > Pinopsida > Pinales > Pinaceae > Pseudotsuga > Pseudotsuga menziesii. Next base: position 448,962 of record LPNX010034941.1, read on the forward strand.
GACTAACCATCTCCTGGAATCCACTAGAAGTAGAGCTCGATAAATATCTTGTGACCCGATGCTCTATCTCTACGAATTTCCATCCTCTGGGCTCAACTATCCATACAAAATCACCAATGTATATGGACCCTAGCTTCCTTCCCACAAAACCTCCTTCCTAGAATTCCTCCACTGGCTTGTTAATGATCAGCCTAACCCCATTGATATTCTAGGAGGATATTTCAATATCATCACCTCCCTTCAGGATAGAAGAGGTGGGAATCATCTCCTTTCTCTGGAGGACAAGAGTTTCAAAGAATTCATCAACATCAACGGATTTATAGAGCTTCACACCAACAATGGACTTCACACTTAGAACAATCACAGAGGGGGCGAGGCTCATATATCCAGCAAGCTTGACCACTTTCTCATCACTGAACAACTCATACTAAAAAATGAAGATCTCTCCACCTCTATTCTTCCTGTTGTAGGCTCTTATCATTGGCCCATTAGTCTCCAATGGTAGCTAGGAGAATCAGCCAAGAGAAATCCCTTCAAATTTGAAAAATTATGGCACACCCACCCTAATTTTTCTGAAATGATTTGGAATTGGTGGCTGAATACCCATGTCACAAGCTCCTCCTGCATGTATAGAATTCATTCCAAACTCAAATTCCTCAAGGCTCATCTAAAGCAATGGAATAAGCACACCTTTGGAAATATCTTAACCAACAAGGATCTTTAGAGCAGGAAATGGAACATCTACAGCAGCAAATCATTTTGAATGGTAGATCGGAGGAAGCCGATCTGCAAGAGAAACTACTACTTTTCAAGATAGAGTAGTGCACTAAACAAGAATAAACCCTCTAGATGCAAAAATCCAGCATCAAATGGCTCTAGCCGGGGGAGCGCAACACTGACTTTTTCCATCACTCCACCTTGCAGTATCGCATGTATAATCACATCACCCAACTCAAGAACATTGAAGGAGAACATCTGGAATCTCATTAGGACATAGAAAATTAACTTGTTTCCTTCTATGACAATTTACTGGCAGAGGAGGATATATATCGGGAAGTTTTTTAGCAAAAGGTAACCTCTCACATTCCTTCCCTAGTTACAGATGAACAAAATATCATGTTAATGAGACCTACTACTTTACAAGAGGTGGAAATAGCCATCAAGCAAATGAAGGAGGACAAATCCCCTAGACCGAACGGATTTACTGTAAACTTCTTTCATGCATGCTAGGATTTGCTCAAATATGAGATTTAGGAAATTGTTGAAGAATCCCAACAGAAGAAAGGATCCTTCTTGCAATCAATGCCACTTTCCTTACCCTCATCCCCAAAGAGCCCAATGTATCCACTCCGGACAAGTTCAGGCCCATTTCCCTCTGCAATGTACACTATAAAATCATAACCAAGGTCATAGCGAATCGACTCAAACCCCTCCTCCCCTCCCTCATCTCCCCGGAACAAACTGGTTATGTTGAAGGGAATCAAATCCTTGATGGTATCATTCTTTCTCATCAGGTCATTCACTCTCTCAAGCTCACCAAAAATCCTGGCATGTTGCTTAAGCTCGATCTCTCCAAAGCATTTGACAACATCAACTGGAACTTTATCAAAAAAACCCTTTTGGATTTTGGCTTTGATCACTCCTGGACAAGATGGATTCTTAGCCTCATAACCACTACCTTCTTTTTAGTCCTCATCAATGGTGTTCCCTCCAAACCTTTCAACCCATCAAGGGGCATCCGGAAAGTTGATCCACTCTCTCCCTTCATCTTCATCCTTATGTTGGAAGGTGTTGGAAGTATGATTAATCATGCCAAAGTTAAGGGCACCTTGAAAGGTCTCTCCCTCCATGACAGCTCTCCCCTCACTCATTAGTAGTTTGTGGATGACAACCTTCTCATGGGTCATTCCTCAGTCCAAGAATCCCACTCCCTCAATACCATTATTTCAACCTTTTCAAAATCTTCGGGGGTGACTGTCAACCTTCAGAAATATGAGATCTTTTTTTTCAATACCCCTCTAGCCACTCAGAGAAAAATCACCAGAATCCTCGAATTCAAAGATTCCAAACTCCCCTCTAAGTATCTTGGAGCCCCCCTTACATATTTCTCCCTCGAGCACTCTTCTTGGAAGGATCTTCTTACCAAACTCGAGCTCTGCCTCTCTGAATGGACTCTTCGCACTCTCAACCTTCCTAACCGACTGGTTCTCATCAAATCTATCCTCTAGGCCATGCCTTTATATCTCTTATCAGTCCTGGAGGCCCCTAAATGGGTACTCAAAGCCATCCTCTTGCTCCAGAGAACCTTTCTTTGGCAAGGGGACAAGCAAGGGCATCATTGGGCCTTGATTAAATGGGACAATGTTTGCAAAAAAAAAAGCAGAAGGAGGCCTTGGACTGTGGGATCCAGTGATTAACAATGCAGTTCTTAGTGAAAAACTCTTGTGGAACTAGATCACCAAAAACAACAGCCCATGGGCTCAATTATGGAACAAAAATATGTTGCAAACTGGCCCATCGAACACTTAATCAGGTAATCACTAGACATCAATGGCTCTCTCATCTGGAACGCAACCAACTCACAAATTTTGGACCAACTCCTGGAATCAAATTCCTTCACTGGAAAACTCTTTTCACCTGCGCATATTACATGACAACTTCCTGATTCCTCAGCATGAAAAAGTGCATACCTTATGGGTAGCAAACACACATCAAGACTTCTGGGAATGGGTCACCCATGATCATTGGCATCAACTTCACCAACAAGCTTATTCAACGACACAATGGGAGAACATTCAACAACGTTGTATTCACACTAGACATGGTACTAACATTCTTCGATGAGCCTATAAACCTCGAGGCATGTACTCCATCAAAGAATCTTACCATCTCATTTTTAGCTCATAAGACGAACCCGATCCTGGCTGGTCTAAAATCTGGAAACTCAAAACTTGGCCCAAAGTCACCATTTTTCTTTGGCAGGTCCTTCACATACACATCCTCACTTGGGATAATCTTATCATAAGAGGCTTCATGGGGCCCTCTCAAGTTTTTCTCTACAAGGATCACGGGGAAACCATGGAGCATCTCCTAGACCAATGCTCCTTCGCCAATCAGCTATGGAACATAATATCCTTATTCTATAAAAGAACAGATAAACACCAGGGAAACATAGCAGACACCATCAAGAAGTAGCATGCGCATCCTTTTGAAAAATCCATTCTCAATAGACTTTGGCAACTCATCCCTGGCTTCCTCATATGGAACATCTAGAAGGAGTGCAACAACAAGATCTTTGAAAGCAAATCCAACTCGGTGGAGACCATCTAGAATTAGCTAAAGTAGAATCTCAAGGAAACCACTATGCTATCCAATTAGTAGGACAAAGACCTTCAAGCCAATCCCCAGGAAAAGTAAATCCCAAACAACTGGTTCATCCACTCCCTTACTCAACTCACCAACCCTAGGCCACCCCATCTCCACCCCTTCTCTCCTACCACTTGGCTTGCCCCCCCTTAGGGTTTCACCAAAATTAACTTTGATGGGGCTTCGAAAGGGAATATCGGACAGGAAGGATTTGGAGGGGTATTGAGAACTGACAAAGGCCAAATCTTGCGCATTTATCTTGGAAAACTGGGGATAGAAAGCAATAATGAGGTAGAGATAATGGGGTTTCTCCAGGGCATCATCATTGCCTATAACCAGAGATCCTTCCCCCTCATTGTTGAGGGCGATACAAAAATGATTCTGAACATGGCCTCCAAAATCCAAAATGGTTCCAGTAGCAACAAAGTCTCCTCTTGCTGGCATCTAGATTATGACCTCCAACAACTTGCCGATATTCTCTCAGAGCCGGTGGCTATCACTTTTGACCATGTATGACATGAAGTAAACTCTCTTGCAGACAAAATTGCTAATAGAGGATTTATTTCCTCCTCTTTCCTCCAACAATATACTCTAAATGAGATCACCAACACAAAATTTCAGAATTACTGCATCCAAACAACAGCCAAGGACTATTCCTCGGATGCGGGTGACAGGCGGGAACACATAACCCAATGCAACAATGAAGTTCCCCTGCATGACACAAGGCACCTAATCCCTCACGATGGAGATGACTCGACACACACGCCAAAAGGTGATAGCATGGACCCGACCTCCACACATCTCACTCACACATGTGATGATGACTCCCTCACTCGTGACGACTCTCCAGCTCCAGGTGACGACGAGCACATTTTTCCATAGGGTATATGTCCTCTCGGCAATTAAGGTCGATTGGGATGACTACAGAGCATTAATGGTCATCTTTAATGCACTTTGGGGTCATCATCGAGGGCCCATTGTCTTCCCAGATAGTCATCCCTCTCTGTTCATTCTTACTCATCTTGTTCTACAGAAGCATCGCTTCTCTCTATTCAATATTCTACATGCAGAGCTGAATTCTACCACCCTCATGCTCACCGCTCCCGCCCTCCCTCCTTCTGCTCCTAGGATTTTAGTGATAAACATGTCGCCATGAAGACATGACACTCCTAGGAGAGGAAGAATATGTGGCAGAGATGGAGAAGGTGCTTCCAGATCGCCACCTTTCAATGTTGAAGCTAGCACAGATGGATTCAATGTCGAGGTTCTAGATGATCTACGGGTGATGATAGATGATTGGGAGGATGAGTTTTTGGGCTCACTCTCGGCAGCAAACTGCACTCCAGCCCGCAGAGGGAACTACTGGATAATGAAAAAGCTGATTACCAGACTCATTTTGCACTCGGTAAATCTCCATTCTGCCCCTGAAACTCGACCTGCTCAACCGACTGGCCCTGCTCCTCCTGAGATCGCGCCATCCTCGATGAATCTAGCCTCCCCTCCTCCCTCCTCTGCTCAGGCGCCGCCCTCAACACATCTTGCCTCTTCTCCTCCGCATCCCACCTCCACCCCTACTCCCAGCTTCCCCTCCATTCATGTTCCCATGACCACCACCCTCAATTCTCACCCACCTCCTTAGCGTCAGTTTGCCTCACCAAAAGGAAATACGACCAAGGTACTTCCACCCAGGAAAACGTCTCCATTACTGGTCAAGCAACCCAACACCAACAACAAGGAATGCTTGGACAGCCCCAAAGGAAGCGGAACACCCAGCAACACCAGTAGCTCGGGAGATGATGCAGAGAAAACTAAAGAACAAGGCCTGCAGTGGGGTATCGATTTAGGCTACCCGATCATTGAAGTGCCCTACGAAAAGCTCTAAGTCCAAGTCAAATGCTCCATTTCTACTCGTTATGGTTATTTTTTGGTTCATTTCTCTTGAGAGCAGTTTTGTTTAGGTTAAGTCAAGAACTTTTGTCTCAAACTCTTAACATGTTTTGTAAGATCGATTTTCCCCATTTTTGGGAGGATCACCCGAACAGTCACAACCTGCCTATCTTCTTTAGGCAAGTTGATATGCTTTCTCTAGTTTTTCTTTCGTGTTTGATGGACACACAAATTTGTATTTTTATCTTTATTTTTATTTCTTCTTAATAGAATAGATCTAAACTTAAAAAAAATATAACAAAATAAAATAAAATATAAAATACATTTATATAATGTCTATCAATTATTTTCATAACAACTAATATATAAATTACATTTATATAATAAAAATAATTTAAATATAAAATACAATTATATAATAAACACATAAAACATAATTTTAAAATATAAATTTTATAACAATAACATATGGGTTATAGCCTATATCTATAAGCATTCACCCACAATTATATAACACTAATTATTTGAATATAAAGCACATATTTATAATATTTCATGGCCATAACAAATGGATTTTAAAACTATATATAAGCATTCACCTATATTTATATAACAATAACAATTTGAATATAAAATGATAAATTTATAATTACCCCATAAAATATATAATTCATAGCAATAACAAATGGATTATAAACTAAATTTATAAACATTCACCGACATTTATATAACACTAACAATTTGAATATAAAATCCAAATCTATAATGACCATTTTATAGCAATAACAAATAGATTATAAATTGTATTTATAAAGCATTAACCTACATTGATATATAACAATTTGAATATAAAATACAAATTTATAACCATCATCAATCTTTCTTATGACAACATAGAATATACATTACTTAGCGATAACAGATGAATTACAAATTATTGGAATATAAAAGACAAATTTATAACCATCATCAATCTTTCTTATGACCACATAGAATATAAATTACATTGCGATAACAGAAGAATTACAAATTGTATTGATATAACATTTACCTTCTAGCTCATCAACATAGGTGTAGTCTCCTATCCGTTCCTATGAGAATCACTCGTTATTTAAGGGCATCGGTCTCTAGTCTCCAAATACACTCATGGCTATTTATTATGACTAGAGTTACATCTCTACATTAAAGTTGGCTATCTATCCATCGTTAGAGGACTGAATTTTCTGTGTAGTCAGGAACTAATTACTATTTTGATAGATAGCTATCAGTTACTCAAGTAGGATGGGTAACACAGTGTGATTAAAAAATGGCGATATAAATAGATAAATCCTGATGAATGAGGGCAATTCCTTTGTGCATTCCCTGGTTTCAAGGACAAGGTGTTTACACACATAATCAGGTCATTCATAATCGAATGCCCTTAAATAGTAACATAGTATAATAGTTAGGGTTCAAAGAAACATCAAGGAACTACAATGTGTGTGTGTGCACTTACTACTAAAAGCATCTGGATATTGGTTTGCAATGAAGGCTTGTAGAAAAGAGTGATGATAGTAAATATGTAAAATGTGTGTGTATGTGTGTGTGTGTGCACTTACTACCAAAAGCATCTGGGGATTGGTTAGCAATGAAGGCTTGGTTTGCAATGAAGGTTTGGTTTGCAATGAATGCTTGTGGAGAAGAGTGATGATAGTAAACATGTAAAGAGTGTGTGTATGTGTCTGTGTGTGTGTTATAGTTCTACACTCAATGCCAAACAAATATGAATATTGGTTTGCAATGAAGGATTGTGGAGAAGAGTGAGGAGAATCTGCAGTAGTCATTTTGTAAGTCGACGTTTCGATTCCAAATCAGGAACCATCATCAAGACAAGAAGTCAGGTAGATTAGCTGCAGTTCTGGAGTAATAAATAAGGGTTTGTAAGTTAAGTTATTTTATTTTAATTATAATTGGCCGACTATTTCTAGGTTAAGTTATTTAAATGTAATTATAATTGGCTGACTATATTAGGATTTATTGGATAATATACATGATGCTAGGCTATTTTCAATAACAGAGGCATCCTCTCAAGTTCATAGAAACACCTGGTCTTATGGATGGATAACTGCAAATCAATCCTTAAAATTTACAAGGAAATTTGGTAGAGGAAAGAACTCATTTTGTTAACATTCTTAATCATAGTGCTACTAAACTATTAGAAGTAGATAAATTCAAATGATCCAAGAATAGTGTTTCATGGGACTATACTATCCAGTTCGGTTATGTTGCGTGAATTGGAAAAAAATATGACTATAGAAAGAGCCTGGTAGTGGAGAGTAAACTAGAAATTGGCATGCTCATTTAAAAAAAAATACTTATGTGGTTGTCATTAGCCAATAGACTTCTAAATTTAGATAACTACTAGAAGAAGAGTTGGGAAAGGACTAATAGTTCATACTTTGTAAGAATATTGAAGAATATGAGGACCATATGTTTGTGAATTGTATTGGGAGGTAACCCAAGCATTAGTGGAATTAAATAAACATAACAAGATGAGTCTAGCAGCCAACATCTTTTATTGGTCATTATATAAGATAATTGTAGACTTTAAGGCCTTTCCGTGGTATTTTTTCTACGAGTTTTGGTTGAGTAGAAATCAGATGACTTTTTAAGATTTATTTTTGTTTCATGCTCAAGTATCTCACAAGATTACATTGGCTATAAATATTAATAAAAATATTCTATCATATAAACCTATTAGAGGCTTATTGGTTCCAAATATTGATCAAGAAAATCCTTGGGTTTTTTACAATGCAAGTAAAGGAAACCCAAGTATATGTGGCTTTTAAGGTTGTTATCTGTTTACATTCTTCTTACATTCAAATCATTTTTATCATTTAATGTATCTTGTTTGGAAAGGATCTAACTATAGGTATGAAATATATGAATTGTCTAACTATTGGGAGGTAACCCAAGCATTAGTGGAATTAAATAAACATAACAACATGAGTCTAGCAGCCAACATCTTATATTGGTCATTATATAAGATAATTGTAGACTTTAAGGCCTTTCCGTGGTATTTTTTCTACGAGTTTTGGTGGACTAGAAATCAGATGAATTTTTAAGATTTATTTTTGTTTCTTGCTCAAGTATCTCACAAAATTACATTGGCTATAAATATTAATAAAAATATTCTATCATATAAACCTATTAGAGGCTTATTGGTTCCAAATATTGATCAATAATATCCTTGGGTTTTTTTACAATGCAAGTAAAGGAAACCCAAGTATATGTGGCTTTTAAGGTTGTTATCTACTTATATTCTTCTTACATTCAAATCATTTTTATCATTTAATGTATCTTGTTGGGAAAGGATCTAACTATAGGTATGAAATATATGCATTGTCTATTTTTTTTAAATATGCATATGAGTGAGGCCTAAATCATTCCCAAGTCTTAAAAGACACAAAACTCATAATTGGCTGGGGAAACCAACAATGGGGCATTGAAAATTTGGCCCTTATCTCTATTATGAAACAAGTGAAGGAGGTAAAACATAGTTTTTACTATATTAATTTTACTCACATATAGTGGGAGTTCAACACACAATCACATTCCTTGTCTAAAGGAGCTTTTATCCTACATGATAGTACACTAACCGTAATATAATATATGTAAATAACCTAGAATGTAGGTATTTCTTCCAGGATGAGATGTAATGATTTTTTATGGAGGACTATAATAAGTATCTCCAAATTTCCTTTAGTTACACCAAGGAATAAACAACAAATGAAACAATTTCTAAGTCATATCATGACATTTTAATGCATATTTCATTTCTACCTTGGAAATATCAATATAAGGATTTTCCATATATATATAAAGGTGAACTTGGAAGAACCATAAGATATATTGTGATCTAAAACCTAGTTTCAAGTCTTCTTACATGTTAAATAAAAACAATATCTTATGCTGAAAACACTACAAGGAACCATAAGACATAATATAGTTTCAATTATGTTCTAAGAGATAGAGATACAATGAGAGTGTGCGTGTATATTTTTCTACTAATCAATTTCATGGATTCCTTATACAAAGTTCCAATTTTCTAGTTCACAAATTCCATATTCAATAAGGCACCGCCCTCACTCTATGTACATTCTATATGCAATGGAAACAAGAAAGTGCATGATTCATACCAAATAGTCTACTTCAACAAAAATCAATATGATAATGCAAAAGTATGAAACATTGTTGCATAAAAAACTACAAAATATAGTTCACTAGTACTATGAACATTATTTCATTATATAAAGAATATGATTGATACTAAAGTCACATTCTAAATCTATACTATTGTTATGGCACTAATTGGCACCCGAGTGACCCTAAAGGAACCATAATGACTCTAACATCATCTGGGTATGGAAAACTGATCAGGAGTAACCGCTCAGATGGATGGGAAAAAAGACCAATATAAGCTACCTTCTCTCCACTTAATCCATTTTCAAGTACCTTTAACCACATGGCATGACCCATCCGCCTCTTATTTCCTTGATGTGTAGATGCGCAACTCATTGGCTAGACAGACGCGCATCAAACCCCCAATCGGTTAGGGACGTTACCCAAAGAAATGCAGGAACTCATCCATTTAGTTGTAGCACATGGGTGAGGGACGCAGGAGCGTGAGTTCAATATACCCTTTTGTGCCACATATCATGCTGGGATATACCGAAAAATTGAATAATGTGCCCACTGGTTCCACCTGACTCTAATGGTATTAAAGCCTTCCAAACAACATCCATTTGTCCCTAATTTATATATAAGTATCCCTAATCATTGTATAATACCAAGATATATGCTAATGACCTTGAATTCCATAATCATGGTTATCCCAATTGATGGTCATTACCTCATAATAAGATTTTAAGCTCATTCCAACTCATTTTCTCTTAAATTTTTTTTATATGGATCCCTACAAACCATTCCTTCTATAAATGTGCATGGACATGTGATTCCCCCTCCTGTAGGGTGCATGGGCATTGGAAAGTGCATAAAATATAAAAATTCATAAATTTTGACAGTTGAAAAGGTAGTTCCTTAGTGGTATCCAATCCAAACGAACTTCTAACCATCCTAAATATGTCAAACATTCGATAACATTCATATATGGGAAGGAGGAAGGGGATAATTAAGTGATAGCACCAAGGTTATGCTGTTGGAAGAGATTTCCTTTCTTTTTAGTTGTTATGTGGTATTCCCCCCACTTAGAGGCCCTTATCCCTATGTGATCATCCATTTTTCATGACAACGTTATCTCATGACATTTTCCTATATGTGAGAAGAAGATTTAAATAGTAGGAGTAATAAACATGAGTGGCTCAAGGTTGTGAAAGAATCCAGATCATGATTTCGGAATTTTCGATATTACAATAAGGGAAAATCATGTACCATTTCCATTATTTTTAATAAATATCTATTATCTTCTCCTGCCAATTCATTTTCCTTTGTAGTAGTTTTGTATTGGTATAAAGGGTGTTGACATTCCTAATTAGTCAACTAGGGCTACTTGTTCATGTTCTATATTACTTTTTTAGTTTATGATTCAATAACTACCAAAATCATTTGAGGAACTATTATTGTCTTCTTGTGTGTAAGTGTGAGAACAGACCAATCAGAATCATTGGAGGAAAAGAAGAAGAGAGGACAATCGTCATATTGTAGGTTCTTTTCTACACTTTACATTGCACTTTATGTTTCCCTTCCTAGTTTTCAATGCATTAGGTTGAGTTGAGCATAGGCTAGTACCCTGTGGAATTGGAATCCAAGTCCTAGATCTTAGATGTAATTTCCTACAATATAAATGGAAAATCCAAAAGGGAATATTATATGAATCCTTCTCCATGGGTATAATTCTGGTATATTGTTATAGACTTGATTAGGTGTTCTAGGATCCATTGTGTCCTTACCTTTTTCTCTATCCTTTAAACTCCCTCAAAACTTGCAATTTTTTTCTTTTTTTGAACCTTTTGATCATCTTGCAAGAGTCCCATGCTCCCCATAGAGGTAAATAAATCATTGAAATTTTTGTCCATGCACCTCACCTTATAGGGAAGCATGTGACCTATGCACCCTATAGTCTTAACAAGCACATTGGATCTATACAAGTGGGGTTTGGGGCCCTTTTTCCATATTCAATCATGATTGTTGTTGGTTTTTGTTTTGGTGTATGTTTGGAAGGTTGTAGGCCATTATGGGGTTTGATTCCATGAAATATCACTTTCATAATTTGAATTGATTCATTAATTACGAAAAGAAATAAATACCTAGTTGTTTAGCATTTCTTTTTGGGTTGTTTTCATTACATGATAAGTGGAGAAGAAGAAGCTTTCTTTAGGTGATTTTTGCATTTGATTGTTTTTCATCATAAGTCATATTTTCTTGATTGTGTTTCCTCCATTTCAATTCTTTGTAGGTAAAGAAGAGAAATATTTATGTTTTTGAGTTCCTTTCGTCCTTGTTTCAGTGCATTGTAGGTGTAAATTTGTTGTTCCATTTTTCCATTTTACTGATTAGAGGGTGCATGATTCTTGAGGTCTATTATTGAAATTTTAGTGAATTGAATATATTTATCTATTTATATATTATTATTATAAGTAATAAAAGTTGCATTGGATATGGTTACAATGAAGAATGAAAAAGTGAATGTTCACTTATTGTTCTTAAAATATTGAAGAGATTTTTCATCTTATGAACATTTATATTTCCTCATTTTTCTAGTAATTGAAAGTTAAAGACATTTGAAAAATAATCAATGTAATAAAAAAAACTAAGTTCATTTTCTTTAGTAGAAACAAATAGTTTCCTAAGTTATAGGGCCTTAGTTGTAGGGTTATATAGAGAATTATCGAAGGACATATGAACATTTCTATTTCCTCATTTTTCTAGTAATTGAAAGTTAAAGACATTTGAAAAATAATCAATGTAATAAAAAAAACTAAGTTCATTTTCTTTAGTAGAAACAAATAGTTTCCTAAGTTATAGGGCCTTAGTTGTAGGATTATATAGAGAATTATCGAAGGACATATAAAACAAAACTAAGATTTGAATAGAGAGTGTTAAACCCATTAGTATAAAAAATAATTTGTTGGGAAAGTGTGCCAAACACATTTTCCAATCCTAAGAATAAGTTAAGCAATCAAGTGGTATTTTCTCCTCATTTTGTTGATGCGAGTTTGGAGGATCTAAGAGAAGTGAAAAGTCCTCTGGGTGAAACTGATTTTCATTATAGTTTCGAGCTTGTCACTTAAGTCATCAATTCCTTACCCATTCATCGATACTTGATCAACGACTGTTCTACCCAAATCTCCATCATGAAGTGGTATCATTGGTTTCCTATCCTATATTCCCCTGGGTGACTGGAAGTAGTAATTGATTGTGATACCTGAGATATACACATAATCTCCACCTAATCTCCCTTGGAGGGTATCCATATTTCTAAGGGAACTTGCACCTTGGGTATTTTTTGTTTGAATATCATCGTAGTTATATCCTAAACATTAAATGGTTGGACTTGGGCCATGATCATCCTAGGATAACCCATGGAAGTCCCTACTTTGGCTCTTCACTGACTCTTCTTTGGAAGAGTAGTTTTGCTTATATTGCATCTTTAGGAATTTCTTTTATATTGGTGTTCAATTTGGTTAATTTTTACGTTGAAAATATTCTTCCATTCGAAGTCAACATAGCCAACCAATCTATTTGTAGGTCTAGAAGAACTAGATGACTCTCATTGAAGATGGTGAATTTGCTTCCAAAGAGGCACATGATAGATAATTTGTACTCCACTCCTCCAGACCCTATCAAAGAAAATCCATCAATTCCAAACCATCCATATAAGAGGAAATAAGTAGTTATTCTAATGAACCATTATAGGGAGGGTCCTCAATAGTCTCTTAAGTTCACATTGAGATACCTATCACGGGTCCAACCCCTCCCATGTTTGAGAACCTTGTTTTGGTTGGGACTGAGGACTTGACCAACCCTATAGCTAGACTACCACTAGTTACCAAAGTCATTCATTATTTGAGACTCATATTATTTGAAATTCAAGCCACATTACACATTATTCTCCTTTATGCCAAGTGGTAACTATAGGTGACGTTGGTGGCAATTCAGGGGTTGGGGGAACCTCATCCATTTCCTCTAACACTCCGAGAGGAGGATTAATACCCACATTATTGAGTAATCTATCGCATAATATATTCCCCCCTATATTAGGAGTATCTATTAGAGGACATGTTTCCTCATTAGAACTTCCTAGAAGTGGTTTGGGAACCTTGGAATCCATGCCTCAAGCTAGTATCCCCTTCTCTTTTAGGATTCCATTGAATAGAATGTCATATATGGATACCAGTAATATATTTGTGCCAGGTTATTACACTTTGATTGGAAGTGCATCCATACCCTTCAATGCATTTCCATTTTTATGTGTACATATTCCTTTGTCAGTACCCCTAATAGGAGTAGGAACTTACATGAGTTCTATTATTCATCAAGGTAAAATTTCCTCCCTCGTAATAGGGGGAATGATAACTAGATATTTCTCACCATATGTTCAACCTCATATTAACCACAATCATGTACCAATATACCAAACCTAATAAAAATTTAATCTAGGTAGTGACTATGTGCCACATAACTCTTTCGTAAACCAATTCTTAGGACATGCTCATAGGAGTTAGAATTCCCTAAATCAAAAAAAGTTGTCATTCTTGGAAACACCTAATCTCCCATATCTTACAAAGATATCTAATGATATGTTCATGAATAATCCAAGTTGGTGTAATATAATAAAGTTTGATATGCATAACTGAACACTAACTAATTCTGCAAATTAAATTAAATTTATGATATTTGAATTAAACCACTCATAGCACCTTCAGACTAGGAAAATAAAGGCTTCTTGTTGGGAAAATTTGTAGACAAGGGAGTAGGCAGTTGGAAGAAAAACAAGAGGTAGTTCATAACATTGAATTCCTTTCCCCTAACACATTTATATTGGGGAGAATTCAGGTTTCAGATTCCTCTATGCAAAACCTACTCCCACGCTTCTGGGTCACCCAATTGTGAAACTATGGAAATTCCTTTCGTTCTTCTGACTAGGGGCTTGGGAAAAAGTGCAGAGGTGTTATAATTCCTTCATAAATCAAATAATATTATTTTGGATATTTTCTAACAGATCAGGAGTTGTCTGGAGGATATAAGGAGGAATTGGCAATTTCAGGCAATTTTGTCCTAGTGAGACCCTGCCCAATGGAGGATCCCAAATGACAGTACGAACAAAAATAAAAAATTATATGGAGTTATGTATGGGAAGGAAGGTCTATAATTGATCCATATGAACTTAAATAACTGAATTTTAGTGGACACAACTCATTTTACAGTAGAAATGGTAAAACTAGCATTCTAACTAGGGTACAAAATAAAGCAGATAATTCGTAGAAGATTGACTTTGGTAATGTACATGAAGTATAAAAATATATTAATAACACTTAAATTAACATATAAAACCTTTAAAATAATTCCCACAACCTTGATTCTTCCTTATTGCAGTTAGATTGATCAATTTCCCCAATTACAATGAAAAAACAAGCTTTTTATGTGAAATTGAGAAGGTAAAATTTCAGGGACATAGTTATTTCGACCTTATAAATATAAATGACAGATTTATATTCTGTTATACATCAGAAATCATTGTATATACTTACCATTACATAGGGAGACTCCAAAATGGTGGGGAGGAGGCCCAAAACGTGACCAGAGAAGGGTCAAGATCATAGGTTAAGCATGGGATTCATTGGATATCGACGTGAACGTGATGGAAGATGAAAAATATTTCTGATAGGAATTCAATGGCTGAAACTCAAGAACTCCATACCTACAAATAGAAGATAATATGAGTGAAGGAGTGGGGAAGGGAAGGATTGGGGCTCATCTCCCAAGTGTCTGAGGCACATCACTCAGAAAGACATGATCACATAAGAATAGATCAATAAACACATCAACCAAATTAACTAAATGGGATCTATTTCTCCTTTAATATATCCCTAGGTGACCTGCTTAGCAAGTAAAGGAAATAGGTGAACTGTGAGAGCAAGTCATCCACATAGAAACCCTAACCTTAGCCACATATGCACCCTCCTTGAGTAATTGGAAAGTAGGGACCCTTGTGAGTTGTTTCCCTATCCATTTCATTCATAAAACTTGGAAATTTTTCCCTCTTTAGGCACAAATTTGTTGCTTTTGTCAATGACAATTTTTTCTTCCTTTCCTACTTTTGTGTTGAGCCTCCAAAAATGAAATTGCGCCCTCCTTAGTCAATTTTTTCCTGCTTTTCCTATGACATATTTTTCTGACTTTCCTTCTTTTGAGACCGATTCTCCAAAAGTAAATTTCTCCCTCCTTAGTCAATTGTTTCCTGCTTTTGTCATAGCTTTTGGGCACTTTTTCTTTTCTCTCTGACTTCTTTTTTCATATAGTTTACACTTTCTTAATCTCCTCCCTTGGAAAGTTGGATTGCCACTTGTGCTTGACATGGAAAGATCAATTCCACATGTTATTTGCACAATAAATATTAATGATAAATAAAAATTAAATACATGCCTAAATAATGTTTTTTATCAAAATTTCCCCTAGGATAATTAATTAATGACTCATAAATAATCTTTGGACAAAATTCCCTAGGTGAGGTATTAATGCATCTTTGACCCCGCAATGTGTTGGGCATGGTCAACACTTTTATGTCCAAAAATATGGGGACATGAAATTCCTCCCCTACCAAATATGCTTGTCCTCAAGAAGAAGCACTCCAGAGTGCTGCAAAATTGTCCACCATGTAGGAGAACTGGAGCTTGAACTCATGTGCAAAAATAATTTTACTTGCTCCATCAAGAAAGCATGTAAATTTTCTCCAAAACAAGCAATTAGAGGGTCCCATTGCTTGCATTGTACCCCCTTCAGTGAGAATTCCTTCCAACACAACTTATACCATTAGAGGAAATTTCAACTCAAAATGGGCCTCCTAAAATGAACTAATAAAATAATAAAATAATATTTATTAATTTTGGAGGAAGAAAAGAAAAAAACTACTTTTTTGTTTGTATTTTTGACATATCTCCTCGTGTTTTTACTCAAATTTCGATCGGGAGAGCTCGTTGGATGCGGAATTAAATTCCACATCCAACGAGTACCCACTCAGCATAGTTTTGATGGATCCCTCTACCCCAAAAACAAGAAATACCTAATAAAATAGAATGATGACATCATCATTTCATTTTTTCAGGTATTTCTTATTTTTGGGGTAGCGGGGTACTAAAAAGTATGCCGAGTGGGTACACGTTGGATGTGGAATTTAATTCCACATCCAACGAGCTCTCCCAATCGAAATTTGAGTAAAATAATGGGGAGATATGTCAAAAATACAAACAAAAAAAGTAGTTTTTTTTATGATAGCTATCCCCAAATTTATATTAAAAAAGTGTTTAATACCTATACGGTATTTCAAATTTAAAGAAATTTCATTGGCTAACACATAATGACATGGAATTTGAATAAAAGTTAAAAGTCCCATTTTGAGTTGAAATTTCCTCTAATGCAAAAAAAATATGCCTTGATCCCATTTCCTCAACCGTAACTCTCCAAACATTAGTATCCACCATAAATATTTATCATCATAGGAAATGAAATTCATGATGTGTAAATCATAACACTGCACTAAAAATTGGAAATTCTCAATGCAAAATTGGAAATCTATGATATTTCCACACCCAACATTAAGTTTTTATGTGCTTGATGCACATCAACATTGAATCTCACAATTATGATATTG
The DNA here is from genome assembly GCA_001517045.1 of Pseudotsuga menziesii. Lineage (NCBI taxonomy): Eukaryota > Viridiplantae > Streptophyta > Pinopsida > Pinales > Pinaceae > Pseudotsuga > Pseudotsuga menziesii. The sequence goes on from LPNX010034941.1 coordinate 466,084, forward strand.
CTGCAATGACATAGGTGTGAGATCCATGTCCAAACCCAATGAATATAAGAATCATCCAAGCAACAAGGATACCCAGACTAATCACAATAAGATGATGCATTGCAATTATCTCCAAAGATTCAAGCACCAAAAACAAATAACTGTCCCCTCATCCAACCTAAGAAGGTAGTGACACTCCAACCAAAAGGTCCATGTGAACAATTCCAATGGATAAACTCTCTACCATTGGTAAAAGGGTACAAGAATCCATCCAACTATGTGGATTTCCTCCACCAAGACCACCTTATGTAATATATGTTTCGCATCAACTCCTCTTGGCAGTTAGCTTGCTCATCTACCTTCCACTACTCATGATCAGAAATGTTTCTGCAAGACAACTCCATGTGTGACATGTAATTTTATACCCAATACATATGAGGTTGAATGGCATCAAGTGACATCAAAACATGCCTATGTGGTAGCTAGGAGGGTGATGGTGCATTCAACAAGTCATCATGAACACCTAGGAAAGCCTCCAGCTCTTCCTGTTGCACAAACAAGGAAAGTTCCTTCTCCCAATTTTCTTTCTCACTTGATGAGGCTGAAATAGAAGTGTGGGGTGAAGAATTGTTAACCCACTCCTTGAAACACTCATCCATAAATCTAATGGATGTACACCTTACTCCATTGGTTGGCTGAGTGACAATGTGATTATGTGCCTCCTCCAAAACTGTACACCACTTCCCTAGAAGCAACTCATAATCTCGTAGGAAACATGCAAGTGCTTTCTCTTCATATTTTTTGGCCTCAAGCTCCTCAAGCACATGAAAATCAAATGCACCTCATGTGCAGGTGTATTAGAGGTATATGATGTTTGCAAAATATATCTTTGTGGCTTCCCATATATCAGGATAATCTCAGTCACAACAAAGAATTTATTGTAGAAGTTAAAGCTTTTACCTCCCACAACTTTTATTCCAACGGTGTCTCTATCCACCCAATTAATGGATGGATAAGGAATTTTATTTTCTGATCCATATGGAATTTGATCAGAGTTATTTCTGATAGTGAAGAACACTTCACCCTTATTCTCAATCTCAATGGGTTCTTGGACAATATTGTCTTCCTCGTAGCTTTTCTCAAGCATCTGTAAATCTTCTCTTTCCTCGTGGTTGTCCTCCACATGTGGTTCCTCCATTATTCCCAAGAGATTTCCTTCCATGCAAAATGAAAGGTGTGACGCCCCCAAATCCTTTTGAATTTTATAGGTCTGCAAATTTGACTCTTGAAGGGATCTTTGGGTGCTCTTCAATGAGTTACTGGTGATCTCCAACTCATGAGTGAGCCCGTCTGATTCTTCTTCCTCCTTCTTGAGTTCACTATGGTACATCCCAGCCACCATGAGGAGATGATATCTGTCATATAGTAAGTTCACATATCTCTCCTTCATCTTGTCCATGTCTACTTTCAGTGCTATGCAGTCCTCCAGAAAGGATTCTTCTCCGATTTCTCCTCAATAAGCTTTCCGGCAACACCTTGCCACTAAGGCATTGATGTCAGCAAGGTTGTTCATGGATGCCATAAAATTTTCTCCATCCTCCATCAAGGTTTCTTCCCCTGAATGCTGACATATAATACTACTTTTCTTGTGGCATGGATCCACAACAAAAAACTCATGCTCATCATACAAGTTAGCCTTTTAATTTTCTGCAAAATCAATTCCATGGTGTGAAGTGGAGGGTACCTCTGAAGGCTAGAATTACATGTGATATGCACAAAAATAAGAAATCATATCATCCCTTGGTATTTCAGCTTAATCATGCTGCAAGAGAGTCTAAAGTTATGAACTATGTCCATCCCTCTACATCAAATTTTTCTCTTTCAAATTACCTAGTTCACATCCAGCAGGTGGGGGATTGCCTTCCAGTTCATTAGGAAATTCAAATGATGAATTCATATCTGATATTTATTCTTCCTTTGGATCTGATACAAAATATTCCTTCACCGTATTATCACCATTGAAAATATCACCCTTCTTTTTACTAATTATGTGATCACCAACAGGGAAACTAGGAGTGAATTTATCTCCCTCAGAATTAGCCTTCCTTTTGCAGTCCTCAGATGCAAGTGAAGAATTTTTATATTTACATGGATTAGGTGGTAGCAGGTGTACATGGATTCTGAAAAAATAAGAACTTTTATTATCCATGTCCTTAACAATACCATCTTCCCGTACGGATACTATGGTGGCCTGCTCTTCCACCAAAAATTATGCTTCACACCCAAGCAGTGTGGCCTTGTTTTCATCTTCATTATGCGGCTAAGGAGGTGACTGTAAATATGGTTTGTGTACCTATTTTGGATCTGATACAAAATGTGTCTCACCACCCATACATTGACCTACATATTGAGAAGTGATCTAGATATCACCCACAAAGAAACTGGAAGTGCATTCATCTTCCTTTTCCTTTTCCATGCAGTGACTTGTACTTCACTTCATAAATATATTCCATTACCTCATTTATATTCTCCTCCAAGAAACTTGATAATTTTTCATATTTAGTGGTACTCATGTCACAATATTTATAAGCTCTTTTTGAATAAAAACCAAACAAACTCTTAAATCTTGAACATGCAAATGGCTTGGACGAATATTCACCTTTGGTTTCTTATTCTTCTTCTTTTCTCAGATAGGCAGAACAACATGGTTCCTCTCTGGATAGATTGATACTCTTGAAAGAATTCTCATAATAATTCTTGGGAAATAATACATACTTGAAATAAATATAATCTACAAAATAAAGGTTTGCACAAATATTCCTACCCAAAGCTAGATAGTCCTCGTAGCAATGAGACATGTTCTCACATGCTTCAATAATATCTGTCAAGTTTTTCTTACCCATTGGAGAATCAGATATGATCTCTTCCCCATATGATGTTCAATATTCTTCATAATATTCATGTTTTTGTATTCCTACATCAATATAGAGGGTTTCTTCTTCTTCATATCTTCTGTGGTATTCTTCATACTGCTCATCATAGTCATCCTCATAGTATGACATGGCTGCAAATTTCTTCACTGAGAGATTTATTTCCACAGGATGATCCAAGGAAAGAGCTCTAATACCATTGTAATGTTACCAAGTCTGATATTCATACCTAAACACTAACTAATTCTGCAAATTAAATTAAATTTATGATATTTGAATTAAACCACTCAAAGCACCTTCAGACTAGGAAAATAAAGTCTTCTTGCTGGGAAAATTTGCAGACAAGGGAGTAGGAAGTGGGAAGAAAAATAAGAGGTAGTTAATAACATTGAATTCCTTTCCTATAACACATTTATATTGAGGACCACTTAGGTTTCATATTCCGCTATGCGGAAACCTACTCCCACGCTTCTGGGTCACCCAACCGTGAAACTAGGGAAATTCCTTTCGTTCCTCCAACCAGGGGCTTGGGGAAAAGTGAAGAGGTGTTATCATGCCTTCATATAGAATAGAATATTATTTGGGATAGTTTCTGATAGATATGGAGTTTTCTAGAGGGTTTAGGGAGGAATTGGCAATTTCAGAAAATTTTGGCCTACTGAGACCCTACGCAATGGAGGATCCCGAATGATAGTACGTACCCAAATAAAAAATGATATGGAGTTATTTATGGGAATCTAGATCTCTCAATGATCCACAGGAACTTACAGAACTATATTTGAGTGGACAGAATGTTGGGGAAAATATTAAACAAATTATAACAGATATCTAATGATTTAATTGTCAACCCGAAGAGAGCGTAAACTTGTGAGGTACATACAAAATATATGCACGGGCAGAGTATTGCTAACCTATTCTACAATTGAAATTGAATCTAAGTTATGAAAAGAATAAATTGTATGGAAATAAATCTAATTGTAGAAAGCATGAAATTGCATAAATTAACTTGATAAAGAAAGACTGAAATTGCATGAAATAAACTGGTATAAAGCAATCGAAATTAACTTGTGAGCCTACGGTAAATCTATACTAACAATTCATAAGCAAAACATAAATGAAAATATATATGAACAACTCATAAGAAATATATTACTGAAAATCTATATTAACATGGGAGAATCAAAGGATATGCATTAAGCATCATCTCCATTACATAACAATCAAGAATCCACTCTATGACTAACTCTAAAATATTCTCTACTTCCAAACCACTAGAGATATCTCTAAGCAAAATGAGGAGAGAGCCCTCCTATTCATACATGAATTCAAGATAACTGATCATAATTACAGATCCACTATTCTCTCAAATTATCCCTCAAAATTCTCCAACACACCAACTTTTCTCTCAACTTATCCATCAAAATACTCCAACACATATTAGATGAGATATTCTCTCCACATCTCCATGATCTTCTCCTTGAAGTTAGCTCACATCTAGAAGATGAAATTCGAATCTGAGGCTAGGTGGTCACTTTTGAGCTTGTTAAAGTATTCAAATACACCTGTAAGCATCACCAAACTCATCCAACTTTAAAGTATAATGAAAATATGTTATTTTTCTCAATAATTAACCACAAATTCACTCAAAATACTCAATAATAAATGATTTGGAAAATGGTAATATAAACCCATATTTATTATGAAAGTGGGGAATATTAATGGTTTTATGGAAGGATAAGATAGGAATAAGGTGATAAATGGTTTGTAAAAGATGAATAAAATGTGGTGTTTTTGTGGCTCAACATACCCCCCAACTTGAATGGTTGCATGTCCTCATGCAACTATGCATTGATTCTCTTTAAAACTTTTGGCTTTGTAGTGGGGCTTCACATGATGATGGTATGTAACAGTAAATCATTCCATGATTTTGAAATTCATGAGTGGCAAAAAATTTTCTTATGGTTTGTTCTTGTGTAACAAATGTTGGTTCTTGTGTTAACAACATTCACTTGTTTTATTTTTATATTTTTTCTTCTTGCTGCAATATATAATATCTAAAAGTATACATGCATTAGAAATGATGAACCATCAATATATTTTAGAAAACATTTTCTTCATATTATGAATCATGCCAACATATATAGCATAGTTTGGGAAATACATGTTGATTAAGGGTAAATTAAATGATGAATATGTAAAATGATAATGAATAACCCCCCCCCCCCCAACTTAAGATGTATTAGGTTATGAAAAGGAGAAAGGGACTGTAGTGAGGGAATTTTTCAAATTCATTCATTTTCTAGCATTTAAGGAATTACATGGCTAAAGATTAGAAAACAACATACCTACACTTACCAAAAAAATGATGAACTATGCAATAGGAATGTGGTTGCTATTGCTGAATAATAGAATGTGAAGTGAAGGATCTGAACTGCTGCTTTGTTGGATGAAGTAAAAGATGAGAGTTGGAAGTGAAACTGTGGTATTCATATGGCTGAGGTATTCTGTTGTAAAACTGCCAATGGAGTCATGCAAAGTATATAGTATTCACTCGCTACAAAACTTGACGATACAATTCTTACCATGTGAATAAATGTGTCAATGTCGAACATGGAAATAAATCATTGGATTACCGACCATTGATGAATTCCATGAACCAATGCGAGCCAATATTACCTTTGATGTCAACGAGTGCCAAGGTACCTAAGTACATCGTGCAAAGTGCGAATAAATGAGCTGATGTTGAGCCACTTGCAAGATATTACGATCAAGGGACATTAATGATTCCCATGATTGTCAGCGAGAGAACTTGCCATTAAGGCAAACAAGCCTCAAGGTACTGAAAATGAACTCTAGTATCTATCCCAAATTAGGTGTTGAGGTCCATGGGGCAAGAGTTGTTGAAAGGTGGGCCTTTAGGAATCCCACATTAGTCAACAAGAGTTATAAAAAATAATTGGTAGGACTATATATGAAAGATATGTTGGTCAAACAGTTTTTATGGCAGGGATAAGTGTAGTCATGGAAAGGAAGCTGAATGGTTTTTTTCAGAAGGAAAAAGATAAACTAAAAATGAGGAAAAATGTGTGTGACTTAGAAAGGTAGACATGCGGGAATTCATGATGTATAAGGAAGAATCTATCATTGATGGCGGAATGACATCGCATAATTGGTTTCTGAAAAGCTTCTTTGTGGCAGCAGGATGTCATGACATACATGATGGAAAAATCAACCCTTCGAGCTTTCAATGGAGCTTTTTTTTTGAAAGGTTTATGCAATTCTAGAGATCAATTCTGCAAGCCATTCGTTCATCTTTGAATCTGCAAAAGGGTTATCATTTTCCTGCAACAGACTTGTGAGAGAATTAAAAATACATGAAAACATGTGCTTAATCAAAAGTTAAAGAAAATAAATAAAATGCTTTTATACCTAAAAGTAGCAACGCTTCCTGTCAAAGCATGTTTCTGAGTGGCTTGCGAAAACAAGTTAGCACAACAATTATAAAATTGAGAAGATTCCAAGTTCATTTATCATTTATAATTTATGATTTGTTACCTAATGCTTTTGATTTATTTATATGTTTTTAGTTTTTAATTTTATTTTATTTTTTATTATTGCAGTGTTTTTGTATTTTTTTTTAATTTTGATTTTACAAAAACAATTTTTTATGTGCTTATTATGTCAATGTATTTTTTTTAATGTTTTTAATTGTTTTGTAAACAACAAAAACAAATTGGATTCATGCGTCTTTATATAAAGATTGAGCAACAAAGGGAAAGAGGTGGTCGACCCTTTCAGTGGTCAACCCTTATGTCATAAGGTTCACGTTTGACAACTGTTAGGTTCATATGTATATGTATAGTTACTTTAAATATAATTATTGATTATACCTATATTTTAATTATTTATGTTTGTATTAAATTTTATATCGAATTATATAAAACTTTTAAAATTATATTTTAATATAACTATATATACATATAATTAGAAATTAATACATACATATATAAGATAAAACAGGTGAAAAAAAATAACAGTCGTAACTATACAAAGGTGTTGTGGTAGCTTTAGATCCTAATAAATATCATAAAATATGGAGATTGGCGGGTTAACTGAGTCGAAGGTGTTATTGTATAATCATTCAAAGGTGTGGTTTATATGAAGATCAAAATTGAATCAAACACCTACCTTCCCCACACTCAAGATGTGACAGGTCCCACAGTGAAAAAATAAAAATTAAGAAGAAGGCTTGGCTACGACAACAACTAAGCCTTTTATTTTAAATTCGCATATAAATTTGTTATGTTTATAACATTATTGTATGTTTTTCTTAGATTACTTTTAATTTATATTTATATATGTATTTTTAATTTTGTGTTGTGATAATAAAAACAATTTGTTTTATTTATTTATTTACAAAACCCTATCCTACAAACAATATAGTTAGACGCTACCGTTTTTACATGCTTGCTAGCATTATGTCTGGGGGCAAGTCTATGGTTCAATATCTATTTGATTGCGAAGTTTAGAATGGGTTGGTTTTTAAATTAACCAGCTCAAAAACTCATGAAAATTGTATCTATGGAGTTTATTTTTCTAATGGGTAAGCTATTGCATTATTTTGCAGAGCTTAGCATACCATGAATACGCTTTTTCTAAGGTTATTTTCATTTTCTCATCAATGTAATTATTTTTAATAATGATTTAATATGAGTTAAATTATAAATATTGATAATATGAATATCAAAGACAAATGCAACAACACTTCTCGTCATCGCTCAAATTCATTGGAGCATACACTTTGATAAAAAAATTATTTAATAATTAAACTTACTCCTACATAGAACCAATTTATAAAAGTGACATGGTTTATTATATAAAACATCCCATTTAAAATTTGCGAAGAATAATTTTTATAATGGGATGACTAAGGAAACTTATATATATGAATCTAATCAGTATTCACTAGTGACTTCTGTACTTTTCCAACCACTTTCTAAAAAATTCAACAATTTCCCATTGGAAAGAATAATGGTATTAAAGTTTATATAATATCGTTGATCACTTTTTCAAGCAATGTGGGATTTAAACCAAAACAAAATACATATTCATAACAATTAAACCCACTTAAATTATACATTATCTTTTATTTAAACCATTTCAATCAAACATGTTATAACTAATTGGAACTAAATTGTATTATTATTATTCACTTTTACAAAATTATGTCTCTCCTACTGCTCATTATTCTCCTTATTTCACTTTAAAATATTCTCTCCTCCTCATGTCCACTCACGGTTCTTAATCTCTTTGTAATAAATTCTTGTAGATTTACTGTAAAAAATATTTGGTTTATGAAAAAAATTCTCAGTGGATATTTTAAAAGGCAAAGTCAAAATCATTGATTTTATTCAGGCTCAGTCGGCATTTATAGATACTTGTGCCAAAGTGTATATATTTAAACATTCTTTCTCCCATTTGACTGATTCCTAAATTGGTGAGTACCAATGAAAGAATGAGCAAACAAGAAAAGTCAGTCCTTGTGAAAAAAAACTGGTGCTTGAGCTCAAGAGAAGGAAATGAAAAAAACAGGTACTTGAAAAGACCAGGAGTCATTCCCTAAAACGAATAACTACTTATACTTTATTTACACCACATCCTATTCTATCCTTCAAACCTATTCCACGAAACTGGAAATGGAAACTCGATCCCACCTTAAAGCCAATAACAATCAAGCAAACTTCCCTCAAGCGAGCTAACTAATTTGAGCTCTAAAAGGTATTGTGAAATTATCAATCACAGGAAAATACAGATAGAAAGAGGACAAACCCAACCACTAAAGGAGAGACTGAGACTTGATATAGCTCTATGATGAGCTTCAACCCTCTGCTCTAGAAAGATAGAAGATGGAACATGGAGCCCCCAGGATTTGTCAAATTAGATTTTTATTTTACTTTAACTGGAACTTCTATGTTTTCATTCTAAAACCAAAGGTTATGTGCAACTGCAGAGATTATCCTCTGCATGAAACATTCTCAATATCATTCCACCACCATCATTTTCAAATTCTTAGTATGTGCCCAATTTTTTAATATCTTCCTCCATGAAAGTCGTGGTCTCCTTTGAGCACCCCTTCTTTGTCCCCATCTTCTAATGTTTGATGATGATCAACCAGTAAGCAAATTTGGTTCTTGGAACCCTTTCTACATTGTCAAAACAGCCAGTTGAAACTTGAGACATGTTACCAAGAGTCAATGAAAACTAGAACTCAAACTCATTTACTGATGTTGGAATTAATCAATTTTTATGCTACTGACCTCAACAAAAGTCAATCTTTTAGTTATATTCTCAACTAACATAAAGATGTAGCATTTATGGCATGGAGATTATTCGTTGAATTCTACAGCTGCGCGGTTCTCACTACAGAATGAGGGTTTTAGCCTATCACAAGGTATATAGATTTTCAGTGGCCTACCCTAGCGATATGTCGTTCACACAACATTTACTAACCTTATGAGGGGTTCTCTTTTGTTTTATTTCTCGTGTGATTACCAAACCAAGGCTCACCGCCAATGAAGTGTTCACTATGGAAAGAAACGGACCTATTCGACTATAACGTATAACAAACTATTTAAAATCATATGGTATGATACAGATGGACTGTTTATATGGTTTTCGGAATTCCTGAAGGATGCAACGAGTTGAGCTCCCATAGAAACTTGTACTAAGTAGATTACACAATTCCACTTTTTTTTTTCGAATCACAGCTCGTTTTGATTGCATAATCCATTGGGAGACAAAAAGTGGATTTTATCTTTTAGCAAAATAGCCTTCCATTACAGATTCCACAAGTGTGTAATCCTAATTACAAACAGAAACTAATGCTCTAATGCTCTACTCGTTAGGATGGAATAATATAATTATATTCATAAGCCTTGTTCCAATTCCTTAAATCGCCCCTTAAAATGAGAAAAATCATTCTTCTTGCGCACAACAAGTTTTCCACCTCAAATATATAGAAGCTATGCTTTATCGGATAGATAATCTCAGATTTCCATGATTTTCATGTAACCTATTACCCATAATCTCACTAAAATATTTTCCCTTCCTTCCGCTTCTTTATCCATGTTTTTTTTCACTTGAAACAATTGCTAGTTTAATTAAACCATTTATATACAAATTCTTACTATCATGAAAATAAATCCAAAAATCCGATAATAAGAATTTTTGCTGATAAATATTGCTATTAAATATACATGCACACACGACATATTCAATTTACAATCATGAAGCTTGCATGGATTATTTCCCTCCTCTAAATCATAAAGAATTTATCCTTGCCCTGGTTCATTTTTAGAATTTGATTTAATCTCAGCACGCAGAAGATCTCCTGCACTTAGGTGTGTAAAAACATTTTTTTACACTGGTCCAGAAACAACATGCAACGTTTTCTCCAATGTCCTTCTTCTCCAAAATGGGAGCTATAGAAGCTTCTACCATCTTAGAGGCTATGAAGTTTGACCTAGAACGTATCCAAAGTTGTGCCTGAATTTGCTCCCCTTGCTCTCACGATTGTTGGATGGCTTGGCTGGTGGGGAAATACAATGGGGCAATAGATTGGTCATTAAGTGAGGGAGAAACAAGAATAACTCTTTTACAAAATGCACTCTGGTAACTGCGATGGAATTATGGAGGTATGGACATAGTTTTGTCATTAAATAAACTTCCTTACTACCCCATCTTCACCAAGTGGACAAATTTAAGAGAAGGAAGGTGGCAAGGCTTTGCGGAATTGGTGCCTTCATGTGGCCTTACAGAATTTTTGCCTAATTTGTAATAAATGGATTGATTCTTCCATGGGAACGGTATGCTCATCTCCGCTGCTTTTGAGCCTGGTTCACTTGAATGTGAGAAATATAAAGAGTATCCACATCAAGCCCCTTCACCTCAGCATTGCTCTCTAGATTTTTAAGTAAACCTAACAAAAACTCAACTGAATTAGTGGGCCCTCCTTATCTACGCATGTTTCTATTATCAGGCATATTTGTAGATAAATTTTTAATAATAAAATTGGATTTTAGAGTTTCCTCATTACCACAACTAGCGTAGATAGAACCAACTACTTCTCCAACATCAACTAAGAGGAGCTTGAAATAGAATGCTGGTAAATCGTCGGCTTCAAACCATCCATCTATTCCGATGAGTTGGTTGAGTTTTGTTACTGTATTCATCAATTATATTGGGTTCGTGGCTCGTTCTCCATTAATACACCTAATTATGTTGGTTGTTCTGGAAATATGGCATGAAATCATCCAAGATCTGTTAAAATGAAGTGAAAGCATAGCAGACGCGTGCTATATGCTCTTCTCTTATTTTGGGGATCCTAAACCTGCCCACGAATCTGTTGCGAATGGTAATGAATATGAGGCATATCAACGCCCTAAAATATTTGTCAGATAAGAACACGTGGTGTCTGTGACGGATCCTAGGAGAAAATCACAGCAGGAGGTAGGCGTGAAATCTTCTATTACGCAGCTGTTTGGCCTTTATCATCTAACACTCTTAAGATTTATAATAGGCTAGGCTATCCATTCTAATCTGCGGATTGTTGCTCACTTGTTCAATCGTTTTTATAGTTTTTTTAGATTTTATGTATCCAGGTTACGCATGGAAGGTTGAAAGACTCTATGTTTGCAGGTTTTGTATGGAGGGCTGAACAGTTTATTTTAAAAATTATTTTTGCAGGTTTCAAGTTTCAGCGTGGAGAAAAAAAATTTGTCTTATATTTTAGGTCTTGTTTCATTTTTAAAGTTTTTATTATATATGTGTGTGTGTGTGTGTGTGTTTATTTGCTTTGCATTCTTTTAAAAAGGTTCTATTATTATTATTATTATTATTATTATTATTATTATTATTATTATATATATATATTAATGTTTAGGATTGCATGGTTTTTAATATATATATAATGTTGATTAAAAGTTTTTATTTTTATTTTATATATATATTAATATTTAATGTTGCAGGTTTGTTAATTGAATAATACATATATATATATTTTGTTAATTTATTAAAATTAAAACTAACAACTTAAAAAACGTGATATATTTTTAATGTTAATTTTAATTTTTTTATATAAATTTTGTTTAATTTTTAAAGTATTCCTAGATGCCAAATAAATTTTCATTCCTAACAAGGTTAAAAATAAGTGTTGATCAAAGGGTAAAATTTTTTATTTTATTTTTTACGTTTTAAATTTAAATTTTTATTTTAAAAAACTAAGATTAAAACAAACAAAAAAACATTGTAAAACTAAAACAAAAACTATATGGAAAAACTAAAACTAGTATTATTCATTTGTTTATTATTATTATTATTTGTTTATTAATTAATTTATTTTATTTTCTAAGCCTTCATTCCTAATAAAAAGAGATCAGGATTTCAAAATTAAAAAAAAAATGAAAATTTTAGTAAAGAAAACATTAAAGCAAGTTGAAGCATCTTACATGCTAATGTTAAATTAGAAATAGAACTAAAACCTACCTACTCTATTCTAATTGAAATTTACAATCATCTAAGTGTAATGAAATTGCCAATATAGCCATCTATATAACAAAACTAAACAGAAATTCAATTTTAATTTTACAGAATGAAATCTAAGATGTATAAAAGTATGTGAAACTAAGTGCTGAAAATGTAAGTTAATCAAATAAAAGCAAAAACAAAACTGATTTGAACTAGTACTTACTTGGATCCATTGTTCGATGTAGCTTCCGATTGCATGATGATCACCCAAGATCCCTTCTTCATCCTCTTCAATCTCCAGTTCGAACAAGTGTTCTCCTTCTGATATGAATGATTCTTCCAATGTCGATTACTCCTTGTTTGTATCAGGAAGAGTACTTACATCTTTGATTGCTATCAAGATCTCCTCTTGTTGAGAAGAGGAGATCCTAGATTTTGTGAGGATCTGAGTGAGCTGCTCTAGGATTATGCTCAACATTTTACTGAAATCAAATTGAAATGCTTAAAAAGAAAAATGAAAATGAATACATGACAAATGCAAAAGACAGTATGAAATGCGTTAATAAAAACGAGTGCAAAAACATAAAAAAAAAGTGTACAAAAATCTATACAAAACAAAAATGAACATATACAAAGTTAGAAGAAAGTTAGTATGAAATAAAGGCACGGGGGCTTCACTTGTTGGCCAATATCCTATCACGTTAGTTCATATTGTGGGTTTTAAAATTATAAAAAACGAACCAATTTATTGCAGGTATTGGGGGGATGAGGGGTTTAAGGTGGGGGTGGGTAGGGTGGTTTATAAGGATTGAGGTATAAAAAGGGGTGGGGAGGAGGTTTTAAGTATTGGGAGGGGGTTTCAACAAAAAGAGTTTGGGTCAATATCTCTCGAAATTAAGGGCATTCTTTAATATCCCACGATCACACGTGCTATGTGAGAGGCTCACTAAGTGAAGTCCCTGTGAATAAAGGTTATCCCCAAAAATGAAAGCAATCCAAAATTTACACTACAAAACTGTATAAAAACAAACTCGCAATTGGAGAAAAAGAAAATACTTTGCAGAAAAAACATAGTTGTGAAAACAAAGGAACAACAAGGATTTGGGGCACCCCACTATAGTGCATGCATCTCGATGTTACACCATGAAAATTCTAGAAATTTCGTAGTGAAGTCATCCTTGCATCTTTCTATTTTCCCCTCCCTCTTGCTGTGTAATATTAAAGTAATCTATCTATCTTTATAAACTCTGATCCCTTTCAACACCTCCTCGGCAATGACGCCAAAATGTTTGGGAAAATATTAAACAAATTATAATAGATATCCAACGATTTAATTGTCAACCTGAAGAGAGCGTAAACTTGTGAGGTACATACAAAATATATGCAAGGGCATAGTATTGCTAACCTATTCTACAACTAAAATTGAATCTAAGTTATGAAAATAAGAAATTGTATGGAAATAAATCTAATTGCAGAAAGCATGAAATTGCATAAATTAACTTGATAAAGAAAGATAGAAATTGCATGAAATAAACTAGTATAAAGCAATAGAAATTAACTTGTGAGCCCATGGTAAATCTATAATAACAATTCATAGTCAAAACATAACTGAAAATCTATATGAACAACTCATAAGAAAGGAATTACTGAAAATATATATTAACATGGGAGAATCAAATGATGTATATTAAGCATCATCTCCATTACATAACAATCAAGAGTTCAGTCTATGACTAACTCTAAATTATTCTCTACTTCCAAACCACTAGAGAGATCTCTAACCAAAACAAGGAGAGATCCCTCCTATTTATACATGAATTCAAGATAACTGATCATAATTATAGATCCACTATTCTCTCAACCTATCCCTCAAAATTCTTCAACACACCCACTTTTCTCTGAACTTATCCCTCAAAATCCTTCGACAAATATTAGATGAGATATTCTCTTTAGATCTAAATGATATTCTCCTTGAAGTTAGCTCACATCTAGAAGATGAAATTCGAATCTGATGCTAGGTGGTCACCTTTGAGCTTGTTAAAATCTTCAAATACACCTGTAAGCATCACCAAACTCATCCGACTTTAAAGTATAATGAAAATATGTTATTTTTCTCAATAATTAACCGCAAATTCACTCAAAATACTCAAAAATTAATGATTTGGAAAATGGTAATATAGACCCATATTTATTATGAAAGTGGTGAATATTAATGGTTTTATGGAAGGATAATATAGGAATAAGGTGATAAATGGTATGTAAAAGATGAATAAATTGTGGTTTTTTTGCAGCTCAACATACCCCCCAACTTGAATGGTTGCATGTCCTCATGCAACTATGCATTGATTCTCTTTAAAACTTTTGTCTTTGTAGCTGCGCTTCACATGATGATGGTATGTAACAGTAAATCATTCCATGATTTTGAAATGCATGAGTGGCAGCAATTTTTATTGTGGTTGGTTCTTGTGTGACAACCATAAGTGTAACAAATGTTGGTTCTTGTGTTAACAACATTCGCTTGTTTTATTTTTATATTTTTTCTTCTTGTTGCAATGTATAAGATTTAAAAGTATACATGCATTAGAAATCATGAACCATCAATGTATATTAGAAAGCATTTTCTTCATATTATGAATCATGCCAACATATATAGCATAGTTTGGGAAAGACATGTCGATTAAGGGTAAATGAAATGATGAATATATAAAATGATAATGACTGAACCCCCCAACTTAAGATGCATTAGGTTTATGAAAATGAGAAAGGGAATGTAATGAGGGAATTTTCCAAATTCATTCATTTTCTAGAATTTAAGGAATTAAATGGCTAAATATTAGAAAACAACATACCTCCACTTACCAAAAAATTGATGAACTATGCAATAGGAATGTAGCTGCTGCTGCTGAATAATAGAATGTGGAGTGAAGGATATGAACTATTGCTTGGTTGGATGAAGTAAAAGATGAGAGATGAAAGTGAAACTATGGTACTCATATGGCTGAGGTATGTTTTTGAAAAACTATTGATGGACTCATGCAAAGTATATAGTCTTCACCCTCTACAAAACCTGATGGTACAATTCTTACCATGCGAATAAATGTGTTGATGTCGAACATGGAAAGAAATCATTGCATTACCAACCATTGATGAATGTCGTTAAAAAAAGGGAGGAAATCTCACCATTGATGTCAATGAGTGCTAAGGTACCTAAGTACATCATGCAAAGTGCGAATAAATGAGTTGATGTCGAGCCACTTGCAAGATCTAATGATAAAGAGACATTAATGTATTCCCATGATTGTCAGCGAGAGAACTTTCTATTAAGGCGTGCAAGCCTCAAGATAATGAAAATGAACTCTAGTCTATATCCCAGATAAGGTGTTGAGGTCCATGGGGTAAGAATTGTTGAAAGGCGGGCCTTAAGGAATCCCACATCAGTCAACACGAGTTATACAAAATAAGTGGTAGGAATATAGATGAAAGATATGTTGGCCAGATAGTTTTTATGGAAGGGCTAAGTGTAGTCATGGAAAGGAAGCTGAATGGTTTTATTCAGAAGGAAAAAGATAAACTGAAAATGAGGAAAAATGTTTGCGACTCAGAAAGGTAGACATGCGGGAATTCATGATGTATAAGGCAGACTCTAACATGGATGGCGGAATGACATGGCATAATTGGTTTCTGAAAAGCTTCTTTGTGGCAGCAGAATATGATGACATACATGGTGGAAAAATCAACACTTCAAGCTTCCAATGGAGAATTTTTTTCTGAAAATTTTATGTGATTCTGGAAATCAATTCTACAAGCCATTCGTTCGTCTTTGAATCTGCAAAAAAGTTAGCATTTTCCTGCAACAGACTTGTGAGAGCATTAAAATTACATGAAAACATGTGCTTAATCAAAAGTTAAAGAAAATAAATAAAATTCTTTTATACCTGAAAGTAGCAACGCTTCCTGTTAAAGCATGTTTCTGAGTGGCTTGCAAAAACAAGTTAGCGCAACAATCATAAAATTGAGAAGATTCCAAGTTCATTTATAATTTATAATTTAATGATTTGTTACTTAATGCTTTTTATTTATTTATATGTTTTTGGTTTTTAATTTAATTTAATTTTTTATTATTGCAGTGTTTTTGTATTTTTTTTTAAATTTGATTTTACAAAAACAAATTTTTATGTGTTTATTATGTCAACGTGTTTTTTTCTAATGTTTTTAATTGTTTTGCAAAAAAACAAAAATAAATTGGATTCATGCGTCTTTATATAAATATTGAGCAACAAAGGGAAAGAGGTGGTCGACCCTTTCAATGGTCGACCCTTTATTTCATAAGGTTCAGGTTTGACAACTTTTAGGTTTGTATGTATATGTATAGTTACTTTAAATATAATTATTGATTATACCTATATTTTAATTATTTATATTTGTATTACCTTTTATATGTAATTATATAAAAATTTTAAAATTATATTTTAATATAACTATATACATATATTTAGAAATTAATACATACATATATAAGATAAAAAAGGTGAAAAAAAATAACAGTCACTAACTATACAAAGGTGTTGTGGTAGCTTTAGATCCTAATAAATATCATAAAATATGGATATTGGGGGGTTAACTGAGTCAAAGGTTTTATTGTATAATCATTCAGAGGCATGGTATATATGAAGATCAAAATTGAATCAAACACCCACCTCCTCCACATTGAATATGTGCCAAGTCCCACTGTGAAAAAATAAAAAATAAGAAGAAATCTTTGCTGCGACAGCAGCTAAGCCTTCTATTTTAAAGTTGCATATTAATTTTATTAAGTTTATAACATTATTGTATGTTTTTCTTTGATTAATTTTTAATTTGTATTTATATATATATATATATATATATTTAATTTTGTGTTGTGATAATATAGTTAGACGCTACCCTTTTTACATGCTTGCTAGCATTATGTATGGGGGCTACTCTGTGGTTCAATATTTGTTTGATTGCGAAGTTTAGAATGGGCTGGTTTTAAAATTAACCAGTTCAAAAACTCATGAAAATTGTATCTATGGAGTTTATTTTTCTAATGGGTAAGCTATTACATTATTTTGTAGATCTTAGCATTCCATGAATACGCTTTTTCTGAGGTGATTTGCATTTTCTCATCAATGTTATTATTTTTTATAATGATTTAAACCGACTTAAATTATAAATATTGATAATATGAATATCAAAGGCAAATGCAACAACACTTCTCTCCATTGCTCAAATTCATTGGAGCATACACTTTGATAAAAAAAAATATTTAATAATTAAAATTACTCCTACATAGAACCAATTTATAACAATGACATGGTTTATTATATAAAACATCCCATTTAAAATTTGTGAAGAATAGTTTTTATAATGGGATGACTAAGGAAACTTATACTTATGAAGCCAACCAGTATTCACTAGTGACTTCTGTACTTTTACGAAATACACTATGGTAAATGCAGTGGAATTATAGAGGTATGGACATATTTTTGTCATTACATAAACTTCCTTACCGCCCCATCTTCTCCGAGTGGACAAATTTAAGAGAAGGAAGGTGGAATGGCCTTGCAAAATTGGTGCCTTCGCGTGGCCTTGCAGAATATTTTCCTGATTTGTAATAAATGGATTGATTCTCTCATGGGAACGGTATGTTCATATCCACTACTTCTGAGCCTGGTTCACTTGAATATGAGAAATATAAAGAGTATCCACATCAAGCCCCTTCACCTCAGCATTTTTAAGTAAACCTAACAAAAACTCAGCTGAATTAATGGGCCAGCCTTATCTACGCCTGTTGGTATTATCAGGCATATTTGTAGATAAATTTTTACTAATAAAATTGGATTTTAGGGTTTCCTCATTGCCACAACATGCAGAGATAGAACCACCTACTTATCTAATGTTGACTAAGAGGAGCTCGAAACAGAATGCTGGTGAATCGACGGCTTCAAACCATCCACCTATTCCGGCGAGTTGGTTGACTTTTGTTACTGTATTCATCAATTAGATCGTGTTTGTGGATCGTTCTCCATTAATACACCTAGTTCTGTTGTTTTTTCTAGAAATATGGTGTGAAATCATCGAAGATCTATTAAAATGAAGTGAAATCATAGCAGACGCGTGCTATATGCTCTTCTCTTATTTTGGGGGTCCTGAACCTGCTCGCAAATCTGTTGCGAATGGTAATGAATGTGAGGTAGATCAATGCCCTAAAATATTGGTCAAATAAGAATGCGTGGTGTCGGTGAAGGATGCTAGGAGCAATTATAGGCGACAGGTAGGCGTGAAATCTTATATTACACTCATGTTTGTAGTATCATCTATTAACAGTCTTAAGATTTATCACAGGCTAGGCTAGTCATTATAATCTATGGATCGATGCTCACTCGTTCAATTGTTGTTACAATTTTTTTAAATTTTATGTTTGCAGGTTATGCATGGAAGGCTGAAAGGTTGAGCGTTTGGAGGTTTCACATGGAAGGCTGAAAAAATTTACGTTTGCAGGTTTCGTATGGAGGGATAAATAGTCTGTTTTAAAAATTATTTTTGCAGGTTTCAAGTTTCAGCGTGGAGAAAAACAATTTGTCTTATATTTTAGGTTTTGTTTTATTGTTAAAGTTTTTATTTAATTTATATATATATATATATATATATATATATATGTTTATTTGCATTGCATTCTTTTAAAAAGGTTTTATTTTATTATTATATATATTAATGTTTAGGATTGCATGGTTTTTAATATATATATATTATAATGTTGATTAAAATTTTTATTTTTTATTTTATATATATATTAATATTTAATGTTGCAGGTTTGTTAATTGAATAATATATAAATATAGTTAATTTATTAAAATTAAAACTAACAACATAAAAAACATGATATATTTTTAATGTTAATTTTTAATTTTTATATAAATTTTGTTTTATTTTTAAAGTATTCCTGGATGCAAAATAAATTTTTATTCCTAACAAAGTTAAAAATAAGTGTTGATCAAAGGGTGAAAATTTGTATTTTATTTTTTACATTTTAAATTTAGATTTATATTTTAAAAAACTAAGATTAAAACAAACAAAAAAACATTATAAAACTACAACAAAAACTATATGGAAAAACTAAAACTAGTATTATTCATTTGTTTATTATTATTTTTATTTGTTTATTAATTCATTTACTTTATTTTCTAAACCTTAATTCCTAATAAAAAGAGATCAAGATTTCAAAATTTAAAAAAAATGAAAATTTTAGTAAACAAAACATTAAAGCAATTTGAAACATCCTACATGCTAATGTTAAATTATAAATAGAACTAAAACCTACTTACTCTATTCTTATTGAAATTTACGATAATCTAAGTGTAATGAAATTTCTAATGTGGCCATCTATATAAACAAACTCAAAAAAAATTCAATTTTAATTTTACAGAATGAAATCTAAGATGTATAAAAATATGCAAAACTAAGTGCTGAAAATGTAAGTTAATGAAATAAAAGCAAAAAAAAAACTGATTTGAACTAGTACTTACTTGGATCAATTGTTTGATGTAGCTTTCGATTGCATGATGATCACCCAAGATCCCTTCTTCATCCTCTTCAGTCTATAGTTTGAACAAGTGTTCTCCTTTTGATATGCATGATTCTTCCAATGTTGATTCTTCCTTGTTTGTATTAGGAGGAGTACTTACATATTTGATTGCTATCAAGATCTCCTCTTCTTGAGAAGATGAGATCCCAGCTTTTGTGAGGATCTAAGTGAGCTACTCTACGATTATGCTCAACATTTTACTGAAATCAAATTGAAATGCTTAAAAATAAAAATGAAAATGAGTACATGACAAATGCAAAAGACAGTACGAAATGAGTTAATAAAAACAAGTGCAAAAATATAAATAAAAAGTGTACAAAAATATGTACAAAACAAAAATGAACATATACAAAGTTAGAAGCAAGTTAGTATGAAATAAAGGCTAGCCCCAAAAATGAAAGCAATCCAAACTTTACACTACAAAACTGTATAAAAACAAACTTGCAATTGGAGAAAGAGAAAATACTTTGTAGAAAAAACACACTTGCGAAAACAAAGAAACAACAAGGCTTTGGGGCACTGCACTATAGTGGATGCGTCTAGCTGTTACACCACGAAAATTCCAGAAATTTTGTAGTGAATTCATCCTTGTGTCCTACCATTTTACCCTCCCTCTTGCTGTGTAATATAAAAGTAATCTATCTATCTATCTAAACTCTAATCCCTTTTAGCACCTCCCTGGCAACGACGCCAAAATGTTGGGGAAAATATTAAACAAATTATAACAGATATCCAACGATTTAATTGTCAACTTGAAGAGAGCGTAAACTTGTGAGGTACATACAAAATATATGTAGGGGCATAGTATTGCTAACATATTCTACAACTGAAATTGAATCTAAGTTATGAAAATAGGAAATTGTATGGAAATAAATCTAATTGCAGAAAGCATGAAATTGCATAAATTAACTTGATAAATAAATACTGAAATTGCATGAAATAAACTGGTATAAAGCAATCAAAATTAACTTGTGAGCTCATGGTAAATCTATACTAACAATTCATAAGCAAAACATAACTAAAAATCTATATGAACAACTCATAAGAAATAAATTACTGAAAATCTATATTAACGTGGGAGAATCAAAGGATGTGCATTAAGCATCATCTCCATTACATAAAAATCAAGAATCCACTATATGATTAACTCTAAACTATTCTCAACTTCCAAACCACTAGAGAGATCTCTAACCAAAATGAGGAGAGAGCCCTCCTATTTATACATCAATTCAAGATAACTGATCATAATTACAGATCCACTATTCTCTCCACTTATCCCTCAAAATTCTCCAACACACCAAATTTTCTCTCAAATTACCCCTCAAAATCCTCCAACAAATATTAGATGAGATATTCTCTCCACATCTCCATGATCTTCTCCTTGAAGTTAGCTCACATCTAGAAGATGAAATTAGAATCTGAGGCTAGGTGGTCACTTTTGAGCTTGTTAAAGTCTTCAAATACACATGTAAGCATCACCAAACTCATCCAACTTTAAAGTATAATGAAAATATGTTATTTTTTTCAATAATTAACCACAAATTCACTCAAAATACTCAAAAATAAATGATTTGGAAAATGGTAATATAAACCCATATTTATTATGAAAGTGGTGAATATTAATGGTTTTATGGAAGGATAAGATAGGAATAAGGTGATAAATGGTATGTAAAATATGAAAAAAATGAGATGTTTTTGCGGCTCAACACAAAACTCATTTTACAACAGAAATGGTAAAACTAGTCATTTAAAGCTAGCATTCTAGCTAGTGTACAAAATAAAGAAGATAATTTGTATCATATTGAATTATATACTGTATATGTATTATAATAGAGATTAAAAATAATTCAATGAACACATAAAACCCTTCAAATAATTCCCACAACCTTTTTTATTCCTTATTAGACTTAGATTGATCAATTTCCCCCATTACAATGACAAAACAAGCTTTTTATTTGAAACTTAGAAGGTAAAATTTGAGGGACATAGTTATTTCAACCTGATAAATAAAAATGATAGAGTTATATTCTTTTATACATCAGAAATAATTTTATATACTGACCATTAAATAGGGAGAATCAAAAAAGTGTGGACAGGAGGCCTAGAACACGACCAAAGAAGGGTTGAGAGCATAGGTGAAGCATGGGTTTCACTGGATCTCAACCTGAACGTGATGGAGGATGAAAAATTTGTTTGATAGTACTTCAATTTCCAAACCTCAAGCACTCCATACCTGCAAATAGAAGAGAATGGGAGTGAAGGAGTGGGGAAGGGAAGGTTTGGGGCTCATCTCCCAAGTGTTTGAGGCACATCACTCAGAAAGGAATGCTCACATAAGCATAGATCAATAAAAACATAAAAAAAACTAATTAAATTAGCTCTAATTATCCTTTAATAGATCCCTGGGTGACTTGCTTAGCAAGTAAAGGCAATAGGTGACTTGTGAGAGCAAGTCATCCACATAGAATCCCTAAACTTAGCCACATATGCACCCTCCTTGAGTAATTTGCAAGTAGGGACCCTTGTGATTTGTTTCCCTATCCATTTCATTCATCAAAATTGGAAACTTTTCCCTCCTTATTCCCAAAGTTGCTACTTTTTTCAATGACATATTTTTCTACCTTTCCTACTTTTGTGTTGAGCCTCCAAAAAGGAAACTGCACCCTCCTTACTCAATTGTTTCCTGCTTTTCCCTATGACATATATTTTTTGACTTTCCTTCTTTTGAGACTAAGTCTCCAAAAGGAAAATTTTCCTTCCTTAGTCAATTGTTGCATGCTTTTATTATGACAAATTTTGTCATAGCTTTTCGACACTTTCCCTTTTCTCTCTGACTTCTTTTGTCATAGAGTTTCCACTTTCTAAATCTCCTCCCTTGGCAAGTTGGCTTGCCACTTGTTCCTGACATGGAAAGATAAATTCCACATGTTATTTGCACAATAATATTAATGATATATAAAAATTAGATACATGCCTCAATCCTATTTATTTAGAAAAAAATCCCCTAGGCTAATTAATTAATGACTCATAAATAATTTTTGGGAAAAATTCCCTAGGTGAGGTAATTAATGCATCTTTGACCCCCCAATGTGATGGGAATGGTCAACACTTTTATGTCCAAAAATATGGGGAAATGACCGTCCTCCCCTCCCAAATATTCTTGTCCTCAATCAGAAGCACTCCAGAGTGCTGCAAATTTGTCCTCCATGTAGGAAAATTGGAGCATGAACTCATGTGAAAAAGAATTTGACTTGCTCCATCAAACCAACATGTAAAGTTTCTCCAAAAACAAGCAATTTCAGGGTCCCATTGCTTGCATTGGACCCCCTTTAGTGAGAATGCCTTCCAACACAACTTATAAGACAAAAATATGCCTGGATCCCATTTCCTCAACTGTAAGTCTCCAAACATTAGTATCCACCATAAAAAATTATCATCACAGGAAATGAAATTCATGATGTGGAAAACATAACATTGCACTGAAAATTGGAAATTCTCAATGCAAAACTAGAAATCTATGATATTTCTGCACCCAACATTAAGTTATTTATGTGCTTGATGAACATCATCATTGAGTCTCAAAATGATATTGCTGCAATGACATAGGTGTGAGCTCCATGTCCAAACTCAATGAGTATAAGCATCATCCAACCAACAAGGATGCCCAAAATGCTCACAATAATATGATGCATTACTATAATCTCCAAATATGCAAGCAGGAAAAACAAATAAGTGTCCCCTCATCCAACCTCAAAATGCACTGACACTCCAACCAAAAGGTCCATGTGAACACTTCCAATTGCTCAACTCTCTGCCACTGGTCAAAGGGTACACAAATCCATCCAACTGTGTGTATTTCCTCCACTAATACCACCTTATGCAAGATATTTTTCTCATCAACCCCTCCTGGTAGTTAGCTTGCTCAACTGCCTTCCACTGCTCATTAGCATAAAGTTTTCTGCAAGACAACTCCATGTGTGACATGTAATTTTCTACCCAATCCATATGTGGTTGAATAGAATCAAGTGAGAAAAATATGGTCCTATGTGGCAGATGGGAGGGTGATGGTCCATTTAGCAAGTCATCATGAACAGCTAGGAAATCCTTTAGCTCTTCCTGTTGCACCAACAAGGAAATTTCCTTCTCCCAATTTTCATTTTCAATTGATGAGGCTGAAATAGAAGTGGAATGAATAATTGTGAACCCACTCCTTGAAACACTCATCATCAATCTAATGGATGTACACCTTATTCCATTGGTTGGCTCAGTGATAGTGAGATCATGTGCCTCCTCCAAAACTGTAAAACACTTCCCTAGAAGCAACTCATAATCTCGTAGGAAACATGCAAGTGACTTCAAGCTCCTCAAGCACATGAAAATCAGAATGCACCTCATGTGCAGGTGAATTAGGGGTATATGGTGGCTTCAAAATATATCTTTGTGACTGCCCATATATCAGGATAATCTCAGTCATAACAAAGAATTTATTGCAGAAATTAAACCTTTTACCTCCTACGGTTTTTATTCCAATGATGTCTCTATCCACCCAATTAATGCATGGATAAGGAATTTTATTTGCTGATCCATATGGAATGTGTTCATACTTATTTATGATAGTGAATAACACTTCACCCTTATTCTCAATCTCAATGGGTTCTTGGCCAATATTGTCTTCCTTGTATCTTTTCTCAAGCATCTATAAATATGCTCTTTCCTCATGGTTGTCCTCCACATGTGGTTCATCCATTATTTCCAAGACATTTCCTTCCATGCAACATTAAAGGTGTGACACCCCCAACTCCTTTTGAAGTTGATAGGTCTGCAACTTTGACTCTTGAAGGGATATTTGGGTGCTCTTCAATGAGTTACTGGTGATCTCCAAATCATGAGTGAGTCTGTTTGATTCTTCTTCCTCCTTCTTGAGTGCACTATGGTACATCTTAGCCACCATGAGGAGATGATATTTGTCATATAGTAAGTTCACATATCTCTCCTTCATCTTTGCTACACTATATGGGGTAATGTGCCATCAGTAATGGATTAACATGCCCCTCCCCTTCAAAAATGGTGTCCTCAACGTTGAAGTAGTTCTGGATGTTTTTTTATAAAGGACTCCTCTTCTCATGTTGAATATTCTACGGGTAAGTTCTTCCATTTAATGAGAGACTCTGGAATTCATCGATTTTGAAGTTGTCTAGTTCTTATTTCAGTGATTTCTTCAGGTTCCAAGATAATGTTTCCTTCCTCATCAATTTCTAGTAATATCGTTTGAACTGGTATCTAGTCACAAATTACCTTATTCAAATAAGAAACATGGAAAACTGGATGGACTTGTGAATATCCAAGTAGTTCCAATTTGTAGGGCATACTAACAATATTTTGTAGAACCTTGTAAGGAACGTAGTATTTAGGTGATAATTTATCATCCTTATTGGTGTTCTTTAGAGACATCTATTTGTAGGGTTGTAGTCTTAGAAACACCCAATCCACCACATTAAAGCTTCGTTCACTATGGTGTTGATCTGCTTGTTGCTTCATTCGATTTTGTGTTAGGTTCAGGTTTTCCATTAAGATTTGAAGAACTTGTTATTGATTCTTCATGTGGTTATCCACTACTTGAACCTTAAAGGTGTATCCTATTGAAATGTTATGGATGGTAGCTGATAGCTATAAAGTGCCATAAATAGGGTCATTTTTTATGATGTATGTAAGTAATTGTTATACCACCATTATACCAAGGGTAACCACTTGAGCCATTGTGTTTGTTTATCAGCTGCAAAACATTGAATATACCATTCCAAAAATTTCTTTACGATATTTTTTTTCCATTAGATTGAGGATGATAAGATGAGCTATGGGCTAGTTGAGTACCCAAACAAGAAAATAATTCGGTCCAAAACTTGCCCTGTGAAAATGGGATCCTTGTCACTTACTATAATATTTGGAGTACCATGTAGTTTTTGGCATGTCTCCATAAAATAATTGGTGACCATTCTTGCTTTGAAGGGGTGAGATAGTGCACAAAAGTGTGCATATTTAGTAAGTCTATCAACCACCACCACGATGACACTCTTTTGTTCGGAATTTGGTAAACCTGTGATAAAATCCATGAAGACCTCTACCCACCTTTGGATTTGAATGGAAAGTGGTTGTAGGAGACCTAGAGTCTTAACTGTTTCCACTTTATTTCGTTGTAAAACCAGACATTGTCACAAATTTTTGAACATCACTTTTAAGACCATCCCAAAAAAAATATTTCTTTACCCTGTGGTATGTTCTTAAGAAACTTGAGTTCCCTCCTATTTGTGAGGAGTGGAATTAAAAAAGTACCTTTTTCTTGATCCAGGAACTCTTACCAAGATATAAAAAATCCTTGTACCATATCAAGTCATCTTTCTACCTAAATGTATTAAAGGCACTGGGATCCTGCTGCAGTTTTTGAATGAATGCCCATATTTCTTCGTCAATCTTCCATTCATCCCTTGCTTCAGATATCCAATCTTGTTGGATGATCAAGATAGAATATAGTAATTCTTCAGCATCCTCATCTTTCCTGGAGAGTGCATCTACGACAACATTTTTCTCCCCCTTTTTCTAGACGATTTCAAATTCATATCCTAGTATCTTGGTCAACCATTTTTGTTTCTCTTCTAAAGGCAGCATTTATTCCAAGAAGTATTTATGGCTATCATGATCATTTTTAACCTTAAAATGTATCCCCATAAGGTATAGGCACAATTTGTTCAAGGCATGTAGTATTGCTAACATTTCCTTCTCATAAATGGGATTTTTTATGTTCTTTCGCTTGATTGGATTACTTGTGAAGCAAAGAGGGTGTATTTATTGCATTATTACATCTCCAATTCCATTTCCTAAATCATCACATTCCACAATTAAGGTTTTTGTGAAGTTTGGTGTCACCAAAACATGAGCTTTACATATTGCCACTTTGAGTTGTTGAAAAGCTTGAGTTACCTATAGATTCCAAGAAAATGCATTTTTCTTCAGTAATGTTGTTAGAGGAGTTGTTATTCTTCCATAGTTCTGAATAAACTTGCGGTAGTACTCTGTCAAACCTAAGAATCCTCAAATATTCTTCAAGGTTTTGGGAATCAACTAGTCCATCATGGATTTAATTTTGTTAGGGTCTACCTTAACACCTTCATGCGCTACAATATGACCCAAATACTCTACCTCCTTTATCCCAAAGAAACATTTTGAGGGTTTTTCATATTGTCCTTTCTCCTTTAGTAGTTGTAGTACCCTGTCAACATGTTGAACATTTTCTTCCCAAGACTTTGTATATATTAGTATATCATCAAAGAATAACAACACAAATTTTCTAAGGAAAGGATTGAAAATAGAATTCATCAAATCTTGAAATGTGGAAAGTGCATTTGTGAGAAAAAATGGCATCACCAAAAATTCATAGTGGCCTTCATGAGTTTTGAATGTTTTTTTGGGGATGTATTCAAGGATTCATTCAAATTTGATGATAAATGAAATGAATATACAACTTTGTGAAGACAACTGCTCCATGTAATTCATATAACAATTCATCAATGACAAGAATGGGAAACTTATATTTAATGGTGATCTTGTTGAGCTATATATAATCAGGACACATACGCCATGATCCATATGGTTTGGGTACCATTACCATTGGTGCAGAGTAAGAATTTTGGCTAGGCCTAATTATGCCATCCTCTAACATTTCAGTAACCATATGATCAATTTCAATCTTCTGGCTATAGGGATATCAGTAAGGCCTAATATTAGGAGGAACACTTCCAGAAATTAAGTGGATAGCATGATCAAATTCTCGAATAGGTGGAATACCTTTGGGAATATCTTAAAATACCTTTGAATGTGTATTAATGACCCTTTGGAGATCTTGGGAGATAGAGAACTTTGAGGTTTTAACATCTAATCATCATAATTGTGCAACTAAACCTTGATGTCCCTTTTTCAACAACTTTGTCATACCATTATAGCTTATCACCTTTCTTGGTTTTCATGTGATACCATTTAACTCATATTCTTTTCCTTCCCATGAAAAGTTTTTAAAAATTAAAATCTATTGTTCCCAATGATTGAATCCATTGGCCACCTAAGACAACATCAGGCCCACCCATTGGGATATAAATCATTGGACAATTCAATACATATTCCCCAATAGAAAGATTGATATTATGGAATTTATCTAAGGAATTTATAGTTCCTCCATTTGCCATCAAAACTTGAAACTTTGGTGCTGGATATACAATGCAATTAAGAAGTTTGGCTAATTTACAGTGGATGAAATTATGAGTACTATTGGAATAAATTAAAACTCCTACCTTCTTCTTTTTGATGTATCCTTCGATCTTGAGAGTCTGAGGAGTTCTAATTCCAGCCAATGAATGACAAGATATGGTGGGAATAATTTCTTCTGAAGTATCCTCTTCCATTTCTTCTCAATTTGACTCTTCTTGAGATGCTTCCTCTTCTTTTGGTTCTTCCTCTTCACAATCTATGTATAATAATTTATTATCACCACACTTATGTCCCTTACTATAATTTATGTCACAATTAAAGCATAATATTTTTTTTCTTCTTTCATCTAGTTGTTGGGGTGTCAACCTTTGTGGTGGTTTAGAAGAAGAAGCATTGTTTTCTTTGTATGTGTTGAACAAGGCCTTTCTAGTAGTCATTTCCATATTTTTACTTTCAACCATCCTTGCCATCATGAAAGCCTTCTCTAGGGATGGTCGTTCAAAGAGATGCACCTCATGTTGAATGTTATATTTCAAGGTTCCAACAAAGCGATATAACAAATGATGTTATGAAATATTCTTCACTATGAGACTTAGCTACTAAAATTGCTTGATGTGCTCGGTAACTAGAGATTTTTGCTTGATATTTACCAACTACCTAAAGAAGGTGTTGTTATTTATGTCCCCATAATGTCCAATAAATTTTTCTATGAATATAGGCCAAGAGATAATAAATTATTTTTTACGATCACAAATCCATTGGTACCATACAAATTAATTAGGTTCTTAATATAAGCAATAGTCACCTTTTTCAAAGTGTGCACCTGGTGTAGATCAACGGATTTCTTCATCTTAAAAATCCAGGTGATTGGATCCTTGCCATCAAATTTTCTCATCTCAATATTGGGGATAAATTAGTTCCTTGGACCTGAATTGAACCCATGATGTTGTAGTGAATCATCTACTTTTGAGGACTCTAGCTTCCTAATCTCCAATTGTTTTTCATTTTTTTCCAAACGTGACTGGAATAAGTCCTCTTTATCCTCTGTATCCTCTTCTTGAGTACATACATGATGAATAAACCTATTTTTTATATCTTTCATCAATTCCTTCAAGTCCTGGAGATCTTATTTTATATCCATCTCTTTGATATCCTCTTTACTAGTCATCTTCTTTTCCAATTTAACTAAGTCATCAATTTTCACATTTCTTTTAATCATATCTTCTAAGTTGGACACTCTAAAAGATATTTCTTCCATTTCATCGTATGTCGGGGATGAATCCTTTGGGGTTTTGAGTGGAGTGTGATTATTTCCACTTCCTTTTGGTGGAATTTTGAACAATAAATATATATCACACCCTAGGATTTACCACAAATAGATCCTTCTACTCTAAGTTATTCAAATGTAAAATGATGTAGCTTTTTCAAACCTTGATTAGAACATTGTTTTATGGTCGACTTGTAGCTGAGGTAAAATTTGAATTTAGACTTCTATGGATGTGAAACTTCATCCTATGGTACTGTGATGTGTCCTCTTTCCAATGTTGCATTTATAACCTAATTTGGATGTTCCAAATAAAAATTTATTGCAAATATCCTAAAGCTTCTAATTTTTTTCCTATCTAGAAGAGTGAACTTGTACGATATTCCACGTGTCCAATATTTCATTTCTCTAGCTGAAAATTCTGCCACAGATACCCTTCTCTGTCTTCTTTTAGATTCCACTAGTGTCACTCAATTTGGTTCACAGATGCCTCAGATATGACCTTTTTTCCTAGAACACTTATTTCAGACTAGGTTTTGGACTAGTCAAAAACCCTATATTCCTTCGCAATTATATCCAAAAATGTAATGTATCAAGATCTAAATATTGGAATGGATATTTTTAGTCCTTTATTAGAAGTGTGTTTTTAACCTGTATCTTTGAATCCTTGTATAAAAGAAGGTGTAGAAAAAATTCCAAGATGACTTGTTTTGCATAAGTTGGTCCCGAGGAAAGAGCTCTCATACCAAATGTTATGCAACAAGTCCCAGAAATAACATAAAAATAGCAGAAATAGACCAAAAGAGAGTAATTCACACCTTAATAATAAATAACAAAGATAAATAACAATCCTCTTCGAGGAAGGAACATCCTAACACAACATACTTGTGTACCTGAGACAAGACAATATACAATGATGACTAAAATGAGAATATCTCCTTCCTATATATAGGAGACCAAGGTGTACAGTAACAACTAATAGACCCAAGGAGACATAAATAATATGCAATGAAAAAAAATACATGGGGTAATGTGCTACACTATATGGGGTTATGTGCCATCATTAAGCGCTTAACAGATTCCTGATGACATTTTAAGGGATTGGTTCGTTAAGTATTTACAACTATATATTGAAAAAGATTTTGCATCATCAGGTGTCATGAATGAAGATAAATCTATTATTAGTGCCCATTATTGGATCTAGTATGTTATCAATATTAGATATCATATGATATTTTTTTATTATGGCCCCAAGAGCATAGAATAACTCAAGCCAAGCTAATCCCGGGACACATGTTGATGGTGTGGTTGATGGAAAATTACATGACATATCAGGTTACATATAAAATGGGACAAATTTCCTTAAACACCAACAAACTTGCAATCTCACAGACTATTAATAATGTTTTCAATGCCATTGAATCCTCCAATTCCCAATTAGTACATGCAACTAATAAAAAAGGGAACCAGTAGCATGGAGGAAAAAAAACAGGAAAAAACAAAAATTATGGGAATGCGGTAAATAATGCCAATAACAATAACATTGATGGGGATAACAAGGAGAAGAAAAATGTTAAATTTCCTTGTAAACTTTCCAGTGAAGACCATCTAACTCACTGATTCCCCAATTTGGAGGTTTCCTAATGATTGTTGGTACTATAGGAAGCACCTTAGCAACCAATTGTTTTTACAAATCCTTTCCATCCAAAACACCAGTAGTAGTCCCACATAACCTTGTACCTCCATAAGGGGGAAACTAGGGATCCTCCTCACAAGGGGGTCAAACCATGAAATGATAGCATATACATTTGTGAATGGGAGATCAATGTCCAAATCAGAGCCTGTAATTATGAGGCACATGCATCTGGATTGAAAGGAAAATAAGTTTCCACCTTCGAAATGTCGAACCCCTTACACATACAGAATCAAGCAAATGACAAAATGAAACACATATTGAAAGGTTTGCTAAAGTGGTCCACATATAGTCCTAATACTCAATACCCATACAATTATATCATAATTGAATATATGGCTCAAGTACCTTACACAATGTTTACTTTGGAGGTGCTTCAAATTTGTCCCATGCTATAGAAGACGTTGTTGTCATCTATTGGAGTTTTGGACACTTTGGATTCTCAATTAATAACATTTGACATGGACAACTAGAAACCTCAACTTCCCCAATTCTCTACCTTCCAGATCCAAGTTTCGACAAGAGGGTCGAATATCTTTTGGAATGTGGTGGAGGAAATTGCTTCTACCTATGTCATGTCCTTATCAAGTTGGAAATATATAAGCACACTTGAGACAATACCATCACAAACCATGCTAAAATAATTTGATAGTCATTTTACTAGCAGTCATGGAATTATCCTCATGCTTCCAATACATCTAGGGGGGATACATTGGTTGTAGACGTATAAATGTTTAATGATCTTCTTGTTTACAACCTCCTATTAAGCTACAGTTAAGCTTATTCCATGTTAGTAGTTATTTATTCAATATTCTATGTCATATGTTTTTCTCGTGAAGGTAAGATCATAACTATATACCAATTTTAATATTGTAGAGTAGAATAAATATCCACAATAGGACCCACTGTCTCATTGTTAGTCCATTCCATGAAATCATGTGAGAATGTTGGAGTGGGGATGTACCCAATCCTAATGATAACTTTTAATATTCCCCCACACAACCCCTAAGGAAACATTTCCTTGATACATGCAACTCATAAATCACCACTAACCCTATGGTAAGGATGTGACACTTAAGAACATCCTTGACTGGTGGCGGTCTTCTTTGTTTCTTTGGAAGAGACTGGATAATATAATGGGGTCCCAATCAATTTGAATGTAGCAGAATTAACTTATTACGTTATTAAATCAAACACAACAGACAATTATTGTGTTTCTTTGTCTATGGAGGAATTCAATCATTACAAAATGCCAATTTCAGCCATCAGCTCCTCACCTTCCCAATATATCCTAAATATGGTCCTACCGTCTAATGAAGTGATTTTAGTGTACATGTATATGACTGAGAAACTGTGGAAGTACATGCATCAATATTCATATTGTATGCCTACAATGGATTGTTTAAGCATAGATGAGAAAGTGATTATCATAACTAGAAATATGGAATGGAATGGGAGTCCCCTTACGACACGTGATGTGTATGCATAAGTGAACATGTTGAACATGTCCAAAACCATGCCAATTGATATTTATAAGACTCATGGTGTCATTGAAAATGTATTCACATATGCATAGTGTTCCCCAAAGGATGTTGATATTTATATTTCATTATTTACAATCTATCGAGACATAGTTTCCTACTCATATGAGTAAATTCCAGGAATTGATCCCAAAATTATTGAGCATGAGATAAAGACACATCCCAATTCCAAGTTTATTTGAAAAAACATACGACAATTCAATCCATAGATGGTTTTTGTTGTCAAAGTAGAGGTGTAAAAACTACTTCACGGATAATTCATCTACCATGTGCCCTTGAATTACTAGGAGTCCAATTTGGTACTCGCCAACAATAAAAAGGAAAAAATCAGGAGTTCTACACACTTAAAGAATATGATCTTATATTGTCTGAAAGACAACTATCCTACCCCATTTATTGACCATATTATCAATAAGTGTGCTTGGAATGACATCTTGTTGTCCATGGATGTATTCTCTGGTTATAATTAGTTTTATATCCATCTTGAAGATCAACACAAAGCAGCCTTCATATGTCCTTAGGGCACATTTGCATATAGGTAACTGTTTTTCGGCCTAAATAACATTGGAGCCAATTTTTAGTGAGAAATGTCATATGCATTTCATGACATAAAGTGCATTATCAAAGAATACTTTGATGATTTTATATCTTAATCCACAAGGAGAGATAACCATCCTAAAAATATCAAAGCAGTTTATGATTGATGTTTCTACGACAAGATTAACTTGAATCCTAAAAAGTAAATTGTTTGCGTCATTTATGGGTGATTTCTAGTATTCATTGTATTCATGTACAAGATTCTAGTATACTCATTTAAGGTTGAGGAAAATTTTCAATTGCCTACCCTATGCAATGTACGCTAACTACTAATCCTACAAGAGAAGCCTATTTTCTTGCTACATTTCATCGCTAATTATGTTGAACTAACAAAAGGTTTTATGTGCATTTTGAATAAATGGGTCCCATTCATTTGGGATGATTATGCTTAGAGATCATTTAATACATTGAAATTGGATTTAATGTTCACTCCACTACTAATTCCTTTGAAATAAAGTAGAGATTTTAAGTTATACTTAGCGGCATCTCAATCAACAATTTGTGTGGTTTTGGTACAGGAATTTAAATTTCATCAGGAACATGTAGTGTATTATTTGAGTAAGAACTTGCTTGGTGTTGTGGGAAATGTTGTACAAGAGTGCCTTCCTAGTTTGGGATGCATCTACGTCTTGCAGGCTAGAGTAAGGCCTCAATATTTGGATCCCCTTGGTGGTGGTGGATTGTGACCCAAGTGATATTGCAAGAGATTATTAGAGGGAAACAAATAAAACCAAGAAAATGATAACAAAACTAAATAAAATAAAAAATGGAGTAGATGATGCAAACCAACAATCAATGTGAGCCAAACCACTTGTACATTTGCCAATGGTCAAGCTATTACAACACCTTGGATAAGTGAGCTCCAAAAGAAGGAAAACAATATTCCTAAGGGACTCCTTTCTTGTATAAACTTGTTTGCAAAATGTTTAAAGAACCAAATGGGAATAAAACTTGCCCCTTAAGGAAAGGAGGCAATGGAGCTTTGCGAATGCTTGACAAGAGGGAAGAGGTGAGCTAGTAGGAAGCTCAATCACAATTCCAGCAGCATAAACTTTCTCAAATTTCTTCTTACAATAAGAATTACCATGGCTTTTTTATACAAGCCACGAGGTGGCCAATAAATAACAAGATCATAGTGTGAACCAACTAATCCATGTTTTGGATCCAAAGTACACCAAGACGCAATTTAAGGAAACTAAGTGTGTGGATGGTAAAAATTTGCATTCATTTAAATAAGTGGAGATTTCATGAGCCTTCAATGCATCGTTAGGAGATGAGATCTTGATATTTGTGTCAAATATGCAGATATCAAAGGAAAATCTGCATTGCAGCATGGGTGTCATTCTAGAGGTGAGCGTTGTAGTGTGTCTAAATAGGATTTAACCCATGTTGTTGTGGTTTTTGATTGCTTTGGTCCATTTTGGACTCAATATACTCCTTGGATATTATCAATATGTCTTTGGTTGGATGCATGTTGTGTGTTGATGACACTTTACTGTGTGAATCATGAAATTATAGCTACTATGTGATTTTTTCATGATAACAGTTTGGTCCCAAGTTGAGGTGTTTGCATGTTGAAAAGATAGTATTGTTATTAATGTTCATTTTTTCCAAATAATTCGTCATTATATTATTCTAATACAAACTATGGTAATAATGGATAGCAATACATTTGATCACATATTGAATCGATGGATAATCAATCGCAAGTAGATAAAATGGATTGTTATTCTAAAATAATTTGACTTAGGTTTTGCATTATCTAAGACTGAAAATTCCTTAGAATTTGTATAGCTAATGTTATAGATTCCCAGATATGGTGAAGAACCATTTGAAAATTAATTGTTCCCTGAAAAACTCATTTTAATCATCAATTCGAATGACATGTGGTATGGAAACATCTTGATGTATCTCTCGATAAAAAGGGTCCCCTCATTAGAGGAAATTTCAACTCAAAATGGGCCTTTAACTCTAATTCAAATTCCATGTCATCATGTGTTAGCCAATGAAATTGCTTTAAATTTGAAATACCGTATAGGTCTTTAACACTTTTTTAATAAAAATTTGGGGATAGGTATCATAAAAAAACTACTTTTTTTTTGTATCTTCAACATATATCCCCATGTTTTTACTCAAATTTCGATTAGGAGAGCTCGTTGGATGCAGAATTAAATTCCACATCCAACGAGTACCCACTTGGAATACTTTTGACGGATCCCTCTACCCCAAAAACAACAAATACCTGAAAAAATGTGATGATGACATCATCATCACATTTGTTCAGGTATTTCTTGTTTTTGGGGTAACGGGATCCATGAAAAGCATGTCGAGTGGGTACTAGCTAGATGCAAAATTTAATTCTGAATCCAACGAGCTCTCCTAATCGAAATTTGAGTAAAAACAGGAGGAGATATGTCGAAAATAGAAACAAAAATGTAGTTTTTTTATTTTCTTCCTTCAAAAGTAATAAATATTATTTTATTAATTTTTTTTGGGAGGCCCATTTTGAGTTGAAATTTCCTCTAATGTTCAATTCTCTTTTGAGGACCGATAGTGCATATTCCATCATGCAAAATATTACATTATCATTGGTAACACCTTGTATTGTTGAGGGCTCAATTCGATCTTACGATGATGTTTAGATCATGAATAAGATGAGAAGGTTCTAAATGAATACCGTAATGGAGTCTGAGGTGGTCATTTGTCTACATCCAAAATAGCCCTACATATATTGCATACAAGATATTATTGGCATTCTATTTTTAAATATTGTGTTGAAACAAGAAGTTCCATCCATTCGATATGTTCACTAGAAAAATGTGCTAACATCCTACTTCATTATATTTGAATTTCACGATGTGTAATCTAGCATAGGGAAAAGTTAATAAGTACATTATTGTGGGCTTGGACTACTTCACTAAGTGGGTCAAATACATGCCAACATTTAATTACAATGGTGAAATAGTTGCACACTTCATATTCAATCAAATTATTACTATATTTTTTGTACCTAGGGTGATTGTCACTCACCATGATAGTCATTTGGAAAATAAAATGATGACGGATTTAGTAGTCAAAGATTGTGTTTTGATGTAACCACTCCTTTCCTTGTTATCCACAAGAAAAAACAATTGGGACATTATGATATTCCCTACACTTTTGGATTACCAAACTTTGGTCTAGACTACCATGGGAATTTATTTGTTATATCTTGTACATGGAATCAAATCTATCTTTCCAATTGAATGTGAGGTACCTTCTCTAAAACTGGTCATTGAGTTTTTATCTTAAACTAGTAATTTAGAAGAACTTTTAGTATACTTGGAACAACTAGACTAACACCAAAGAGACATGGCCACTAAAATAAATGCATATAAAAATGTGTGAGGACTAGTATAAAAAATCAATCTACCCCCATGTATTCTCTAAACAAGATATGGTTCTTGTCTATGAGTAGGATAGTGATGAGTTATGATAATGAAAGTTTAATTCAATGTGGCTTGATCCTTACATAGAAATGAGATCCCATAACAAAGGGGATTATGAGTTAGAATGTTTTTAGAGGAATGTGTTGAAAGGGCCTAGAAATAGGCTCTCTCTTAAGAGGTATTATTCCTAGAAACCAATGCCTAGGAAATTCCTTGGACTCATTGTATTATAAGTAGTTACATTACTTTTCCTTTCTATTTTTTATTTTTCTTTTAGGTTGTTTCTCATTATTCATTGTGCTCAATTGATACATGTCATTGGAAACACTTATGTTTGTGGGATTTGCATATGATTCCAGCCATCACACTTGGAATCTCACTTCTTCCACTTGGGTGATATATTCTCCCACCATCGATCTAGTGAGTCAAGTGCCAATAACATCATTGAATACAATTCTATTGTAAAACTACTATTGGATGTTATTTCAAATGTAATACAAAGTTTGGTGATCCACCTAAACTCACATATAACAATGTCACAAATTAATGGAATATACCATGTCCATGATCCTACTCACTTTAGAATACTCTTATGAGTGCAACTTATTGAATTCCATTTTGAATTTATTACATATATTCATGTTCCAAGAATAATACTATATCTGGTGCATTAGCAAGTGATGTATTAGATTGGAATTTGTCATATTTATAGTCAAGAACATGTACAGAGAGAAAACACCTTTGTATATAAAGTCGACCAAAGTTTTTTCATTCATTGATAATAGGATATTACATCCAGTAAAAAATGTTTATAATTTTATAAAAAATCACACTTCCTAGCCCTCAGTAATACATATATAAAACCAAAAACCACAAAATATCAATATATCTGATATAAGTATCTCGATCACATAGTACTACAATTGCCACCCAACAAAAAATTCCAATCCATGTATGTGGAACACCAACCACCTATTGTAGTATTCCCTCACAGAGGTCCTTAATCTATGTCACTAGAACCCCAAGATTTAAGATCTCAAGGCTCTGATTTATAGAATCAGGAGTCGTCGTAAGACCCACCTCGACATGGACATGTTGTCATCATCTTGTTGGTCGTACTAGTCCCACATATACATCATCAAAAAATTTGTTAGTGATTCTGCAAACAAAAAAAAGTACCTCTTGATTTCAAAACATAACACAAATCCCAAAAAATGATCTATTTTAAAAAGAAAACATTTCTTACCAATGTATTGGGAGGTAATGGCAATTCAGGATATCCATGGTATTCTAGTATGATATATGGGAATTATTTGATGGCATGAAGTTGATGCCTCCACCACTTGAAGAAATCATCATCAAAAGAAGTGACAATAGGTCCAACTCCTAACTTGTACATAATATCTGTCTAACAAACCATCACAAGCATATGAGTATCAAGAGGAGGAATGTTGATGTGAGGGAACAATGAAGGCAAGAACTTTAAGAAGAATGAGAATAGTATGCTCCCATATTTAAAGTTATTTTTCTTTGTGGGATTGAACTTTTTCATTTTATCCTTCATGTTTACAAGAAGACATGTGCACTAATCAAATATTGTAGGAGTCAAACACTCCATAGTAGAACATATGTGTGTCGGATCCTTGATGGAACATGGATGAACATACCACCAGAGATATTGTTGAAAGAATCACCTACAATGGAAATCTTTCAATATTGTTGATGGGAACTTCGGATTACATCTTTTGGGTCCCCACTGAGCAATAGATGTTTATATATTCTTGGACGATTAATATGCCTTCACCTCACCCTATCCCTTTGAATTTAATCAATACTCCTCGTGCACTCCCCAATGACATAAGCATGTTAGGAAGTACATATCATCAACACTGAGTTCAAGTACCTCATTATTTATCATAAATGAATTTTGATTAGGTTCCTAGCACCCGACACGCAATTTGAGTAGCTTCTTTTGTGCTCTCATGTGTGGCACATGGTAAAACTTGAGAAGTACAAAATATTGGAGAGGATTCATGGTGCCATAATCCTCAAAGTATTCACTATACAAGGACTCGTGATCCATTTCCCTCCATATTATAACCATTTTCTACACCAAAACATCAAAATTTTGTCAATTTTAGGCATTTTTTTGTCATATTTGGAGGTCCCATGCACCACACAATGAGGAAAGGCATGTGGAGTCCCTTCCTCACAGTACTCATGAGTGAGTAAAGCACATGGGCGCAAGAGAATATTGGGTATGACCTGAAAATTGAGAAAATTTTCAGAAAAAAACTATGGAATTGAATGAGTTTGAGATAAGAAACTATCCAGTGTTGATGGATTCGAGATTCATTCAATGAGCAATCCATAATATTTGATTGAAAATAAAGGGAAAATTTGAGCTCCAATTGTAAGAGGGATAAATTGCAAATGAATTGGAAATTACATTTGGTAAAAGTAATTTGTTTGGATTTTTTAACCACATGTCTATAGTTTGAGTATCCTACTTAAGGTTTTCATTAATTCACCATCACTAATGTGCTCTCTAGGTATAATTTTCTGACATTGCAGGAATGGGATGGATTCTTAATACTTTGGTGACATTTATGTGTCAAAAATTGGTCCACATAGGGTCTTCCTAACATGTTAATAATTTGAAACTGGAATATAATGTAGGTTTTTCTGCCTTGAATTGTGCATTAACCTTTTTTGTTTCACTCTACCTAAGGATCCACCCCACCAGATTGGGACGTTAACCTTCCATTATCATAAGACGTAATTTTTTTGGTGGATCCTACCAAACATGGGCACACTACTAGGTATAACCCTATTTATTCATATGGTTTCCATGCGAAATTTCTCTATTAGACTTAGGAGTCCCTTTTAGCCTCACCATGACTTTGTGTTGAAGCTGCATGATTTCCTCTCAATATTTTTTGTTCATTCTGTATAGGGTATCCCATAACTTTTGTTTTACTCATATTGTTGCATCGGATACCATTGATTTCATTCTTAATATTAATGCCACTCGTACTTCACCATTTATTTCTTATAGCTTTGGAATTCCCCCTAGCCTGTAGGATTTTCATATATTATATCCACTTCTCAAACTTGTTACCAGAGGAGGTATACCGTATAAGTGTCCACATCTTGCACATCCTTTTTTTGCATAGGTATGTTTCATATGCTTAGATCATAGTTTCATGCCATCTGAAACACATCTCCTCCATTCTAATATAACATTCTTTTATTCTTTACTAGGATTTATAATATGAAAAAGACACAAAAAATTCAAATATTTATATAAAAATGAGAGAGGAGGGAAAGATTTTAGATCTTTGTTAGTGTTGATGGCAATAAATCAATTTATGTCACTCTTAAACAAAGAATTGGTGTCAAATCTTTTGAACAAGTTGGGTTCTTAGTATTTCCTCAGTAAGTTGAACCATGATCTTTGAGTCTATACTCCTCTAATTGGTTACCCTTCCAATCATTGTGGAGAATTTGTTCATTCCTCTTGTGTTTCATATTTATATCATTATTTCCTTTGTGTTTAATGTTTCCTAGGTCACCATTATATTGTGTTAATTTTAAAGGGTTATCTTTATCCTTTGTTGATAATTCTGTAGTTTCCATGACCATGCAATTTTCCCTTATCTATTATCAAGTTACTCTCAGTTCGTATCATCATATCCAATGGTTGTACTAATGCTAGTGTAGAAGGTCCCCATTGACTTCTCAGTCGTGGTTCATTTCTAATTGACTGTGACACCATTCTCTTATAACTTGTCCTAGATTCATTTTCACTCTAGACATGCTTTCATCATTAGTACGTTACCTTTCACTTGGAAGATGATACCTCATCATTGGTATCTAACTACGCAGTTTCCCATATGTTCAATGGAGATGCATGTATTCACCTCTTTGATTTTCTTTCGTAGATTCAATTTTCATCATTAGTGGAAGTACTTGTCTTTGTCAACAAATGTCATTACCACTCATTTCTCACGGGGTCTCTTCTGTGTGATATTTACATCTCATGCATAAGATAGATATACATATTGGTATGTCCCTGCAAAACTTTGTTTGAGAAATTTCCAAAACAAAATAGTTCCCAATACTTCCTAATGTTTGATGATGGGGGTACCTCATTGGGCCCATTCTAACAGATCTCTTCTAATCAACTTCAATTCATCTTTATCTGGGAACAAGATATATAACTTTTAGTACATTGGAGCTTGCAATAATCAGTGGTAATTTTCCTTTCTATTGACTATGGTAATACATCAACATCCCCTAATTGATAGATTCTACACTTTTTTTGATATATTGGTGAGTTGTATATCATTTTCTAAGGTATGCATTAATGATCAGTAATCAAACGATGTCCCCCATGTTTGATGTTAGCTCATTTTTTCACAAGGTAAGGACACAAACATCTCAACAGTTTAGATGGAATAAATTCAGATATAACACTACTACTTCACTTGTTATTTCTCAAATTGTTCAATATTGTACCCTTCCTTATATGAAATTGGTACCTTATGGAGAACCAGTTTCTACTCATTTGAGTTCTATTTTTTCTTTTGATGTATATATTGGTACATAGATCCAATGTGTATTTTATCACGTCTATGAACTATTTTGACATGGATCAACTATGTATCTTTATCACGGTCATGATTCAACATCTTATATACTCCACGAATATATAGTGTACTTGATTTGGTATCCATGCTTACTTACATATGAGCATGGGTATGTCCACCTTAGGGAAGAAAGATTATCTAAAAAAGCTGATATATTTTGTAAGTAATTTTTGGGATTGTTGTCCAGATACCTCAACCTAATTCAACTCCATTGTTGTTTCCAAAGTATTATAATGTATTCAGCCATCATATCTGTTGGAGTAGGGTCCCGCAGCTACAGAGGAAGCTGCTAGTTTAGCGGAAAGGTAAAGTTTTGGTGGAAAGAGGAGAAGGCAAGGCTACGATGCTGTAGCGCGTTTCCAGCTGTAGAGCAGAGCCGAAAACATTGACTTTTGAGATAGAAAAGTATATAAGGCAACGGTACCTGAGCGGCCGAGAGAAGAAAGCTCAACCACTGCATTGAAGGCAGCGGCGGAAGATAGGAGGGCTCAGCGACCCTCATAAAGAAGAAGGAGCAGCGAGGCTCAAGCATTGAAGACAAAGGCCAGAATGTGAAGCGGTGCATAGTACCCATGATCAGCGCCAGGAAGCATGGAAGACTGCAGAAAGCTGCAGTGTGACAGGAAGCGGCTACCTCAAGGACAGAGAGGACCAACTGTCACTAATTAGGGTATGGGTTTACTGTTGGGACAGGCCCACAGTGTTGTAATGGCACGACCTTCGGGCTTCCTATAAAAGCTTGCATTTTGTATTGTAAAAGGGTTGGTTCAGAGGTTGATTCCTTAGTTGATTAGTTGAATACTTTTGAAGTAGATTCAGGAGTCAGTCAGACAGACTGTGTTGTAACGATCCAGACACCTAGCTTGTCTGTGAGTCATTTGAGTCTGTATGTAACCATCCAGAGAGAGAACAGAGAGGGAAGGATATATTGTAAGAAAGGCAGCATAGAGATAGGAAAAGGCCAGAGATCTAGAGGAGATCTCGTGCTGCATATGCAATGCAACAGACTGTGCCAACTTCCCTCAAGATAGATAATAGAAGCAAAGTTTGGTGGACGTAACTCCCATCCTGGGGGTGAACCACGTTAAATCCGCGTGTTATGTGTTGTATGAATGTGATTTTATTTGTTTACTATTACTGGTTATTATGCTTATGATATTAGTTGCAGTCAATGAATGTATGTATTGCTCAGCTTACAGTAGTACTTGGGGATTAAAGTAAATGAAGTATTTCAGTAAGTCGCATAAAGGCTCCCTTATATTGTTTCTAAATGACTGTTAAATCAGAATATAACTTCCTGGAGGTCGAACTTCACCCGTCGACATAGCCCATGTTAGAGCGCAAGTCGTGGAGGTAGAATATCGCAAAGAGGCGATATCGCACCGGTAGAGGAGCTGCGGTGCGCGATACTGCGAGCTGAGGGTCTGGCGTTGAGAAGGGGTTGTTTGTCCTGCGGTGCGCAGCGACGTGATAAGGAAGGAGATATTGTGAGAATGTAGAAGTTGTGCGATGAGGGAAGAACCTGTGCGGTGCGCGCAAGGGTAGAGAAACTGCGGTGAGAAGAACTGTGCGACGAGGGAGAGTGCACAACGCACCCACCCAGTAGGAGATCCAGCAGCCTGAAGAGCTGCACAACACCAGTAGGACTGCCACAGAACCTGGTCCAAGACACTTGAGTCTTGGCCAACCCATTAGATTCACTTCGGGTGAGACTTCAGGCCGCTTTGCGGTCTGTCGGCGAAAGGGCCAGTGAATTAGGGGTGTTGTTGATTGATTACAGTAAACCCGGGTCTGCCCATGCAATCAACAAATGGTTCCGTTGCCGGTTTAAACGACTGGGAGTCTATGTTCTGTTGGCATCCTACAAGAGAAGAGTTCCACCAGTGGCTGATTTCAGACTTAACGGAGTTCGCCAAGAAAGAGAATAGGAGTCCGAGACTAAGCACAGAGGCCTGGCTAGAGAAGCATATCGCTTCAGACATACACGCTATATTTTTTGTAACCTACGGAAATGAGCTGTTCGACTGGTTATCCAAGTTGACAGCTAGCAACACATTCAAGAAGAAAAGAAACATTGTCTGGACACCGGAGCTGATTCAGACCGTGCAGAACCTTGACAATCTGATTACGAGAGTAGTGGACTTTTGGCTCACCAGCGTGCTAAACGGTTTTGTTACA
Organism: Pseudotsuga menziesii; assembly: GCA_001517045.1. Taxonomy (NCBI): domain Eukaryota; kingdom Viridiplantae; phylum Streptophyta; class Pinopsida; order Pinales; family Pinaceae; genus Pseudotsuga; species Pseudotsuga menziesii. Next base: position 509,733 of record LPNX010034941.1, read on the forward strand.
GAATTTGCAGTCGATCAGAGAAAGAGCTTCAGTGAAGCCGAATGATACTTCTTCAGAGGATATCATGGTAAGTACCTAAGATCTCTAAACCTGTCCCTTAAGATGCTGCTATATGAAAAAGGAAGAATGGATTTAGTCTCAGATGAATAAGTAAAGATAGTAATGTCACAAGAATTTGAAAGTGATTTAGACGACATTGGAAGAAAACGTAGCGGAAAGAAGTATAAGATAGGCCATAGATCTCCAATATTCGAGAACAGTTCAGACAGTATTTGACAACAGAGTCCTAGCACTACAGAAGAATCCGAGGAGGGTATACCTTACCATCCTTATACCCCGCAGAAATAGACCGGAACTCAGAATAACCCCGTAGGTACACCATCCAGTAGCTCACAAACAGTACCTACTCCCGCTACAACAACCTCACCTACACCGCTGAGTGGTAGTACCCCAGTCAGTCAGAATCCACCACAGAGGAATAGAATGGGAGATGACATGAAGCTACCTATTTTTAAAGGTACAGGAGCAGAAGACCCGGAACAGCATTGGTTCCTATGTGAAGCCATGTGGACCATTAAAACGATCAACGATGATAACCTTAAACTTGTACAGTTGGTCACTACACTCAGAGATAGAGCCTTGACATGGTACATCAAGTACACTACATTACCCAAGACGCTTGCCCAGGTCAAGAACGCCATGATCAAAGAGTTTAAGAAACCTAAGTCAGAATCTCAGTGTATTACAGAGCTTAAGGATATTAAGCAGCTTCCATCAGAATCAGTATGGGACTTTGACCAGAAGTTCAAAGCCCTCATAGACCAAGTGAGCTTTGATTTTGCACCAGAGCAGCATAAGGAATGGTTTATTGCAGCACTGCTCCCTCATATCAGAATGCCACTAATGCAGCAGAAACTCACTACCCAAGATGAAGCGCTGGAAATGGCAATGAAACTAGAGGCTTCACCTCTAGCGGAGACTACCACAGGCATGACAACCCTACAGAACCAGTTGGCCAACCTCACGTTACAGATACACGAACTAAAAAAAAGGAAAGGAGGTTATGCAAGATAGATGGTGCATAAAGTGTAGAGCACATGGCCATAGTAAAGACAACTGTCCAGTCTTTGCAGACTATTTAGCATCAGGGGCCCCTAGCCCCTTACCAAGAACACAAGGGCCATGGTGCGAAATATGTAAAGCACATGGACACCACCTCAGCAATGCCCATTGCTTCAGAAGTACGTACAAACTCCTAAGAACCTGTATTGTATTTTCTGTAAATCTGTCAGGCATGATCAACAGGACTGCCGAGCTTATGATCTCATGTCAGAGAGACAGCATGATGTGTACAGAGTCCAAGCCGACACACAGGGTCAAGCAGCAGGACCACCACCGGATCATACTTATGGAGGCCATGGAGGAGGATTCAGAGGAAGAGGCCGAGGAGGAGGCTTTGGCCGAGGAGGTGGATTTGTCTAAGGCCGTGGACCAGTCACTTGTTATAACTGTGGAACTGTAGGACACTATGCTAGGGACTGTCAGAACGCTACTACTACTTGTAACTACTACAAATCCTATGATCATACCATTGAAGAATGTCCTATCCTGACCACTAGGATGAAAGACCCTAAGCCAGCAGCACACCAGAAAATCCAGCTTATTACTGCTGAACCAAAGGAACCAGAACCAAGCGTCAATATCGTGACTCGAAGCGGTGCTTCCACTAGTGGCACATCGCAGGAGAACGGAAAGAACACAAGTCAGGGGTGGGTACGCAGAGCTCCTAGTAAAACAACACCATTAGATTTACAAAAGAATAAAGAAACATTTCATAAAGCCAAGGATTTCTTTGATGAACCAACCCCATCAGGATCTCAGGTACCGCCATCTAGAGGTGTACCACAGCAAACCTATGGTGACAGGAGCCCTGAGCAGGCACAACAGGCTACCACATCGGGAAGATGCGACGAGGAGGAATCGACAGGGAGTGTACAATCCTTCCTGCACAGCTGCATGAAATTCCTGAGAAATGACAAAGCTGTCGGTGAGCTACAACGCATGATAGACCAGTGTCAGCAACCATCTCTTTCAGGCAGTGCACACCGCGCTGTCCATAACATTACCAGACATGCAAGGACAGGAAGAGAGATGAAATTCACAGCGCAGATTGGTGAGTTTGAAATGGATGAGGTTGTCTTAGACCTAGGATCAGAGGTCAATGTTCTAACTAAGCAGACATGGGAACAGATGGGTCACCCTCAGTTAGCTCTATCTCCTATCCACCTAAGACTAGCTAATCAGCAGCGGGTGTCACCATTGGGTTGACTACCGCAGGTGCCAGTTGATATTGACGGAGTTCATACTTTTGTGGACTTTGAGGTTATAGAAATCATTGGCGACAGTCGACCTTATCCAGCACTACTAAGCATTGATTGGGCGATCGCTAGCAAGGCTGTCATTGACCTAAAGAAAAGACAAATGACCTTTGAAGATGCGCAGATCCGGGTCATCGCACCATTGGACCCTCTCCAGGGCCCTAGATATGCTGAACCTATTAGAGCAGAAGAGGAGGCATATAACATCGATAATCTCTACCAGGTGACTGCAAACCAGAATGATTACATAAATCCCACCGCAGAAGGGCATATTAGTTGGCAATGCGACAGTTCATGTTGCATCAGATTCTGATGTCGACTTAGAGAACTGGCAGAACAGACTGTATGAAGTCTCATTGCGCAGATGTGCGTTTATAAGTAAGTCACTGCGATGGATAGGCGCAGAAATCAATGAGATCCCATCCTATCATGGTCTGACGGATATCCAGGATTTTTTGGAACAAATTGAGCAACAAATTCCTCGAGAGCAGAGGACCGCAGCTATGGACCTTGTAGTTCGAGCTACACCTGCAAGATGGTGGTATGCGCATAAAGAGAATATCGCATCATGGGATAACATAAAAATACTGATGGCCATCAGATTCTCTGACGATAGAGAGTATGTTCAGCAGAAGTATACAGGAGAAACTGACCCTAGGGTACACATTCAGACATGTTAACAGAACTGGTTGGACATTCCACAGGATGAATGGGTTCACAGATTCATTCACACATTGGACACAATTCCAAGGAATTGGTATACAGAGACCGAGCTGCGCAAGGGAACGACCACATGGTCACTTATGACAGATAGTTTCCTGCTCACCTTCGCATTTGAATCAGAACATCTAAGCGTTGCCCAGGCCCTAGACATAATCAAGACAAAGATTTTCGAGGATCGCACTATCTCAGTACCAGTCCAACCTGAGTGGACCAGCCAGCTCAAAGAGGCGTTGGAATGTTATAATTTTGCATCAAAGCCAGAGGAGGCGGATGAAGATCCTCGCAATACTAACATTCCTGAATCAGAAGGCACTCGCGATGTGGAGGGACCACAGCTAGAGATTCCAGCAATAACTGAACCCGTTAAGATTAAAAAGGTTAATATTGGCACAGATGAAAAACCTAAGTTTGCCTCTATTGGAGACTACTGGAATGATGAAATAGTCGGACAGATTGCAGATCTGCTACACGACTATCAGGACCTATTCCCCACCAAATTCACGGAGATGAAGGGAATAGCAGGAGACCTGGGAGTCATGAGGATACCATTGAAGGAGGATGCTAGACCAGTAAAACAATGCCCATATAGATTGAATCCGCGCTACAAAGAAAAATTTAAGGACGAAATCGATAAAATGCTAGCAGCAGGCATCATTGAGCCAGTAGAGGAAAGTGAATGGGTTAGCCCTATGGTCGTGCAGGAGAAGAAAACAAAAGGAGACATTAGAATCTGTGTTGATCTGCAAAAACTCAACGATGCATCACTTCATGATCCATTTCCAACACCGTTCACTGATGAAGTATTAGACAACGTGGGAGGACAGGAGGTCTACTCCTTCACTGATGGCTTTTTAGGCTACCACCAGATCAGAATACATCCAAAAGATCGCTCTAAGACCACCTTTGCAACAGAATGGGGCTCGTTCCAGTATACGGTAATGCCCTTTGGTCTTAAGAATGCCCCAGCTATATTTTCTAGAGTAGTAGTTGCTGTATTTAAAGAATACATTCATAAATTCTTAGAAGTATATTTTGATGATTGGACTATATTTGGGCTACTTGATAAGCACATAGGAGATCTCAGACTGATGTTAGATAAATGTAGGCAGTATCAGATCTCCCTAAACTTGAAGAAATGTATATTTTGTGCACCATTTGGTATTTTGTTGGGCCACATTGTGTGTAGACAGGGCTTGATGGTAGATCCCGCGAAGATTGCCATCATTGTGAACCTCCCAGCACCGAGCTCCGTCAAGAAACTAAAGACAGTACTTGGTCATACTGGGTACTACAGAAAGTTCATCAAGGGGTACGCAAAGATTACAGCACCAATGGAGAAATTGCTAAAGAAAGATGTAAAATTCCTATGGAACGAGGAATGCCAGCAGAGTCTAGACATCCTTAAACAGAATATGGTTACAGCACCCATCCTAGTATTTCCAGACTGGACTAAGCCTTTAAATGTACATGTGGATGCATCCGGCATCGCATTAGGAGTCGTCTTGACCCAGCCAGGAGAAGGGGATCTTGATCATCCCATCGCCTATTCTAGCAGAAAGCTATCGACAGCGGAAAAGAACTACACCACAACAGAAAGGGAGGGCTTAGCTATGGTATATGCGCTGCAGAAGGTCAGGCACTATCTATTAGGCGCATCGTTCAAAATGTTTACTGACCATTCCGCATTGAAGTACCTAGTCAATAAACCAATGTTAGGGGGGAGAATCTGCAGATGGTTACTCCTCTTCCAGGAGTACAATTTTGAAATCATTGTGAAACCAGGAAGACTGAATGCAGGACCTGATCATCTATCACAAATAGAATTAGGAGAAGAACCAAGTAACCTTGAAGATAATCTGCCCGATGCACAGTTATTCTCAATCCAGATTGCAGATGACTACTATACTGACATTATTCAATTCCTCACTACAGGAGTAGCACCTGATGAGTTTACTAAGCAGCAAAAGAAACACCTGGTTGTAAAGGCAGCAGACTTTACCCTCATCGCAGGATGCCTATACAAATTAGGCCCGTACGAAGTTCTACGCAGATGTGTAATGCCACATGAAAAAGACGTTATTATTAGAGAGGCACATTCAGGAACCGCAGGAGGTCATTTCGCTGGAAAGCCGACTACGCAGAAAATCCTGGAGGCAGGATTATGGTGGCCTACACTGCATAAAGACACCAAGGAATTTTGTAGATGCTGCGATATCTGCCAGAGGGTAGGAAAACCCTCGCGACGCGATGAAATGCCGCTGCGACCGCAGGTCAAGCTGCGCGCATTTGACAAGTGGGAAATATATTTTGTGGGTCCTATCAACCCACCGGGAAAGCGCACAGGTGCGAGATATATTATCACTGGAACAGAGTACCTCACCATATGGGAAAAGGCCAAGGCAGTAAGAAATTGCGATGCTGCTACAGCCGCACAGTTCCTGTTTGAAAATATCATTAGCAGATTCGGATGCCCAGTGTAGTTGAAAGGAGGCATCGCACCGGGAACTAGCCTACACCGTCAGACAGCCTAGTCAGGAGGAATCGCACCAGCACGATTCAAAAATAAAAAATAAAAAATAAAATAAAATAAAATAAAATTTTGACATCGTTTGGTTGCGCAGGTGACAAGGAGATTACATCGCAGCAATGCGACGTTTCACCGTGCCACGTGTCCAGTTTGGAAACTAACAGTGGACCGTCAAGTCACGGTCTGATAGGCAGTTAATGAGGAAATGACCGGTATCCCTTACCGTAGATTTTGCGGCAGGCCTCATTAAGTTTCTAGATTTGGCAAAATCTTTGACAAGACCGGCACCTGAGCACACACAATTCGAGCAACACGTGAGCATATTTCCGCATTGATTGAGGATCGGAATGGCGGGCATGGTCTCATCCAGGCAATAATTAAGTCCGACGGGTTTTACCGGGATGACTGCTCCATCCGGGAGCGTTGACTCATCATAAATATAGGAACTACCCAGGTACGAGAGTCACATTTGCAAACCACCGTCCGTGAGCAAGCTGATCAAACAGAGGACTCGCATATCAATCAAACCTTGCTTGACTCGGCACAAGAGCGTGCCAAGGTAATGAAGAATGAAGTTGCAGAACTTTGGGGTAAGTTGCAGAAAACTTCGCAGGAGGCGAAGGAGAAGCTACAACAGGAGACACCTGCTGGTAGTGGCTCGGGGGCAAGCCACAAGTGAGTGTTAGGGGACTGTTGGAGTAGGTTCCCGCAGCTACAAAGGAAGCTGCTAGTTTAGCGGAAAGGTAAAGTTTTGGCGGAAAGAGGAGAAGGAAAGGCTACGATGCTGTAGCGCGTTTCCAGCTGTAGAGCAGAGCTGGAAACATTGACTTTCAAGATAGAAAAGTCTATAAGGCAACGGTACCTGAGCGGCCGAGAGAAGAAAGCTCAACCATTGCATTGAAGGCAGCGGCGAAAGATAGGAGGGCTCAGCGACCCTCATAAAGAAGAAGGAGCAGTGAGGCTCAAGCATTGAAGACAAAGGCCAGAACGTGAAGCGGTGCATAGTACCCATGATCAGCACTGGGAAGCATGGAAGACTGCAGAAAGCTGTAGTGTGACGGGAAGCGGCTACCTCAAGGACAGAGAGGACCGACTGTCACTAATTAGGGTATGGGTTTACTGTTGGGACAGGCCCACAGTGTTGTAATGGCATGACCTTCGGGCTGCCTATAAAAGCTTGCATTTTGTATTGTAAAAGGGTTGGTTCAGAGGTTGATTCCTTAGTTGATTAGTTGAATACTTTTGAAGTAGATTCAGGAGTCAATCAGACAGACTGTGTTGTAACGATCCAGACACCTAGCTTGTCTGTGAGTCATTTGAGTCTGTATGTAACCATCCAGAGAGAGAACAGAGAGGGAAGGATATATTGTAAGAAAGGCAGCATAGAGATAGGAAAAGGCCAGAGATCTAGAGGAGATCTCGCGCTGCATATGCAGTGCAACATACTATGCCAACTTCCCTCAAGATAGATAATAGAAGCACAGTTTGGTGGACGTAACTCCCATCCTGGGGGTGAACCACGTTAAATTCGCGTGTTATGTGTTGTATGAATGTGATTATATTTGTTTACTGTTACTGGTTATTATGCTTATGATATTAGTTGCAGTCAATGAATGTATGTATTGCTCAGCTTGCAGTAGTACTTGGGGATTAAAGTAAATGAAGTATTTCAGTAAGTCGCATAAAGGCTCCCTTATATTGTTTCTAAATGACTATTAAATCGGAATATGACTTCCTGGAGTTCGAACTTCGCCCGTCGACACAGCCCATGTTAGAGCGCAAGTCGTGGAGGTAGAATATCGCAGAGAGGCGATATCGCACCGGCAGAGGAGCTACGGTGCGCAATACTGCGAGCTGAGGGTCTGGCGTTGAGAAGGGGTTGTTTGTCCTGCGGTGCGCAGCGACGCAATAAGGAAGGAGATATTGTGAGAAGGTAGAAGTTGTGCGACGAGGGAAGAACCTATGCGGTGCGCGCAAGGGTAGAGAAACTGCGGTGAGAATAAATGCACGACGAGGGAGAGTGCACGACGCACCCACCCAGTAGGAGATCCAGCAGCCTGAAGAGCTGCGCAACACCAGTAGGACTGCCACAGAACCTGGTCCAAGACACTTGAGTCTTGGCCAACCCATTAGATTCACTTCGGGTGAGACTTCAGGCCGCTTTGCGGTCTGTCGCCGAAAGGGCTAGTGAATTAGGGGTGTTGTTGATTGATTACAGTAAACCCGGGTCTGCCCATGCAATCAACAATATCCCTTTTTAACCTACGCAATAAGGGGCATATGTTATAGCACTAATTGGCACCTCAATTACCCTAATGGAGCCCTAATGACTCTAACAGGATTTGGGTGACCTTAATGGAATCAAATCCCCTCAAAAAACATCCAAATGTCCCAAAATTTTATCTAAGTGTCACTAATCACTGGATAAGCCCCTAATAGATGTTAATGTCTTTGAATTTCACAATCAAGGTCACTTGAATTGATGTTCATCACCTCAAAAATGATTTAAACTCATTCCATCTAATTTTCTCTTAAAAACACTGAGTGTGGTGCCCCACATTCCTCTCCCTCTATAAATGTGAATGGCAAGGTTCTTCCCCTTTTTATAGGGTATGTGGGTCTTGGAAAATTGAAAAACAAATATAAAAATTTGTGAAATTTTGTGAAATCCAATAGTTTAAAGGATAGTTCATCGGTGGTAAACAATCGAAACAACCTCCTAACAATTATAATTATGTCAAACACAATAAAATTCATATATCGGAAGGAGGAAGGGGATATTGAAGTGAGATAAAATCCAGGTTATGTTGTTGGAATAAATTCCCTTAATTTTCATTTTTTATGTGTTATTCCCCCAATCACAAACCCTTATCCCATCGTCATCTTTCCAAATGCAATACAAGGTTATCTCATGACTTTTTCCTATATGTGATAAGAATATTGAAAGAGTGGGAGTAGTATGTGTGAGTGGCTAAAGGTTGCAGAAGAATCCAAATAATAGTTCTAGAATTTTCAATGGTACAATCAAATAAAATCATGTATTATTTCCATTGTTGCTAATAAGGATCTATTATCCCCACCCCACCCCCTAATTCATTTGTCTTTGTAGTAGTTTTGTAGTGGTATAAAGGGTGTTGAATTTCCCAATTAGTCAACTAGGGTTACTTGTTCATGTTTTATATTTCTTATTTAGATTATGATTCAATGAATGCCAAAATAATTTAAAGAAGAATCATTGTCTTTGTGTGTGCAGGTTGTATAAAAATCCAATCATAAGCATTGGAGGATAATAAGCAAGGACAATTTTCATATTCCAAGTGCTTTCTCCACTTTATCTTTCTTTTGTTTTCCTTCCTATTTTTAAGTGAAATGGGTTGAGTCTATCCTAGTACCCTAGGGAATTGTAATATTTACATTTCCATCTAATCTGATGGGATCCAAGCCCTAGATATTAGGTATAGTTCCTTATAACAACTTCTAAACCCATATCCTAATTATATGTCCATTGCTAAGTTCTAAATAACTACATAGTTACAAAAGAATATTCAACTATCAAGATGATCAAAAATATCAAATAACCAAGAAATCATCCAAATTCTACTCTTCAAACAATCTATAAACATCAATGCATATTCAAAATCATGGTACATTAGGTATTTTTGAAACATTATTTTAGTATTTTCAAACCATTGTTTAAAAAAAACATATCCAAGATAAATTATTTTGATGTCCATTACACCAAACCTTCCAACAATACCCTTTCTTACTATATATTGTTTCTTTCATCCTACGATGTCCAACATTTTAATTGACGGGGGGCGGGGCATGGGTGGGGGGGGGGGGAAAATTGTTGACATTAGAATCAACATTCATGTCAAAAATAAATAAAAGCGTTTCCATATCAACCCAAAACACTGAGTTTTATAACTGAAAATTTAGAGTGATATGTAGTAAGCCATAATGTTGGAGGTAGCATGGAAAATCCATAAGTCATATAAGGGATTCATAGTCATTAAAGAAGTAGAACAAGAGTGATGCAAGATATTTCATAGTTATTGTGTAGCATGAATGTTAATAAATAGAGCAGGCAAAACACAAGATAAGATATTGGAAAAAAAAGGGTTAATTCATTTTCAGAATAATATATGCATATAATGATATAAATAGATTGTACATGGATGTAACCACCTCTATATATATATCTCACTGAAAACTCACCGATCGTTATTTACGACACCTTATAAGTAGACAAGTATGACACCTCATATAGAGGTGATCTAGGAATTTTTTATTGAGTAGGGACTCATAGCCTAAAAATCCCCCCTCAATAGTAAATCTAAATAATTATTCACAACAAGAACTAGTGCTAACATATAGTGTTGTCTCAATAATCAATATGAAATTTCCAGATTGAGCTTTGATGAATATATGTGTAAAAAATAGGTCAATCAAATGTTGAATAGTTAATTTAAAATGCAATTTGAAACAAACTATAAATTATGGAAGTGAACAACTACCATGTTTGAAAAATTCCTTACTTAAAATTTGGTCATTTTCCAAGTAATTTAGCTAGAATAAGATTGTGTCTTCTACTAATTGGTGAATAAATAGGATCACCATTCTACCATCAGAAAAAAAGATAGGGTAACCAAAGAACTCTCTAAATTTAGACACATTTAGGTGTCAAACAATATTCCAATGAAGAAGAGAAATATCAGAACTTTCGATTATGTGCTATGTAGTTTTCAAATATTTTGATTTGATGAGATTGATTGGAGTTTAATTGAATGTAGACAACGTGTTGAGAAGACCAATCGCCATTAATACATAATTCCCAAATTTTGATTGAATTTTGTTTAATAGGACTTTGAAAATTGAACCCTAATTATCATCCTTGATATGTCCCCTTGTCAAGTACAACGTAAGAAGTATGTTAAGGGATCCAAGGTTGAGCATTGGAAGATTCTTTCATCATTTTTTCATCATTTTATTTTATACATTTATATAGTGGTTTTGGTGGATATTGAACCAATTTCATCAATATATGTGGTGGTTTTGGTTTACAATTAACCAATTTCATCAAAATATGTGGTGGTTTGGTTAATCATTACCCATTCTCACTCGATAAATGTACTTTGGTGGGATTGGTTTACTAATAACAAATTCCATTAATGTATGTGGTGGTTTTGTTTGACCACTAGCATTTTCACTTTATCAATGTACTCTCCCCATTAAGGTGAAAGAGATTTCAATTTTGTTTCTTCAATGTATTCCACCCTTTTAGGTGCAAGAGAGTACCATTTTGTTGTTTCATTTGTGCACTTACCCTCTTTAAAGTACAAGGGAGTACCATTTGGAGTCAATTTTAAATTTGAATTAGAATGGCCCCCCATCATGCCCAAAAGTATCATATGTAAAAATTGATTGACAACCATTTTATTTTATAGTTTATTTATGCAAATATGTATTTTCCTATCTCTAAACTCGATGTTAAGTATTATACAACATATTGACTTGTTGATTCCATTGCCAATAATTTAAATCCAGTCATAATGAACTGATTTTGTTTGATACTTCTTTCTCTTTCAACATTTATTTGAATGATGATTTGTCTTCCAATAACAAAGACAAGAATGGAGCTCAAAAACTAATTCTCCATGTGCCAACTTGATGATAGTGTTGGAAACTTAGCATTTTGATGATGAAGTAAAGTGAAATATCCTTGAAGTAATATTGCACTATGGCATGTACCCATACCCCATTATCATGCGGAATTAAAAATTTGATCGAGAACCTTCACTGTTCATCGAAACACAAGGCGTGGTCATGATCCACATCTCAACATTTCCAACCCTGTCATGCCCCCTCCCGTCTTCCATAGATCAGTTCGATAATCTGCAAAAAAATATCTCAGAGGAGATCAGATGGCGAACAGAAAACTCGATAGGAATAAATGATCATAAACGATCCCATGGACTGGAACCAAATCGATGGTTCAGAATCCACCCAAAAAAATCAACAGTGCGGAAAGCCCGAGTTGCGGGGTCAAAACGTTACAAAACTTGCAACCTCAATTCCCGCATCCCGCATCCCACATCAGGAACAAATAGACAATGGAGAATCATCCCACAAAGATTAACAGCACAGATATTTGAATGGAGAGATTGGGAATTATGGAAATCACGACACCGCAATCACGCATCCTGCATCCTGCAAGTTGTGGAGAGAAATTTTTGGAAGAGAAATCTATGAAATGACATTCTGCATCCCGCAAACCTGCAATTTTAAGCAAAGAAGTATTTCTAACAGGAAACTTAACTTTTCCACTGAATTCTTGGATCAATCTGATCATTCAGGCCATTACCGATCTGGCCAATCTACCCTGCAACTTAGATCGAAATGCATTGATGGAAAAACATACATGGATGCCTATACTTGCAGTTATTCAGAGGAACAATGCGTCAATTCAACATAGCAACATGTTAATCACATTCCATCAAGAAATTTGCAAAACAAGAAATACAATTGCAGAGAATAACATAGACAAGAACACTTATCTTGAACAGAACTTGTCCCGCAACCAACTATGTCACTGCAATGTTCCTCCCAACCATAGGCCAGTGTGCTCCTTAGTCTCTCAGCATCACTATCACCCCCGAGCTTAGCATGATTTTCTCAAGGAATAAGGGAACACTAGCAAACTCATACATAGCCAAGGTACAATAACACTCAGTCAAGCCAACACATTTGGGTTTATCAGGTTGTAAGGGAAAACATCCCAACAAATGGGTTTCACAGGCCACTCTTCCAAGCCATCTCACAGTTGGGTTTCAGAGACTATTCACAGTCAAGCCAGCATTCACCTTTAAGGACCAGTTAAGCCAACAAATAGGTTTATTAGACTGTTCACAGTCAAGCCATCTCATTGCTAGGTTTATCAGGCTAACTAGCCAAGCCAACATTCATATTTGGGTTTATCAAACTTTTCGACCAAAGGTTACTCACCAGGTCAAGCACAAAAAGACACAGCCAAGCCAAAAAATGGGTTTATCAGGCTACCAGCCAATCCATACTTCCATTTGGGTTTATCAGGATTCTAAGGCAATGGGAAGGAAGAACTGCTAAGCTAGTGAGCTCATCTACAAAGCTAAGAAAACCTTCACAAGACCTATCTGCCCTAGCTTCCCTACTGTCTACACACCCAACAAAAGGAAGTGTCCCCTTGTCTTCTCCAGAGTCCCTCGGGGTACACCTTCCCTTCTAGTGCTATTCAGGATGTGCATAGCAAGTTTACCAGCCAATATTATATTATCATGAGGTTCCACACTAGGTTTATCAAGCTCATTCTACGTCTCTCCCATTCATAAGTCTTGTGCATAGCTCATACCCGAACCAAGGTACACAACACAACAACCACAGGGAGACTCTACAACACAGGATTACTCTGGAACATGAGTAATAGGGTCTCATACACTCTGTATCTTAAGACAATTCTAAATCACAACAATCACAGTCTTTCCAAGGGAAAGACACTCATAGAACGCGAAGGATATACACAAGTGGAGCTCCGCTTCTACCACAATGTCACTGAACTCTTGCAGAACGCGAAGGATATACACAGGTGGAGCTCTGCTACTACCACATTGTCACTCTCTAGGAAAAAAAAAATATGGTGGTGAATGAACAACTGACCGAATGAATTGAATTCCCCCCCCCAATGTCCCGCAGTTCTCAAAACGTGAGAGTAAATTCAAAACATGAACGCGTGGGTCAAAACTGGCATACGGTTCTAGTGTTTTCTTGTCTATGTAATCAAAACACGACATTCCAAAACTGGGTGCTCTTCCCAATTTGAAATTTCCCATACTCTTCCCCTTCCAAGCAATAACTACCTCAACCACCTTCTGGAAGAATAAATGGTTGGGAAGAGAGGACAAGAAAGAGGGTAGTTGACAGTTTTGATGGGTTCTCTCCATGACAAATGGATTTTCCCCAAACTGGCTCAAGGTTAACATTCCTACCTCCTTATCCTTAGGAAAATAATGCCCCCATCTCATTATTCGTTGCATTGACATAGATGGCAACAGGTTTTCATTAATTTGTATATTTACATGATGTTTACAAATGTGCTTGACTTAGCATAGAAACCATAAGCATCAACAATGATCGCCTATATTCTAGACATTAATCAATGATAGGGCCTTTGCCATGAGCTCCTTGTCATGATTCAATATAATATTTACATCATATACATTAATGTAATGGGGTCAAAATCGGGGTGTTACATTCCCCTCCCCCTTCAATAGAAATGTCCTCAGTGCTTACAAAATTTGAAAAAAATGCTACACTCGCATCGCCTCAGTGCTCCACAAAATTGAACAAAAATGGATGTGCCAATTGCATGGCATCCTCCAGCTCCCATGTAGCCTCTTCAAGAACGTAGTGCTCCCATTGCACCTTTACATGTCCTATGGCTCGGTTCCAAAGCATGGTGACCTTCCTGTCGAGGATACGCATAGGCTCGATTCAAAACTCTCTGTCAGGTTCCACCTGAATCACATCCCAATTTATCACATGGTTAGGGTCATATATATATATTAAGCAAAGAAACATGAAAACATTATGAGATCTAGTGCTAGCAAGAAATGCAAGTCTATATTCAACTGGTCCTATTCTTTCAAGCACTTCAAACGACCCACAATATCTTGGTGACAACTTGGCACAATTCCCAAGCTTCAAGGAACTCTTCTTTTCCCTCACTCCGAGGTAAACATGATCCCCAATACAAAACTCTCTTCTCACCCTATGCTTATCAGCATATATTTTCTGTATGTCCTGGGATGCCTTCAGATTCTTCCTGATCTTTACAAACTCCTGCTCCATTTCCTTTAGAAATTCTGGACCAAGCACAACCCTGTTCACTGGATTATCCCAAGTCACTGGTGTCCAACACCTCTTGCCATATAGAGCTTCATATGGACTCCTCCCTAAGGATGCTTGCTATCCATTATTATAGGAATACTCTACCAAGTGTAAATAATCTTCCCACTTGGTTGGTGTGTCCATCACATACATGCAAAGCATGTCTTCCAGTACTTGGTTAACTCTCTATGTCTACCCATCAGTCTGAGGATGGAAAGCAGTGCTGAAGTTCAGCTTTGTACCCAAATCCACAAACAATCCCTTCCAAAAATTGGAAGTGAACTTGACATCTCTGTCAGAGACTATTTCCTTTGGCAATCCATGAAATTTGAAAATCTCCTTCATGAAGATCTTTGCAATATCATCAGTCTTATGTGTAGACTTAACGAGTATAAAATGTGTTTCCTTCGTCAAATTGTCCACCACAACCATGATGGAATCATGTTGTCTCCAAGTCATTGACAATCCTATAATAAAATCCATGGAAATAACTTCCCATTTCCATTCTGGAACTGGCAAAGGCTGCAACAAGCCTGTAGGGTGTTGATGCTCAACCTTTACCTGCTGACATTTCATGCACCTTGAAATATATTCAGCCATGTCCTTTTTCATTCCTGGCCAAAATTACTGCTTTCTCGATGTAGCAATTGTCTTTTGATATCCTAGGTGACCAGAATATGGAGCTTGATAGATCTCGTCCATAACAACTCTCCTCAACTCTGCTACATTTGGAATGTAAATTCTTCCTTTATAAGTAAGAATTCCATCTTCTTCCAATTTATATCCCTCATATCTCTTGTCAAGACTTTGCTGCTGCAATTTTTCTTTTACCTACTCATACAACTCATCTCTAGCAGTATGATAAACAATATGCTACCTCGAATCTGATTGGAAAATACTAAGAGATGCCACTTGCATTTCCTGCACCTTCTGGCTGAGTGCATCAACTACCTTATTCTCTTTTCCTATTATGTGTTTGATTTCAAAATCAAACTCACATAAAAACTCCAGCCATCTAGCTTGCCTAGCATTTAGAGTAGGCTGATCAAATAAATACTTCAGACCGCAATGGTTTGTCCTTAACTCAACTCTTATGCCCATCAAGTAATTCCTCCACATCTTGAGAGCATGTACTATGGCTGCAAGTTCCATATCATGAGTAGCATAGTTCTTCTCATGATCCTTCAACTTCCTTGACTCATAACATATAACGTGTTTGTATTGCATAAGGACTCCTCCAATCCTTTGACCACATGCATCAGTACACACCACAAAATCTTTTGTTGGGTTTGCAACTTTCAATACTGGTGCACTGGTGAGAATATTCTTTAACCGCTAGAAGCTTTCTTCACACTTCACTGTCCATTCAAAATTTACACCCTTCTTTTGCAAAGAAGTAATGGCATGTGCAACCTTGGAGAATGCTTCAATGAATCTCCTATAGTATTCTGCAAGTCCCATAAAAGATCTCACATCTGTCACATTTCTTGGAGTAGGCCAATTCATAATGGCTTCAATCTTTTCAAGGTCCACCGATATACCCTTTTTTGAGATAATGTGACCCAAGTATTGAATTCTATCTCTATAGAAGTCACACTTGCTCATATTTGCATACAACCGATGCTCCCTAATAAATTGTAATGTCAATCTTAAATGATCTTCATGTTCTTCCTCATTCTTAGAGTAAACAAGAATGTCATCAAGGAAAACAAGAACAAACATGTCCAAATACCTGCTGAAGACACTATTCATAAGGCACATAAATGTAGCTGGTGCATTTGTGAGACCAAATGGTACCACTACAAACTCATAATGTCCATNGAATGTTGACTTATGAATGTCTTCATCCTTGATTCTCACCTGATGGTAACCCGACCTCAAGACAATCTTGGAAAATACCTTTGCTCCTCTTATTTGATCAAAGAAGTCATCAATCCTAGGAAAAGGATACTTGTTCTTTACTGTGACTTTGTTCAGCTATCTGTAATCCATACACAATCTGAGTGTACCATCTTTCTTCTTTACAAATAGAACTGGTGCTCTCCAAGGAGACACGCTAGGTATGATATACTTCTTCTCCAACAATTCTTGTAGTTGCATCTTCATCTCTAACATTTTTGGTGTACTCATTCTGTAGGGTGTCTTGGACACTGGTGTTGCTCCTGGCACAAGTTCAATTATGAAATCAATGTCCCTTTTTGGAGGAAGCCCTGGAATCTCATCTAGAAACACATCCCTGAATTCCTACAACACATGAAATTCCTCCAACCTAGGAGATTCATTCTATGTTCCCTCCAAAATATGAGTTGCATACATCTTGCAACCTTTCCTACAGAACTTCTTCAACTACATTGCTGAAACCTGCCTCATAGAAATCACCTTTGGAATGCGTTTCACAATCCTTGAGTTTCCTTCTTCATCCAAGCACTAAAAATCCTTATTATAATAGTCAAGCTTTACTATGTGAGCTTCTAACCAATCCATTCCAATGAGAACATAGGATCCAAGTGGTAGAACATTCAGACCTACACAAGTGACCAATCCATTCATAACCAAAGGACATTTCTCTACCACTTCACTAACCTTTCTCTTAGTTGCAGTGGCTAGCTGAACTAACCAAGATTTGCTATGCTTTACTTCCTTAAAGGCACAAATATCCACTACTCTAGGAGTGATGTAACTGTTCATAGAACCAGGGTCAATCAAGATAGAAATAGATTGCTCAACAATATTACCTGTAACCTCAACCACAGTTGACTGGTGATCTGCCTAGTGGTCCTCCAATGCAACATAAATACTAGGGATGGCCCTGCTACTTGAACCACTATTTTTTCTTCTTGAATGTTGTAACTTGGAATTGCACTCTCATTCTTGAGTGTGAAATTCCTGCGCATGTGGGGTCCTCCACATCTCCAACATTGGAGTGGTTCTCTGATCTGCTGTGGATCTCTTGGCTTTTCTCCCACCACTCTAGTTGGCTACTTTTTAGCTTAGGATGGCTTCCTCTGCTTATTCCTGAAGCTAGAAGGTTTGGAACCCTTCTTCCTTTGGTCAGTCTTCTCATTCTTCTTGTTGTTCCAAGTCTTATGATAGTGGTTTTCCTTTGCTTTGCTCATAGCAATACTTAGCCTTCCTAATTGATTCTTCAAGAGTTCTAGGTTCATAAAAATCAATTATGTCTTTGTAAGAGTGAGGAAATCCACTCAGGAAATGCTGAATTTTCACCTTCTCATCCTTGATGTACCTGACATATCTCAATAGTTATAGGAACCTGTTCACATACTCTTTCATGGTCTGCTGTCCCAATCTCACCTCATGGAATTCTTTGATCTTGTCATCATAGTACCTGTCAGAGAGGTATTTCTGCTTGAAATACTTCTGGAACCGTTTCCACTTAAGTCTTCTTTCACTAATCCTCCTTACTTTCTTGAAGTGCTCCCACCAAATGGATTCCCTTCCATTCAAATTGACTATGGAAACCCTTGCCTTCATGTTCCTTAAATAATCCTAAACTTGAAAGTACTTATTTATCCCAAGAAGCCAAGATTCAGCTTCTTTTCCAGTATTTACCTTGCCATCAAACATACGAGTTTTAGCCTTCTTAAATTCATCCCTAGAGCGATCCCTATGGTGCCTCTTTCTCTTTCCCTTGCAAGAATAAGAGCTTGAATCCCCACTTGCTTCTTCTGAGTCAGATGATCTACTAGCATTCCTTATTATTCTTCTGGTGCTGCTCTTACTACCTTCGGGTTTTACCGTACCCTATCCAGAGTCTATATTTCTTTGCAAGTTTGTCAAACTCTGCAACATAGCAGCATTCAATTGAGGCTGCTCTTCCAGAGCTTTAATCAGGCTTCTAATGGTGGCTACAATGTTTGGCAGAGTCTCTTGGAATCTCCTTCCATTAGACTCTATGTCATCATTTCCAACTCAGACATTTTCCCCCATGGCATCTCGCGAACACTCGTAGGAGTCCTGAGCATCATATCCATGATGGGTTCTCATGGCTGAACCATAACTTACTTTTCCAAAATATACTATGACTTTGCAAAATGTGTTATCAAAACCATTTGTTAGACACATAGTAATTCAAAATCAAAACCATTTACTTACTATCACCTGGCCTATCTAGGCCCAATGCTGCAACCGACAGCTTTGGTTAACCAATTCTCGGCCCATCTAGGCCCAATGCTGCAACCAACAACTTGGATACCACAATGTAGTGTACTACAAGTTGGTATTATAGGGTTATCTTGACCGGTTTCTGGTCCATCCAGGCCCAATGTTGCAAATCGCAACTTTGATACCACAATGTCACGTACCCATACCCCATTATCATGCGGAATTAAAAATTTTGTTGAGAACCTTCACTATTCATTGAAACACTGGGCATGGTCGTGAACCACATCTCAAAATTGCCAACCCTGTCACGCCCCCTCCCATCTTCCATAGATAAGTTCGACAATCTGCAAGGAAAGATCTTAGAGGACATCGGACGACGGAGATAAAACATGGAGGGAATCAACGATCATTAATGATCCTGTAGATTGGAACCAAATCAATGATTCAGAATCCACCCACAAAACTCAATGGTGTGGAAAGCCCAAGTTGTGGGGTTGAAAAGTTACAAAAATTGCAGCCTCACTTCCCATAGCCCGAATCATCTCGCGAAGATCGACGGCACAGAGATTTGAATGGCGGGATTGGGAATTATGGAAATCGTGACACTGCGATCCTGCATCCCACATCCTGCAAGTTGCAGAGAGGAATTTGTGGAAGGGTGTTAGCAGGAATATTTCACCTTCTGCGGACAGAAGTTGTTCCTCTAGTATGAATGGTTCAGATCCAAAACAAATGAACGACAAAGGATGAAGACCCTCCCTGGATATCGTAGATACCTGGAATGCCTACTTCAATATTAAACCTGTGTACCTGCAATTAGGTTAAACATGCAAAAACATCAAATCTACCATAACATAATCTATTAATCCCTGTCAGTGACTAAGGAATCCAACAACATTTACATGTGAAATCAAACAACAACAGTAAAGTGGGACAGAAATCAGCTTTGCATTAAGATTAAAATGGAGAAGTTTACAACCGATTAACCCTTATTATTGACATGAATCTCCATGAAACCAAAACTTTCATCCCCATAAGCTCCAAATTTGCTCTCTATGCTCTCCAATGGCTTGGGCCAAGTGGTCAATCCAACAACATAACAATACTTCAATGGTTCCCCCCTCAACCATGGACATGAGCTTGTATTTATAAGGCTCAATGGATAGCAATGGTTGAGAGATTTGTGGATGAGGTGGCCTCTAAGATCGTAGGATGATGGATCTCAATCTCAATTGACCCACAATTATAGGGATAAGGGAGGACACAAGGCTCATGATCTAGAAGCCTCAAGAATCTTCTCTTTTTCCATTTTACCCAGGGTACCTCTTTTCTCCTTCTATGACAAAGTGGTTCAGGTAAGAAATGCTTATGGACCAAGGGCTATAAGTGGTGACACCGCTTATGGATAACAAGGAATAGGCGGTGTGAGCAAGGTACCACTCATGGATAAAGGGGAATGTGCGGTGCTAAGTCTTTTTATGAAAGATTGACAATCAACATGGGTTTCCACTCCAAGTGTTTGGATTACGGGAAAATAGGTATCTCAAAGGTCTTATTACATGATGATGACAGGATTTTGGTATAACAAGATGCCCCCCAAAGCATGAGTCTTATAGGGATACGATAAACGAGAGCTTTGAGAGAACAAGTCATTGCTGCGAGGTGAAAATGTCAGCTCGATCGGAGCATGTAGTCAAGTAGGCACCTATAGTACATCAATATTTTTAACTCATCGACACAAGTATCCAACTCATGGATGCAGACCAATATAAGGCAGATCCATGGAAGGAATAAACAAGCATGGCTACTAGAATACAGCATAGATCCATGTGATAGAGGACTCAAACTTGGACATAGCTACCAGACATATGATGTAGATCTATGTCATATAGACGCAAATTTGAGGATAACCACAACCATACAAATGTGGATCCATGCTAGATATACAAAAATCCATCGCAACCTGGGGGAATAGAAATGAGTGCTCTTAAACAAATGCCCAGTGTCTTCATCTTTTCTTCCACAAAGTACGATTCTATCCATGTGATTACAATGATCTGAGGTCGAACATGGTAGAAATCACTTGATTACCGGTCAATGATGTGAACCATTAACAAGTGCGATGGAGATCACCATTAATGTCAATAATTCCCAAGGTACCCTAGTACAATCTACTGAGTATGAATAGATGTTCTGATGTTGAACACCCAATTGATTCTATCGATCAAAGGTCAATGATGTGAACCTATGTCGAGAGTGAGAGAATCTATCATTAAAGCATACAGATCTCAAGGTACTAAGTATTTGCTTCTAAGACTATTTCCTGGATAATGAGTTGATGTCGATAGGAATAGTCTCGTCGAAGGAGGGCCATCATGAGTCCCACATCGACGACATGAAACTTGAAACATAGTTCTGGAATGATGTGAATGTAGTAACCATAGGACTGACTCAAAAGTACTGACACAAAGAATATGTTGATTGCAGAGGTAAAACTTCTTCAAATTCCCTTTGAACATCGGGCGGCATGACAAAAGACTTGGCAGCATGACTGAACGGGAAAAACACACAATGCGATAGTGGACAATGCATTCTTCTGAAAGACTCAAAGGAGTGGCATGACTCATGAAAGTGGATCATCACGGAGATCAGTTGAATAACCAATTCACTGACATGATGTGCAGATAAGTGCCATGTTCAAAGGTAAAGACAAACTACTGCCATCTATTTGCAAAAATGATTCCCTTCCCATTTCCCCCATCATGATCGATGAGTGCCTATTTTCGGTTTTACGAGTTCAAAGAGGGTAACAAACACTCGATATAGCTAGTTGGAAGACAAGTCCAAACTCGTATTTTTTACAAACCTAAGAGAGGAGGGGTTTGTTACCAAAACGGGTCTCTCAATGTTTAATTTAATGAGTCCAATGAAAGAAAACTCGGTATCGTTCATGTTTAGAGAGTCTGAACGATTACGGAAGAAGACTCCAAAGGGGTCCTTTTTCATATGATTTAGTCTCTAAGGCCCAAAAAAGTGTAAAATCATACCTTAGAGAAATCTTCCAGTCATGATCGGCTGGAGTGTTCCTTTTTCGTAAATAGCCCTATCCGAATCGAAAAAGAGATAACCTACCGTTGGATGGACGACTCTTCAAATTCTTTAACGAGCGTGAAAAAGACAATATCGCTCGATAATCTTTTCACATTTTAAGAGTCCGAAAAGAGTTTAAAGAAGACTCTATTAACCTTTTTCATGTTTGAATCCAGAGCACAAAAAAGTAACAAACTAAGATCAAACCACTTTCCATGTTTTAACCAGTGCACGAAAAATGAAAAGTAAGCTCAACACCATCTTACTGTTTTTAATGAGCTCAAAGATCAGTTGAAATAATGCTCAGGGATTGATTTCATTTTTACGCAAGCTCGAAACTAATGGGTAAACTATGCTTAAAAAATCCCATTAACATGATATACAGAGGTTGGAATCTTTCCCCCAGAATGATTGCTAGCGAAACTTACCCCTAGCATGGTTGCTAGCAGCTCGACATGCCTCCCAAGCTTCACATCATCTAACGATTATTCTTCCATACCCAACCTAAAAACCTGGTTACTAATGTGAAAATGTTCACCACGGGGATAGGAAGAACGAGAATCAGGAAGGTGAAAAGAAGGTTCAAGTTCTAATACTAAAGGGAAGACTCAAATCAAGGGAAGGGGATCTGTTTCATTTTTATGCAAGCTTGAAACCAAAAGGTAAACTATGCTTAAGGAGTGGTTTTATTTTTTAACGAGCTTGAAACTAAAAGTAAACTATGCTCTGAAACCTGCTCCTACCGAACATGATATCCAGAGGTTGGTAGGTTGCCCCCATTTAATAAAAGCTAGCGGCTTAGCTCCATTATGATGTCCATAGACTAGATGTCCATAGACTAGAGCCATGCCCCCTATTTTACCTATGATGGGAAGAAGCTAACTAGAAGAAGGGTAAGGAACCACAAGAACATACGGCACATTCAAGGCAGTCTGATTACTAGGAGTAATGCGATTGTCAAGTGTAACAAAATAAAGCTGATCAATGGTCACAATCTTCCCATCATGGGGAAAATGCATAACTCTAAAGAGTGTGGACACAACAGCCTTCATGGCATAAACATAATCACGTCCAAGGAGCAGATTGAAATATAAACGACCTTGGACCACCATAACATCAATACAGATATTTTTCCCTTCTAATGTAATAGGAAAATAAGGAAGGGTCCCTAAAGGTGCAGTAGCTCTTTGATTAAAAGCCAGTATCTGATCGGTAGCTGGCACAAGCTAAGGAAAAACTAAAGCTTTCCAAGCAGTTGAGGATAGAATACTAACAGAATCCCCTTCATCAACAATAGTGTGAAGTATCCACCTAGTAGTAACATTCACAACTATATGGAAATGAACACTCAAATGAAGACAAGACTCTGTTAGGTTACTCCAGTCAAAGGGAATAACCTCACTACTTGGAGAGGGTTCTGTCAAAATAGACAAAATTTCCTCTTGTCAAGAACAATTGGAATGAAACATAAAAACTTCAACAGGATTAAGTTCATTCTCTACTAGAAGAGAAGAACAAGACGAATATTTGGTCAAAGAGACTACTTCAGTCTTAACACTCTTTGATGAAAGAGTGGGATGGGGTGGAAATGACACTGACTCGACCACTTTAACTTCACTCTCCAAAGGAAGAGTGGGATCAACCACAGATAAATCCTAATCGACCACTTGGTCAACCAATGGGGGATCAAGGGATAACTTACTATCACTTGCTGGAATCACCTGTTTATGATCAGTAATATTTTCCAACCAACGCAAAGCTTCATCCATGCTTGGACAAAGAAAATTACGATGCATAGCCTTGCATATCAAACAAGGATACAATACTTTACCTTTATGACCTTTTACTAATGGGTCACTGGTTGAGGGAGTATCGTCAACATGATGATCAGAGGTTGATGACATAGACGGTTTGGGTATTTTAGACCACTCTTCTTGTACATGGGAGAGACTGGGACACTCCTTAAGAAGGTGGCCCCCCTTGCAAATATTACAAGGGAACTTGGGTTTTCCGAGTGTTCTCTTAGAATGAGCATTGTCAAGATCAGATGGTTGCTTCTTTTTCTCTTTCTTATCCTTCTTCTTCTTACCCTTCCTTTTCTTCTTCTTCTTATCCACATGACTACTAACCATAGAGCTTTGGTCAAGCAAAGAAGAAGGAAGGGATGAAGTAACAACCGATGAAGAAGGAAATGGATGAGGTTGAGGTCGATCCTCTCCTGAAGGAGATATGACATTTGAGACATTAGGTGTAATAGGAATTACCAGATTAAACAACCAGACCAGTAATCCTATAGTTAATCCAGGAAGATTTAGAGTGGCAATAAAGGGAGGACCAATACCTTCACTTGGAGGGAATACAAAAGGTACACCTTGGAAAGGGACCTCTTGAGTGGTAGTCCTAGATGAGGATGCCATCTCTAAACTCTCTAATAACCCCCTAACTACCACACACAAGCAAGTACTACTCAAACTAAAAGTAACAAGCAAACATGTGAAAGGAGTGGATAAGAGTCAGGAACCTCAAAGGATAGGCCAAAATGATAACTCAGATGGTTTGAGGATTCCTAAAAGGGTCTCCTGATATACGCTAGGTACGTGGGAGCTCAAATCAGTAGTAGATCTATCTAATGCATAACCGTTCACAAGGGGCCTTCCTATATACAATCGAGTACGTGAAGTACCTTTCTATATACCTCAAGGGTACGTGAAAGGTCGTTCGATATACCGACGGTACGTGGAAGAACCACGCGAGTCCCGGGATGTAATGCGGACAAATAATGACAGCTCCTACGCTTAACAACGTTTGAACACATCTCTAACTTATCACTCAAATTGCTAAAAGTTTTAACCTAGTACTACTGTTAATTTCATCTTTTGCGTTTAGGTGGAACCATGGAGTGAAAACTTGAAATTAAAGAAGATGCACACTGATCTATATGATAATGCAAGTTTTCCTCTTCAATGAAATTATACCTAAGAGAGGGAGAGAGATTTACTTTTCTTCCCAAAAAATGCACACCCAAATGCAAATGCAATTCTATCTTTTCAAACAAAAAGGGAAATATCAATGCACCCCAAACAATCTCCAAAGAAAATAAGAAAGAGATCGAGAGAACATCTAACATAAATAAAAAAATGTTTCCTATCTTTTCATGCTTGAATTAGATGCATAAAAACTTAATGGAAAGATGATTTCACTAATGTTCCCAAACAAATCTAACTCTAATGCATGCAAAGCTTAAAACATATATTTCTTCTCAATGAAAGTAAGATCTAGAATTTCAAACAATCATGCACAAAACAAGAAGAAAATCATCCAACAACGCTTGTGAATAAAGAAAAGGAGAGAGAAAACTAAAACTTCTCTTTGAAACAGATAAGGAAACGAAGAACCAATCTTTCCTACTAAGCACTGAAAAAATCAGCATGCAAAATGAAACAAGAATCACCCCAAGCAAAGAAAGACTCAAAACAACATGGATCACTCATGCATTCCAAGTCCAAAACAAACCGAAACCTACTCATGAAAATGAAATGTATATTTCCAATTCCAATGAATAATATCTACAGAAAAGAGCAAGAGGTTTCAAGCAAAGAAAAGAAAAAAAATCCAATGCAAGAAACATAAACTCTCTTTGAGTGCAGAGGGAATATAACACTGTAACGTCCCCAACCCTTTGACCGGAAAAGAGGACTCTACTATCACCAAACATGCGGGCGAATAGCCCCATGAAGATGAACAGGAATATAGTGTTGAAATAAAAACTTAAAACATAAAACATGCTAAGACGCATAAAAATTCACATGCATAGCAAAAGCAAACATACATTCATTCAAGCATACCACATGTTCATCATTATCATTATTCAGTAAATATAAATGCAGAGACAAAATAGTTAAGAATACTCATCTTAAAAAGGGCTCATCCCGCAACAAGCTACATCACTACAATGTTCCACCAAACCATAGGCCAGCGTTCTCATCAATCTCTCAGTAACACTGCCACCCCCGAGCTGGGCATGATTCCTCAAGGAGTAAGAGTCAAAGCAGGCTTACACATATCCAAGGTACAAAAATCAGCAAAGCCCACATAGTAGGGTTTAACAGGCCATCAAGGAGTTAGGGAAGGCTAAACGCTAAGCTGGTGACCTCAATGAAGAGATAAGGATGCCTACACCAGAGCTAACCTTGACCTCTAAGACATCCACACACCCAACACCAGGAATCAGTCCTTTCTCTGTTTCACAATCCCTCAGGCCCTGACTTCCCTTTCCAATATTCTTCAAGGTTTGTGGAGAAGAAAGCCAGCAGTCTCACTCTATCTGAGTGGATCCAAACACCAGTTTCTCAAGCATACCCAGCCTCTAATCCTATTCTCAACAGTCTGAAGACCAACCACTGCATACCGTAGTAAAATAATAGTTCATAGCTCTGTGAAGGAAACAAAGACAGCAGGGTAACAACCCAAACGAAAAGGTGAACACAGCTCAGGTCAAACAAGATGTTTCAGAGTTGTTCTTGGCCCTAGCATGGCCAAAAAAACTTAGTGGCAACCAAAATATGATTGCATTCACAGCAACAAACAACGTGGGGAAAAACTACAACAAGCCATGAACAATGGAGGGAAACTGTAGCAATTTCCAAATCAGGGGAAAAACCACAACCCCAGCTCAACAATGAAGTGGAGGCAACATTACACAGTCCTAAATGGAAGAGAAGTCCAATTCTCAATCTTAGACAAGGGAGAACAGATATGCCGACTGCAAGCCGTGAGGGTAACACACATACACTCAACCCTTGAACTTGAATGGATTCTGCACAGGAAATTCGTGAGACCAAAACCCCCTTTCGCCAGTTCCCTACATGAGGAAGAACAATGCCAATTTCCTGTGCGTGAGAAGGTGAAGAGAGGAGACTCCTCCCTGTGTGAGATGGTCAAGACAAAAGAAAACCATGATGGAGAACTTCAACAGCGCGAGAGCCCACAGAAATCTCCCTCTGCATGAGGATAACCAGAACGAATCATGGTGGGAGGAGAGTAACTGATCTCCCTGTGTGATACTGAGAAAAACCCCCAAAAACGTGGGTGGAAGAGCGGGAGAGTGGTGACTGTTCCCCTGTCCCCCGCGTGAGGAAGAGCAATCTCGCTGGTGGAGTGTACGTGGGGCAAAGACTAGAAATCCTACCACCCACCACTCCTCAGCCATAACTGCTCCCAACTAAACAAACAACAGAGTTTTAGATGGGTGGCCGACACATGGAAAACTCCCAATGACCCCCATGGGTTGGGAAACCCCCCCCCCCCCTTAACCTTAGGAATCATGCCCTTTTCATTTAATGTTGCACCATCGTAGCTTGCTGTAGATTTATTTTAAATTGATGTGCATACTTACATGATGCCAAAACTATAGTGTGTTGGATAGCATGATGTACCATTGGCAACAATCCCTATTGCCGAAACATAACATAGCCGAATCGATGGTGGGGTTTTTGCCTTTAGCTCCACACCACGATTTATTACAATATATACATCATGTACCTTTTAATGCAAATGGGGTCAAAACTGGGGCATTACAAACACTCAAAGCGACTGCATAATATACAATTCATGGCCCCTCCCAGTCATGAGGGAGCATTTTTTTTCAAAAATACACTTCATTTTCATCAAAAAGTAAGCCAAAAACACACAAAAAATCAAAATACAGAGTCTGGAACAGGGCCTACCTGGCATCGCGTAGATGAAGCTGCTGACACATGGTTTCAAGGTAGAACCGCTTCTTACTCACTGGATTCAGGCAATGGCACCGCATATTGCTAACTGGACTCAAGCAGTGGCACCGCTCCTTGCCAAAGGCACATGCATGGTTCCCTAAATAGATCCAAAACATAAGGAGAATGAAAGATCAAGTTAGAAATTGATCCGATCAAGGTAAAAAATGATAGATTGAGCATGAGAAAGAGCATAAAAGGTTGAAAATAATTCAGATCTAGACAGATCTGGAAGTTTCAAACCAAAATCCATTGAGTCAGATAGCAGATCTAACTGAAGAGAGTTGGCGAAGGAGCCTGGATTCGGACAAGAGTTGAAGAACTAAGGAAGATCAGATTGACTGATACATACATATATTCCCTAGCAGACTCACTAGATTTTTTAGCAGGAATATTTCACCTTCTGCAGACATAAGTTGTTCCTCTAGTCTGAATGGTTCAAATCCAGAACAAATGAACGACAAAGGATGAAGACCCTCCCTGGATATTGTAGATACCTAGAATGCCTGCTTAGATAGTAAACCTATGTACTTGCAACTAGGTTAAACACGCAAACACATCAAAGCTACTAGAACATAATCTATTAATCCATGTCAGTGACTAAGGAATCCAACAACATTTACATGTGAAATCAAACAACAACAGTAAAGTGGGACAAAAATCAGCTTTGCATTAAGATTAAAATGGAGAATTTTACAACCAATTAAGTGTTAGTGTTCACATGCATCTCCATGAAACCAAAAATGTCATCCCCATAAGCTCCAACTTTTCTCTCTATGCTCTCCAATGGCTTGGGCCAAGTGGTCAATCCAACAGCATAACAATACTTCAATGGTTCCCCCCTCAACCATGGACATGAGCTTGTATTTATAAGGCTCAATGGATAGGAATGGTTGAGAGATTTGTGGACGAGGTGGCCTCTAATATCCTAGGATGAGGGATCTCGAGCTCAACTGACTGACAAAGATAGGGATAAGGGAGGACACACGGCTCATGATCTAGAAGCCTCGAGAATCTTCTCTTTTTCCCATTTTACCTAGGGTACCGCTTTTCTCCTTCTATGACAGAGCAGTTTAGGTAAGAAACACTTATGGACCAAGGGCTATAAGCGGTGACACTGCTTATGGATAACAAGGAATAGGCGGTGTGAGCAAGGTACCGCTCATGGATAAAGGGGAAAGCGCGATGCTGAGTCTTTTTATGAAAGATTGACAATCAACATGGGTTTCCACTACAAGTGCTGGGATTAAGGGAAAATATGTATGTCAAAGGTCTTATCACATGATGATGACAAGATTTTGCTATAACAAAGGGAAATCTGTGGAAACCAAAATCTGTGAAATGACATTCTGCATCTTGCAAACCTGCAATTTTGCACAAAGAAGTATTTCTAACAAGAAAATCAGCTTTTCCACTAAATTATTGGATCGATCTAATCATTCAGGCCATTACCGATCTGGCCAATCTACTTTGCAACTTAGTTCAAAATGAATTGATGGAAAAACATACATGGATTCCTATACTTGCAGTTATTCAGAGGAACAATGCGTCAATTCAACATAGCAACATGTTCATCACATTCCATCAAGCAATTCGCAAAACAAGAAATACAATTGCAGAGAATAAGATAGAAAAGAACACTTATCTTGAACAGAACTTGTCCCACAACCAGCTATGTTGATGTAACGTTCCTCCCAACCATAGGCCAGTGTGCTCCTTAGTCTCTCAGCATCACTGCCACCCTCGAGTTGGGCATGATTGTTAGATTTTAAACAGTAATCTAGTATATCATTAGGCTCTTTAACTGAGAGAACAACAAGCACAACAATCAAACACAAGAGACAATGAACACAGTGTTTTTCCTCGAGGAAACCATAAATGGATAAAACCCCTTAACTTCCTCAAAGATAGAATCAGCACTAAAGTGAAACCCAAAACAGTAAGACGATCGCTCGACAGCGGTGACCTTCTTTCTATCTAGCCTCACTATCTTCTCCTTCCTCAACTATGCATTACACTTGAGTGTGGATAAGTATGCGATAAATAGAGAGGTCACCTCTCTATTTATACTAATTCCCAACATAACTAAAACCCTACTAGGGCCGACTTCACTAAGTGAGTCTAATAACCCTAGTGCCTCAGAACTGCGAGGACTTTAACCCTTAGATAATAGGAGGGTTACCCACAATTACTTGACATGACTTGTTTACATTATAGATCCTCTCGATAGGAACATCGGGGCATGACATGACATAAGTACATCCTGGAATAAACATCGGGTTACAATAGATAAGAAATACAAGTGAATACATTCCGAAGTTACAATTACATCAACACTCCCTCTTAACTAGGAAGGTATTCTATCGACACAATTTTCATCACTGGTCTTCTTCTCTGGATCATCTCGTCTTCTGCATCTTCAAGTCATCTTCATCTTTGGATCTGGATCATCACTGGATCTAGATCATCATCACTGGATCTAGATCATCATCACTGGATCTGGATTATCACTCAATTTGGATCATTTCTGGAGCATCATCTCTGGATCTGGATCATCCCTCGATCTGGATCATCAACCATTAGAGGAAATTTGGGGTCTAAAATGGGCCTTATAAGAAAACGAGCCAACAATAAATTTTGTGAGTTGGAATTCAAGAACCAATATAATTTCAATAAAATGAGTCAACCATAACGGTTGAATTGACATATTTGTCATAAAAGAAAACTTCTTGTTTTTTTTGTATTTTCGACATATCTCCCTGTGTGTTTACTCAAATTTCAATCGAGAGAGCTCATCGAATGCAGAATTTAATTTCACATCTAATGAGTAACCACACTGCATATTTTTGATAGATCCCAATACCCCAAAAATAATAATTACTTGAAAAAAATGTGATGATGATGTCATCATCACATTTTTTCAGGTATTTCTTGTTTTTGGGGTAGCGAGGTCTGTCAAAAATATGCAGTGTGGGTACTCGTTGGATGCAAAATTAAATTCTGCATCGAAAAATCTCTCTCTCTCAAAATTTGAGTAAAAACAAAGGGATATATGTCGAAAATATGAACAAAAAAAGTAGTTTTTTTCATTCTTCCTTCAAAATTAATAACTATTATTTTATTATTTTAACTATTATTTTATTATTTTTCTTAGGAGGCCCATTTTAGACCTCAAATTTCCTCTAATGACTGAATCTTCACAGGTGCTATCTTATGATTCTTCTCGTCATAGGAAGTTCTACAGAGCCAGCCCTTTTTCATGTTGGATGTAGGCCTAGCCACCATGTAGGTCTTCTTCAGTGCTTATATCTGACACTTAAGTCAGAATGGCCCACCCAGTACTTACATATGATCATGTAGGAACTAATCCTATAATCATATTAGAAAGGAAATGCCCAGTACTCACATCTGACCATGTGGTAACATAGCCCACAACCCTGTTAGAAAGGCCTAGCACTCACATCCATTCAACCAATGATCAGAATGGCCTAGCACTTACACTTGGCCATGTGAGGAACCAATCCTCTTTTCCAAAAGGCTCTGCACTTACATCTTAAAACCAATGTCAGAAAGGATCTTACACTTACATCCGTTCAACCAATGATTAGGAAAGGCACAGCACTTACATTTGTTCAACCAATTATCAAGAAAGGCTCATCACTTGCATCTATTCAACCAATGATCAAGAAAGGCTCTGCACTTACATTCGACACATATGAGGAACCAATCCAACATGCATGTTTGAAAATGCATGCACTCACATCTAATCTTGTAGGAACCAATCCTACAGTCATATCAGAATGGCCCCCAGTACCAGACTGAGCTACCTGGTAACTGACCAGGTGCTTCCATTCTCCTAGAGAATGGTAGTTGCCCTTACATCTGACCTACTAGTCAGAATGGCCAGCACCCACATCTGACATGGAAGGAACCAATCCTCTCACCATGACAGAATGGCTCAGCCCTTACATCTTACCTACTTGCTAGAATGGCTATGGATTCAACACTCATATCTGACATGGAAGGAACCAATCCTCTCACCATGACAGAATGGCTCAGCCCTTACATCTAACCTACTCGTCAGAATGGCTATGGATTCAGCACTCATCACTTTCCCTTGGAGGAAACCTCAATCTAGAGAACACCAAGCTTCTCCCTGAAGTAATCGAACTTCACCCTAGCTAATGGCTTTGTCAACACATCAGCTATCTGTTCCTCCGTCGCAACATACTAGATCTTCACTGCTCCCTTCTGCACCATATCCCCGATATAGTGATACTTGATCTCGATATGCTTCGACTTGTCATGAAACATTGGATTCTCTGACAACTTCACGCAACTCTAGTTGTCACAATGTATACAAGTAGCATCCATCTAGAGATCAAATAAATCAAACAGCAGCTTCCACAACCATACTACCTCACATCTAGCTAAAAAAGTTGCGACATACTCTACTTCAGCTGTACTTACTGCCACACAGGATTGCTCCCTACTAAACCAAGATACCACACCTGATCCCATACTAAAGCAACACCCTGAAGTGCTCTTCCTATCGATGGCACTGCCTGCCGAATCTGAATCAACATAACCCTCCACGCTAATCTTCTGATTCGCCTCGTACTTGAGCCCATAATCAATTGTACCCTCAGGTACCTCAGAATGTGCTTTGCAGCAATCAAGTGAACATGTCTCAGATCTGTCAAGAACTGACTCAAGGTGTTCACAGCAAAGCAAATATCTTGTCTTTTTTTCGTCAGGTACATCAAGGACCCAATCATTTGACGATCCATCGTAGCATCAACTGCTTCTGATGAAGCATCGCTCAATAGCTTCAAGTTTGACGCCATAGGTGTGGCCATAGCCTTGCAGTCCATCATCCCAAACCTCTTCAGGATCTCTACGATATACTTCCCTTGTCCAGGGGAAATCCCATCTGCACTTTGCCACACCTCCATGCCTAGAAAATAATGCATCATACCCAAGTCCTTCATTTCGAACTTAGCAAAAAGCTTTCTCTTTATATCAGCAATCAACCCATCCATACCTGTTACAAACAGATCATCTACATATAGTAGAATCATCACTGGGTTTCCATCTTCAACCATGTCCTAGGTGCCTGTTTCAAATCGTACAGGGCTTTCTTCAATCTACACACATGAGACTCCGTGTCATGTGTCTCAAAACCAAGTGGATGTTATACATACACTTCCTCTTACACTAAACCATTCAAGAAAGCAATATTGACATCCATTTGGTGTATCTTCCATTTCATTACTGCAGCCAAAGCAAGTACCGATCTGATGGAAGTGTATCTGGCTATAGGTGCAAAGGTTTCTTCATAATCTATTTCTCCTTTCTGTGAGAAACTGCGAGCCACAAATATTACCTTATATTTCTCTATGCTACCATCAACAACATGCTTGATCTTGTAGATCCATTTGGAAGTTACAATCGACTTCCCTTCTAGCCTTAAGACAAAATCCCAAACATCATTCTTCATGATCGATTGATACTCTTCGATCATAGCATCCTTCCATTCTTTCCGTTCTGCTGCTTCTTCATAGTTGGAAGGTTCTTTATTGATAACATCACATAGTAAATCTACATATCTGGAGCAAGATCTGGTTCTCTTTCTTTCTCTATGATTCTCTTCTAGAGCCCCATATATTTCCACACCTTGGATAAGTTCTCGTACCCAAGCAGGTTTCCTCTTGTGAGGATTCTTTTCTGGAGGTGGATCTATAGGTCTTTGTGGTTCTTCAAATTCTCGATCTTCTTCTTGAATTTCTTCATTCATGGTTGTATCATGAATTTTGGGTGCTTCTGCTTCTTCTGTATCTTCAGCAGGTCTCTTTTTGGATTTGTTGTAAGCTGTGTCTTCATCAAATGTTACATCCCTGTTGATATCAATCTTCTTGAATCCTAGGAATCATATTCTGTAATATTTCAAGCTTTTAGAGTATCCCACAAATATACCCTTCTTTCCTGAAGGATCTAGTTTTGTTCTATTTTATTTTGGTATGTGTATGTACACTGGACAACCGAATATTGTGAGATGGCTGACTTCTGGTTTCTTGCCGGAGAAGACTTATTCAGGAGTCTTATTCTCGTGTACTCTGTGTGGAGTACAGTTCTGTACATACACCGTTGTTCTGGCTGCTTCTGCCCATAGACGCAGAGGAAGATCTTGATCATGAAGCATTGCTCTCACAACTTCCATGATGGTTTTATTCTTCCTTTCTGCAACTCGATTCTATTGTGGATTGTAATGAGTGGACAAATCCCTATTAATCCCTGATTCTTTGCATAAGTCTTTGAATTCGTTTGATGTGAATTCTCCACCATTATCTGATCGAAAATTTTTGATCTTCTTTTTTGTGTGGTTCTCGATCAAGGCTTTGAATTCCTTGAACTTGCTGAAAAATTCATCTTTGTTCTTCATGAAGTAAATCCATGTCTTCCTAGAAAAGTCATCATTGAAAGAAACATAGTATACATACCTGCTTAGTGAACTTGATGACATTGGTCCGCATACATCGGAGTGGATGATTTCCAAGATTCCTTTTGCTTTGCTTTCACTACTTGGAAATGTCTTCTTTGTGTTCTTTCCTTTCACACATCCTTTGTAGACCCCTTCATGTTTTTCTTGAATTTATGGAAGACCTTCAACATCTTTTCTTGCAAGTGGTAGTGCTCTTTAATGCACATGTGCAAGCCTTCTGTGCCAAAGTTAATTTGGCTCTACTGTGTCATGGACCATAGTTTGTTCTGGATGGCCCTTCAGCTTGTATAAACCTCCTTCTTGTTCTCCAATCACTATTTCATCATCAATAGTCTTTCCTCTTGGCCACATGAGGACTTAGCCATCCACAAATGCAACCCTCATGCCTTTTTCATCTAATTCTGATATGGATAGAAGATTCTTCTTCAGTCCTAGTACAAACAAGACATCTTTCACTTTTATACACTTTCTAAAGTCTATCTTGTAGGAGGATTAACCACTACCTTTTATGGGATATTGGTAGTCATCCCCAAGCTTCACCTTATGGGGTGAATTATGTTCGGATAGGTTCTCAAAGGATTCCTTGAAACCTGTCATGTGCTTGAAGCCCCACTATCAATAAGCCAATCTTTACTTCCATGAGTGACAGTTCCCATGAGAGTGGAGATCAGAACAGTCTTCACTTTCTTGTTTCACTCTCTTCTTGGGAGGATAATCATCCTCAACAGTGTGAGCATGATGTATTCTTTTGGAGTTACTCTTCTTCTTGGATCCATTCTCGTTCTTGGGACAATTTTTAGCAAAGTGTCCTATTTCATCGCATGTATAACATTTGAGTCTGGATGGATCCCTTCTTACAAAATTATTTTTTGATGAGAATGCTTACCTTGGTGATGATGATTTTCCCTTCTTCCTTTCTTGGAGTGTGCTGTGAGAGCTTGATCTTCACTTTCCATCTTTTCTTCTCGATCTGCTATCTGAGCTTCTTCTTGAGAACATTCTTTCCACAATCTACTGAACTTGACCAACTTCTGTCTAGCACAGATTCCTTGGATGAAAGAATCCCATGACCTAGGGAGGCCATTCAATGTTGTCATCACAATTTCTGCATTCTCCACTTCTTCATCTACAGCTTCTAGTTGTTCTTTGATCTGGGAGACCCTTGTGAAATATGACTGGATGGTCTCCTCATTCTGAATCTTGACATTCTTCAATTGGTTCCTTAGAGTCATCTTCTAATTGATGTTCTTCCCTTCAAACAATTTGGTTAGGGCATTAAACATGGCTTTAGGTGTCTTGAGGGAGGACACTTGAGGAATGAGGTGATCCTTGATAGAATATGTAATGATCCTCTTTTCCATAACCAACTTCTTCTTATGTAAGGCCTTGGCCTCATCTCCCTCTGGAACTGGAACCTCCTCACTGATATAGGAGTCCAACTCATTTTCTTCCAAGACCAAGGATATCTTATACTTACAAGCTCGAAAGTTATCAGCTCCCTAAAGCTTTTCATCAAGCTTGGTATGATGAGACATCTTAAATGAGAACCTCAAATGGAAATACAAAATATTTAGATCTTACCAGGTCAAGATGTCAAATATGGATTTGGAGCTGAAATTTTGCAGTGTTGGTTCAAGAGCAAATTAGGGTTTTGCTTTTCCAGAGTTCTGTCCAACCAAATGCTTTGAATTTGATCCCTAAATTCGATTTTGGGGAGGAGATCAATCCAGGCCTAGGCTCACTGAAAAATTCCAATTCTATGAAAAGCCCTAATTTTTGGCAGTAGTGTTGGGTCCAAAACTGAAAAACCTCAGAATTGGATTCTGCTTCAACAGAAAGATGCTCCCTAGGGAGGAGATTCATTCCACCCTACTTTTTCTGAAAATCTGTGGAGAGAGATCCACAAACTAGGAAGTCCTAGTTCCCGCAGCTACATGGTGTCTTCTTCTTAGGTTAGCTCTGATACCATGTTAGATTTTAAACATTAAGCTAGCATTTCATTAGGATCTTTAACTGAGAGAATAACAAGCACAACAATCAAACACAAGAGACAATGAACACAGTGTTTTTCCTCGGGGAAACCATAAATGGAGAAAACCCCGCAACTTCCTCATAGATAGAATCAACACTAAAGTGAAACCCAAAACAGTAAGATGATCTCCCAACAATAGTAACCTTTTTTCTATCTAGCCCCAGTGTCTTCTTTTTCATCCACTATATTCTACACTTGAGTGTGGATGAGATGTGTGATAAATAGAGAGGTCACCTCTCTATTTATACTAATTCCCAACATGACTAAAACCCTACTAGGGTTGACTTCACTAGGTGAGTCTAATAACCCTAGTGCCCCGAAACTGCGAGGACTTTAACCCTTAGACAATAGGAGGGTTACCCACAATGACTTGGCATGACTTGTTTACATTATAGATCCTCCCGATAGGAACATTGAGGCATGACATGACATAAGTACATCCTAGAATAAACATCGGATTACAATAGATAAGAAATACAAGTGAATACATTCTGAAGTTACAATTACATCAACAATGATTTCCTCAAGGAATAAGGGAACACTAGCATACTCATACATAGCCAAGGTGCAATAAAAATCAGCCAAGCCAACACAATTGGGTTTATCAGTATGTAAGGGAAAACATCCCAATAGATGGGTTTCACGGGCCACTCTGCCAAGCCATCTCACAATTGGGTTTCACATACTGTTCATAGTCAATCCAACATTCACCTTTAAGGACCAGTCAAGCCAACAGATGGGTTTATCAAACTGTTCACTGTCAATCCATCTCACTGCTAGGTTTATCAAGATAACTAGACAAGCTAGCATTCACAGTTGGGTTTATCAGACTGTTTGACCAAAGGTTATTCACCGGGTCAAGCACAACAAAAAATATCCAAGCCAAGAGATGGGTTTATTAGGCTACCAGCCAAGCCATCCTTCTAGTTGGGTTTATCAAGCTTCTAATGCAATGGGCAGGAAGAACTGCTAAGCTAGTGAGCTCATCTACAGAGCTGAGAACACCTTAACAAGACCTATCTGGAATGGCTTCCCTACTGTCTACACACCCAACACAAGGAAGTGTCCCCTTCTCTGCTCCATAGTCCCTCGGGCTACACCTTCCCTTCTAGTGCTCTTCAGGATGTGCATAGCAAGTTTACCAACCACTCTTATCTTATCGTGAGGTTCCACCCTAGGTTTATCAAGCCCATTCTACGTCTCTCCGATTCCTAAGTCTTGTACATAGCTTAGACCCGAACTAGGGTACACAACACAAAAACCATAAGGAGACTCTACAACACAGGATTTCTCTAGAACATGGGTAACAGGGTATCATACACTCTGTAGTTTAAGACAACACTGCAACATAGCAATCACATTCTTTCCAAGGGAAAGACACTCATAGAACGCAAAGGATATACACAGGTAGAGCTCCGTTGCTACCACAATTTCACTAATGCTCGCAAAACACGAAGGATATACACATGTGGAGCTCTGCTCCTACCACAATGTCACTTTCCAAGGAAAACAAAGATGGTGGTGAATGAACAACTGACCGAATGAATTGAATCCCACCCCCTAACGTCCCACAGTTCTCAAAACGTGAGAGTAAATTCAAAACGTGAACGCGTGGGTTAAAACTAGCATATGGTTATGGTGTTTTCTTGTCCATGCAAGCAAAACACGACATTCTAAAACTAGGTTCTCTACCCAATTCGAAATTGCCCATACTCTTCCGCTTCCAAGCAATAACTACCTCAACCACTTTTTGGCAGAATATATGGTTGGGAAGAGAACACAAGAAAGAGGGTAATTGACAGTTCTGATGGGTTCTCCCCATGACACATGGTTTTTCCCCAAACTGGCTCAAGGTTAGCATTCCCACTGCCTTATCCTTAGTAAAATCATGCCCCCATCTCATTATTCATTGCATTGACATAGCTGGCTGTGGGTTTTTATTAATTTTCATATTTACATGATGTTTAAAAATGTGCTTGACTTAGCACGAAAACCATAGGCATCAACCATGATCTCCTATATTCCAAACATTAATCAATGACAGGGCCTTGGCCCTGAGCTCCTTGCCATGATTCGATATAATATTTACATAATATACATTAATGCAATGGGGTCAAAACCGAGGTGTAACACATTATGGAAGTGGATTGGTCTACAATAGTCAAGGATATGAAAGATAACTTAGTTATTAAATCCAAGTAAGGTTAT
This sequence comes from Pseudotsuga menziesii, assembly GCA_001517045.1. Classification (NCBI taxonomy): domain Eukaryota; kingdom Viridiplantae; phylum Streptophyta; class Pinopsida; order Pinales; family Pinaceae; genus Pseudotsuga; species Pseudotsuga menziesii. The sequence continues at coordinate 548,008 of LPNX010034941.1, forward strand.
AAGTTTTTTGTTGTGGATATATTCCCATGGTCTAATTATAGGCTTGGAGAAATTATGTTGAACTTGTTGTTTGAAAATCTATGGAAGTTGATTTACTACATGTTGTTGCACCATTGAAAGGTTTTCATAGATATGAATTATTTAAATTCAATTTTGGTGTGTAACTTATACTTCACTTTAATATTAATCTATAGTTGTATTATTATGTTGATCATGTGTTAGTTGTTGATTGGAATCTATAATTTGAAATTGATGGACATAAAATTCAAATAAGGGATTGTTCTAAATAAAGACTAGTTTGTAATAATGTAGAAGTTATTGAGTCTTAATATATATTTCATCATGTTGTACTATTTCGAGTGAGTCTAAAAAATTTCAACATTGGCTTGCAAAACTTGCAAACAATTTAGAACATATTGAAGATTTTATGTGTGGATTGTGATTGTGTTGTATTTAGAAGCGAGTATTACAATGTTGAAAAAACCCAATAATTATTGAGTTCATCCCATCTGAAATTTTTAATTAGGAATACTTATGTTTTTGTACAATATCCTAAGTTTAAAAGGTGTGACTGAATCACCATGAAAGAGGGTTTCTTGAAAATCCACTCTTTGACATTAAGATCCAAAAATTTCAATTTAGACTCACAAATTTGAGGGAGTTGGGTTCAACTAATAATGCACTTGAATATTGAAATGAAATTCAATTTAATTTTGATTTGACAGTCACAAAAAAAAGCTATTGCAAGTGAAAAATATTGAATTAATGTTAAGTAAGAAGTTAAATTGATGAAAATTGGAAATGATGTTGATGTGGATTTGTCATTGAATATTGATGTGATCAACAACTTGAATGCTTGAATATAATTTGTAGATGCTTGATATCATGTTCTTGATTAGCATTAATTGTATGTTCTTTAATTGAATTAAATTTCCTTAAATTGCGGGGGTTTAATTGATCCTTAGATGTTTATGATTGTAATATGATGCAATGGATAGGAGAGAAGAGCACCATGAGTAATGACACTTGTGAATTACAAAAAGAAATCCCCATAATCAAATCCCATGTTGAATCAAGGTATTAAGGAAAAAAATAATGATTACCAAGACATTACAATAAATACCCCTTTAGCATGCACCTATTCAATTAGTTTTTATCTAAAGTATAAGGAGGAGATGGATAAAATTTGTTGAAATTTATTCATGGATCTAGTGTAAATCACTTCATGTTGTATTATGGTCTCAAGTCATAGTAAGTAAGTACAATAGGTTTGTGCATGGGGTCTCTTCTAGTTTTGTGAGAGTAGGGGATCCTTTAATGATAGTGCAGAATCAATGGTCCTTGACTATGGACTAAATTTTTTATTGTCCCTTAGATGATTATTCCAACATATCAATCACTTACTCTCCCTTTCATTTATTTCAATATGGAAGTGTACTTTGATGTGCATAATACAAAAAGGTTTCCCTTACTATTGATGAAACACAGAGTCCTTGAAATACAAGAAGAGTACTAATCTACTGTGACAAGAATGCAACAATGGATATCACTTAATAGAAGTGCTCAACCTCAAGTGGAGGATATGGATGAATTGATCATACATCTCATCATACATTATATCTCTACCCAGTCTTCCATATGGATATTCCATTCATATTTTCAAATTGTTGGACACAACAGGTACATTGAGAGGGGGGGTGAATCAGTGTGTGCATTTTTTATTACTTTTTGAATTTTAACAATCAAAAAATTATTCAATATTATGCATTATCACATTATCATTATATCATCATCATCATAATTATTATCATCATCATATCATCTTCACATAAGAAGCATAGCATGATACATAGTGCACCATATTTTACATGGAAACCCAAGTCCTGGGGGAAAAACCACAGAAGCCTTTATATAATCGATTTCCAGCAACAACTGGAGGAGGAAAAAAACACATTATTACAATGACTTCAATTCTCCAGCTACAATTGGAAGGAGGATACAACCCCCTGATTTGCAGGATACAACTTGAAGGAAGCTCCAACTCCTTAGTTCTCCAACTACAACCAGAAGGAGGCTACAAACCCCTTTTCCTTGCCATGTCCTACCACCCTAATATGAATATAGAAACCAATGAACCATGACCGCACTGATCCTATAGACCTGCTAATAAACACCTATACTACACTACATAATTTATACCAAGATGCGCAACCACTACCACTATTAACCACCGCTCATCATATGATCACTATCCATTTTATTACACTACTCATCAACCTGTACAATCAACTTGTCCAATCAATCTGTTGCTCACATCATCCGACTAAGTCAATATTAGTCTAACTAATTGCACACCAAACTCAGTCCACCTAAGTCAAACCAACTGCACATAAGGAAACCTGTGCCAATCCTACTCAATTGAACCAACCTATACCAAAATTGTTATGTACATGTGTCAAATCAATCATATACTTGTGTTAATATAATAAAGTGCTATGACAGTCAACCAACCCTTCTTACTTGGCCTAGTTCATCAAGTAAGATACACATTTGAGCAACTAAGAGGCTTCACATACGGTCAACCAAAATTTGTGTAAACACACTCGACTCAATGACACCACAACCAACCTCAATCACAGTCAAGGAATACTTGACAGTCAAACATGATAAAACTCAACCAACTAACCTCAACCAAGAAGATAAAATACTTAACCAACTATGTCAAACTCAATAAATCTGATAAACTCTTAGACACAAAAGGATTTTTCACTCCACTCAAATCAAGTCAACAAATCAAACAAATATCAAGCAAATAGTCACTTACAATATTGTCAAAGGTTGTCATTAACAGCCAATAATAGTCCAACTCCACTTAGGTGAAAGCCATAAAACACTTAGGTTAATCAAATAAATCACAACTATTCAAACTAGTTTTCAAATAAAACACTTAGGTTAATCAAATAAATCACTCACAAGACATATTACTTACATGTCAACTTATTATTCAATACTACATTATACAACAGTCAAGATAAACAGTAAAATATATGCCAACAATATTCAAGATAATCATCAATATCTATATCAAGTTCACATAAAAATATATGCCAAGATAACCATCAACATAGCCTCCATAACATATTCAATGAATTCAAATATATTTACCAATATAGAGTTTCGCATACTAAGATCAAAGATGAACTCTATCCATCAGAGATGTGTGCCATCACAAGAGAAACCCAGAAGCATGAACCATACCTTTTTGAAGATCATAATATTAAGAAATAGTAGAAAAACCAAAAGAAACTCTGGATCATTTCATAACATATCTCTCGTAACAATATTTCCAATGAGCCAAGAATTTTGTAATTCTGATTTCATATGAGAAAGTTATGCCAATTTTAGTGAAGATGCCTAAAAATCTCTCCTCCACATTTTCACACTTTTCTCCAAGAGTTGCGAAATTTCAAAGAGAGAATTGATTGATGAACAAATGAAATGTTTGATATTATATTTTTATAGGTCATGGAGGAAATTTAGTACCTCAAACTGGGTCAACATGCAATTCAAAATTACAAATAATTAAATTCTCTTTTGTTTGGTTGGCTGACCCAAAAAGGTGGGGTACACCAATTTCAAAAATCCATATCTCTTCAATTGTAAGGAGTTAGAAGATGCTTCACATATCAACGAAAATGGGTTGATGGGGAGTATCTCCCTATGATGTGTTTATTTGCAAATTCTTGTTCTAATACCCTTAAATTCTTAAATTTGTTCAAGACTTCAAAGATTCCACACACAAAGGTGCCGAAGACCATGTTACCTTATGCATAAGTTCCAAGGTCAAAAGATTCAATGGACATCATAAAAAGAATGAGGGATTTGATGGTATTCACATCCACAGACTTCACATCAACAAGGAGGAGGGATCCACCATATTCTCATCATATCAAGGGTATCAAGGACCTCAACACCACCAATCAAGTGGGATCAAAGACGTTTTCAAGAATATCATCATCATATTCAAGGTCTCCATATCATTAAAAACATATCCAATGGTTCCACTATATATATATCACCATAAGAGAATCAACACCACCATAAGAGAATCAACACCCCAAAAGAGAGGTACAAATACCTCACCACTAGTTTGCAACAACTTATGGGATTCATATGCATGATCACAAGGCTACAACATGTCAATGACCATATCGCATCCAAGGGACATCAAACCACCATATGTGTGGGTTAAAGACCCAAGTCTCCACATTCAAGAGGATCAAGATCTAAGTTTGTGGACTCAAGGACCCCAAAATAACTCAACAACCTCAATACCATCCAATGCAAGAAATGGGCTCCAAGATCAATACATCAAGGGACATACACACATGAGCTACATTATCCATCCAACAACCAATCAAGAGACCAAAACAAGTACAAGCATAACAAGAAACACAAATACCAGTAACCAAATATCAACCAATCTCAATGAACTCAACAATGGACTCAAATGGGACCAAGATACAACTTAGGGGCACTTGGCCAAGTCAATGGGTAACTAGTTCTTTTTCCATTGTTCCAAGGCCTACAAGGGCTTTAAGCTTGGGCTTGGACAAGGTCAAATGGGATCCTATGACACAAACAACCACAAACTCAACACTAGCCCTCAGGGGCTCCACAAGGGGCACCAAAAACTCAACAATTGGCATCAATGACTAGGCATTGTTGGCATCAACAACAACTTATTCAACACAAATCCCTTGTGAATGTTTCTTTTGTATCCAAATCAAGGAAAATGATACAAAATAAGGCACCATAAAGATAATCAATGGAAATATATCAAAAGTGCATTACATTTGTGAGTTTATTGTCATAATTGTAAACCCTTCCATTCTTGGAAATTTATCATAATATTTTGAGCAAATTTCACACCATTTTCATGAATGTCAACAAGTAATCATTTTGTATTAACATAGGAGGGACACATATGGATCTAGCATTCCAAAAATGACCTCTCCATAAAAAAAAACCCAATGGAACACTTCTAGATAATTCACTTCCAATTTTTGGAGATTTAAGAAATTGTCTTTGGCTTATATAGAGATTTAAATATACTTGCGATAGCCTCTTGAGATTATATAGAGAAAAAAACAAAAGAAATATTGAAAGTTGTGCATAGACTTGTACCATCTACCTTATGTGGAATCATCCTTTCAATCCTTGGAGGACATACCTTGTTAATTTTATGGATTTCAGAGCCTACTACATTTACGTACAAGTGTATGTATGATTTCACCAAGAAGAGAAAATATATTGGTCATGTGGTCTTCTTAGTATGGGTAGGTTTGTTATGCATCTGGACATGAATTATGTTAATATTTAAGGGGACTGTCAATGCATGTGATCTCATAAATATATCCATTAGATTAGTGGGATATTTGTGTGTCTTTCTCATTGTCATCCTATTAAGCAGGAAGAAAGTAAAGGAGTTATTAAATAATTTTTCATACTCGATGGGGGGAATCCTTCATAGGTACAATTTCAATTTCAATAGAACTTAACCAATGGATTATTTGCATTAATATTATATTTTTTATCCTCTTGATGTCTTTGAAAAGTATATCAGATCATTCATTATGGTATGGTATAGCTTGGATGTGAATATATATAGTAGAGCATGGTTTCCCATTTACAGTGACACATGGACAACCATTTTCTACTTACAATCTAGAACTCTTTTCCGCCATTGGTCCATAAGGATATGTATATATTCTCTTCTCAATCATAAAGTTCATCTTTTTCTTTCCATCACACCATCTATCTATGTCCTTCCATTGCTATTGTTTTTTTATGCTCATCTCACACTAATTCCATGGGTTAGTACCATGGAGGAGAAATCAAACACATATTGTTAAGCCTTATATATTGATGTATTAAATTTCTATTGTTATATTAGTGTTGTCCTTATTGGTTGGCTAGACATTTTAATATTAATTGTACCATTTTTATCCTATATATATATAGACAGGAGACCTAGCTTTAGATATCATCTCAACTTGTGCATTTGATACATTATAAATGGAGGTTTCCCCGTAAAGAGGCTCCTTATTAATTCTATTTATTTCATAATCAAGGAATGGAGTTACTTCTTATTTCTAATTTTATGTTTGGGGTGTGGGGGGGCAGATTTTTTCTATAACATTTGGTATCAGAGCATACGGTCTTTGGTTTCGTTCCTTCAAAATGAGTCATATTTCCATTTCCGCTATAATGTTTTATATGAAAATTGTTAGATATAAAAAAATTTAGAGCCTCGGGAGACATACTAAAGTACTTATGGAAAAAAATTTATGTACCTTTTTGTAATAAGTTCAAAGTCACAGTTTGTAGATGTTAAGTTTTTTTACTAGTCCAAAAACTAGTCTCAAATAAATGTTTTAGGTGAAACTATTAAATATAAATATTGTGAGATACAAATTGAGTTCCTCCAATTGAATAAAAAAATAACACAAACCATTAAGAAGCATATTTGAAAATTAGAACTCATAGAAGGTCATAGAAGTTCACTCTCCTAAAAGGGACTAAAACAACAATTTTTGGGAAAGATACCATAATTTTCTCTTGGGTCATCTGAATTTGCTAAATCTATGGAATTGTAGAGAAGACATACTAGAATACTATAGGGAGAAATTTAATACTCACAATCGTTAAAATTGCTAAGATAATTTACGAAAAAATTTGGATATCAAGATAGTCTACAAACCAAGGTTTCTTAAGGTGTGTTAACTTGAAATTGCATAACTTTTGGTTGGAATTGTTGGAATATATTAAACCCACTCATAACTTGGGATAAAATAATTAATCATTATTTGATTAATTGTTCACCCACTAGCTTAATTAGTTGGCATCCACTTCCACCTTAAAGTCAATACATTTCATCTATATCCTAGGAATGATTTATTTCTAATTCTAGGTTGATCTTGACCACCTTTTGACCATACAAAATTAGTATACAACACTTTATAGCAGATTCTGCTTTATTATGCTTTTCCTGCTTTTCTATGGATAATGTAAAGCTAGTCAAACTAGGAAACCGGGTGCTTTTGTTGCCAACCCATCCTTCATGAATTTTCCTCCATTTTCTAGGATTAGCATGTTTTTCCATATCCTTGAAAACTCACTCATGATTTTTCCAATTCTGAGGTCCTTGATAGATTTGGGAAGTGCTTTATCCACCTATGGGGGTTTGCAATATTTTGGTAAGTCAACCTTTTTGAGGTTTATGAGTTGTATCCATACAAGTCAATTTTCCAATGAGGAATGTACTGTTTATGTACACTATTATTCATCATTATTCAATGGAATGATATACACCAATATTCATCTCTTCATTCATGTGATTTAGTCTCTTTTCTTCTCTCTATTTTTCCTGTGTATCCTTGTGAGAATTCTTAGTAGAAAGATCTAATTACTATGCTTCTTATTAGAATCATTGCTCATAGCATTGATATATTATTTCTAGTATCAGAGCTACAAGGAACACAACCTTTCTATCTTCTACATGGTATCAGAGCAGCAAGGTTTATCAAGTTCTATTGAGTTGAGGAACGCATCCAGACTCCTATCCCTCTCTAAAGAAGAGCTTGTCTAGCTTACAATATTTTATCCTAGTTTTGTTTTGAAGGTTGCAGAGAGTATCTCCTAGAGCATATCAACAAATTATATATATATTCAAAATTTCCTCTACTATCTCCTTTAAACTATGTTGATTGGAAGCCCTAGATGAGCACATATGTGGAGAGGCAATGTCTCTTTGATGTCTCCATTGGTGCATTGAGCGAACCTAAGTCTTATGAAGAGAAGATTGATTGGATTAATAATTGTGATATAGCTTATTTGTATTATTTTTTTGGAAATGTCTCCAAATATACATCATCTCATAGATTCTGCTGAGTATCCATTTGAGCTTTGGAATAATTTGGACAAAGCTTTTTGTTTGCAGTAAATAGAAGATGAAGCATGGAGCGAACCCAGCATCTCCTGTTGTTCTCTCTCTCAAGATTTCTTGGCCTCTACATTCTCTAATGAAGTTGATCATGATGAATCATTTTCTCATACAGTTCATGTTTCTTCTACTCTCCTTGATTCGAATGCTTCCTCCTTCAGTGAAGAAGCAAATATTGAAGAACCATCTTTTTTTGTGTCTCTTGAAGGTGATTTTTCTTATTGATAATATTGATGAAAAAGAAGTAACATATGGAGCTTATATTTATATTAATGATGATCCTATCACCCATTAATTTTTCTCTAAATATCATATCTTATATTCTGAGATCTATGTGCATACCTCTCTCATTGATGGTGCACAACCCAGTGATTTCCATGATGTTTTCTTAGCCAAATCAAGACTTATATGTGTTATATCACTTACCTTACTCGATATTATGTGCTTAAGCATCTCCTCCTTTTCTCTTGGCATCAATACTCAAAACCTCCTTGAAGATTGTGAACATCTCATTATTTCCTCCTTTCATATAGAGGATTCATTACCAGTGTATTCCCATGAGTCCACTGATATGATTATATGTGATATTTTGTATTCTAATTTATAATAATATTTGTATTTTGATACACATATAATACCACCATCCATACCATCTACCATACCTCTTAATAATCCTAATACTATACAAATCCCAAGTTCACTAGTCGATTCCTCATTGGTCTCTTATGCGGTGATATTTATATTACATGGTTTGAAGTCTTTCCTATATTTCAGTGGATGGTTATCCATGAAATTATTCATATTTGGATTGATATTAAACATGTTTGGATCTATTCTAAACATTTATGTTTCAGATATTATGCCCATCCATCATTCATATTTTTACACCTATTAGTTTTCCCCAGTTGCTCATAGTTTTCCTAGTCTATACCTATATTCTCATGTTGCCATTGAATCCTTTTCCTTTTCTGTTTCATATGCTAATGTTTCTGATATATCATAGTTTTATCAGCCTAATATAAGATATAGAAAGGTGCTACATCAGATTGAAATATTTACATGTGATTCACATCACAATTTTGTAGTTATTCAGGGAATTGAGTGTGAAATAAATTGTCTTAATTTTTGTACTCTTTGGGAAAGAGTATGCACATATATCTTTTCCATTTCATATTATGCTTTCATATCAGAGTTTTACAGCAGCAAGAAGCATTCAGATAATGCTCCTACTTCATCAAATGATGAGATACAAGGAGTCTCTCCTCTTCCTTCTTGCAGGTTCTACACTCTAGCGCATGATCATGGAGTTCATGATTTCTTCAACAAGTCTTCCATCCAGAAGAAGTTCATTCAGCTCATTCAAGTGAAGATAAGGATATTTTGAAGACATATTATTTCAAATTTTTTGCCTTGTCCTTTCTTGAGGGAGTATTTTCCCCGTGTGGTTTTTCCTCTTTCCTCACTTTTCTAGACATAGAAATTGTTAAAGGGTGATAGCCTTGTTGTTGGGCCCTATATGAATCTATATTTTTTGTCATACCATCATAAATTCAGACTTATAGGGGGTTTTTGGAATATATTAAACCTGCTCATAACTTAGGATAAAATAATTAATCATTGTTTGATTAATTATTCACCCACTAGATTAATTAGTTGGCATCCACTTTCACCTTAAAGTCAATACATGCCATCTATATCCTAGGAATTATTTATTTCTAATTCCGGGTTGATCTTGACCACCTTTTGACCATCCAGAATTAGTATACAGCAGATTCTACTTTATTCTGCTTTTCCTGCTTTTCTATGGATAAGGTAAAGCTAGTCAAACTAGGAAACTAGGTGCTTTTGTTGCCAACCCATCCTTCATGACTTTTCCTCCATTTTCTAGGAATAGCATGTTTTTTCCACCTCTTTAAAAAATCACTCATGCTTTTTCCAATTCTTGAGGTCCTTGATAGATTTGGGAAGTGCTTTAGCCACCTATGGGGGTTTGCTATATTTTGGTAAGTCATCCTTTTTGAGCTTTATGATTTGTCTCCATACAACGCGATTTTCCTATGAGGGATGTAATATTTATGTACACTATTATTAATCATTATTCAATGGAAGGATACACACCAATATTCATTTCTTCATTCATGTGATTCAATCTCTTTTATTCTCTCTATTTTTCCTGTGTATGCTTGTGAGAATTCTTAGTAGCAAGAGCTAATTCTTGTGATTCTTCTTAGCATCATTGCTCATAGAATTCGGAATATATATTTTATGTGATTAAAAATGTTTTATAAATATCAAAAGAAAGAGGGGAATTATAAGTAAATATTACTTTTGGATCATGTGGCAAAAGTTTCTACAAAAATTGATATGCCCATGAAACCTCCTGGAAGTTCATCATTGACACTAGAGGAAAATCAAGAAATGGATATTAAGATGTCCTTGATAGAAGAGAGAACAAAAATTATGGTACAAAAGGTCGACATCATAGATACCGTAAGACAAATACAATTTAAAGAGTTTAAAAATATTTTCAAAGAAAATATAAAAAAATATCTACTATATGAAGCAGGTATTTTGAATGAGTTAAGAGTCCTCCTTAAACCTAATTAAAATCCTCAACAATAGGATAAGGATAACAAGAAGCTGGTTATGTCCTAGTCACATATTGTGAAATTTGAAAAAAAATGGTGAACATGAGGTTAAGTCCCCAACACTTGATCATTTATCACTCCAATATGCAGATCATTGTGGGTTTAACTCAAGATCAAGGGAGTACTTCACTCCCAATATTGATATGATAATTTTGATGGTAATGATCCAATAACATGGATATTCTATATGGATCATTTCTTTGATATACACCAAATGCCAACTTTACAAAAGACAATTGTTGCATCCTTGTATTTAAAACATGGTTAATTTGTGTGGTACAAATGGATTTGTGACTGTAAAAATTAAGGACTATATTATCTCTTGGTTAATATTTATGAATGAATTGACAGCATGTTATGGAGATATTAAAATAAACACCTTATTTATCCAATTGATAAATCCCAGGCAAAGAGCTCTAGTTACATAGCACATGAAGCACTTTCAAAAGTAGAACCTTGGAGTGAAGAACATTCCAAAGGATATTTTTTTGTTTATCTTTATGAGTGTTTTAAAGGAGAGCATTCAACATAAGATGCATATCTCAAACCTAAATCATTGGAGAATGCTTTTAGTTTGGAGAAAAAAGTCGAAAGTAAAAATATTACTAATATAAGAGTTTCCACTAACACCTATGGGAAACAACAAGGAATGTTGCCACTCCTAAACTCACTCATCCTAAAAGGTTGAATTTCATGGCATTATCAACTCACCCTTTACCTATAATAACTAATTTTCCTAAACACCTTTTGATTTATGATAAATTATCCTTGAAAAGCTTCATTTTTCTTAATACCCAAGCATGCCCTTCAGGAAACACATGGGGCCTTGTGCTTCCTCTTAAATCAAAGTGTTGGGGTTTCAATATATATATATATATATAATAAATACGCAATCCTAAGTGTTGATTATGCAATTGACACACTTGTACATAGTTAAAATGCATATCGTCTAAATTAAATCTTGAGGGTATTTAAGAATTTTTTTTTTTGGAGAAGGGGAACCACATGCTATTGAAGCACCCTTATGCTAGGGGATTGAGAATCAATTATAATATTTAGGTTTTTAGGTCCATCCCTTATGTATGCTTGTGTTTGAATTTTACTTTCTTAGCTCCTAATCTCCTTTGATTATCGCATTTCCTTATGGCTGAGAATTTGAAGTGGAGTAGTAGTTCATGAGTGGTGGAGGCTATAGGAACCCATATTCTGGTAAATATGGTGACAATAAAAAGGGTGTATTACTATATTGTTTCTTTTACATTTTGATTTTTAATAAACATGGAGATCTCTCTTTTTCCCCACCCAAAAATTATCTTTTAATTTGTGTATCCATTAATTATATAGTTGGAAGTGGAACTATTTGTGTATTCATGCACAAATAATTTCAATTAGTTGAGATTTCATATTGCATTAATTATAATTTATTTGATGTTGTGAAATATTTGAGGAAGGTTCTTTGCTGCTTATGTGCACATTTTTGGTAAATTGGATGTGTGAATTACATATTTTCATTGGATTACAAGTTTCAACGAGTCTATCCAATTTTCCTAAGGTATTACTCTCTTCTCTTTCTCTATTTTATTTTAGTACTTAACCGAAATACCAATTTAGAGTTATTGTTCTCTTACATCTATCCAGCTAGTTACTGGTAATTAATTCAAAAAATAGAAATGGTGACCATACTAGGGAAATATTTGAGTTTTTTTTTGTTTTAGGGTTTTCTTCCATATTTTCCTACCTTAGGGATAGTAAATGTTAGTTCTATTTGTTGTATTTATAATATAAACCTCTTTGAAGCGTGAACTTGGATGTTTGCTAGTTGTTAAGGGTATTTTTCATGGTCTTGTGGAATTCTCGTATGCCTTGTCTTGAAGCAGAGGCAGGTCCTCATATTTTCCTTTCGTAATAGGTGAAGGTTTCCACACTTTTTCTTTGAAAAATGTGTGGGTACATCTATGTTCCCTTTGAGAAACATGTGGGGCATGGCCCTATGTGAAGGGAATTCATTTCCTAGTTAATTTATGGGCTTTTAACCTATTTTTTCTAGGGCCTTGGAATATTTTTGGTCATGTTCTTAGAGAGTTGGGATTAATATAGTGTTTGATAATTTCATTTTCAATTGAAAAATAAAAGAAACAATGTTTTTTTTGTATTTAGGTGAATTTTAGTATTATTCTTAAAATCACTTTCCATAGAATTGTTTAATATGACTTGTCAAAATCAATTTGGAAAACAAACAATTGCATATTTAAGATTGTTTGACTTTGATCTCTTTATTTAGTGTAATTCACAATTTATATAAGAATATGTGGTTTATTGAAAGATAAGAATATATTCCTATTGAGTTTTCAAGTGTCTTTATCAATTCAGTATTCCTTAAAGTCTTCAAAAACACAAACTAGTTTCACTTTTGTATCCTTATAAGTAATGAAAAAACCTAAAAAAAATTGTAATTGAAAGGAATTAGAATCTTTTCATATTAGAACAATATAGTCAAATTATAGATTCTCGGCGTAATATTTCAAAGGAAAATCTCTACAACCATTAAAATAGAAAATAGAAATGCTATGGAGTGTAAAATTTAGTAGTAACAAAATACATAGGTCAAGAAAGAATGTCTCATATGTGCGTCAAGTACTAGGTCAATCTAGGCAAGTTTACAGATCCTACCCTCTTTACTTTCTTAAATAGCTATGTGTTTACAAGAACTTTAGGTTAAGTGGCAAGTCCTTGACCTAACACTATTTCTCTTTGGCATTTTAGGTCTAGGGATTGGTCCTACATTCATTTCCCATATGTATAAGCCTTAATTACAACCAATACAACCTACTACCTTTATATGAATCGGTAGCCTTTGTTTCCTTTCTTTAGACTCCTTTTTAGGTGATTACAACTGAAAAAATATTTGAGGTACTCGAGATACATGCATAACATATTCCTTGGATCCATTTGAGGGTGCATGTCTTTGTGAGGGTATTTTCACCTTGGGTGATTATTGTGAGGGTTATCATAACTTTATCCTACCCCTTTGTTAGTTTTACTTGGTCCTTCATCGTGCTAAGTTAACTTCTGGAATTGTTTTCCTAACATCTCTTCATTGAATAATTTGTTGGGACCTAACCATTCTAAATCAATCTCTTGGAGAGTGTTGTTGTTTTTTGTTAAGTCTCTTAGGAATATTTTTAGTGGAGTGTTTTGATTGTTCGGTGAGAAACATGTCTAGGTTTTTCATGTTAGAGTTTGTTAGTTCAAAGTGGTTGTCTACCAATTTGTCTCTCTCAGAGGACTAGATGTATTTCACCTAAAATCATAGAGACACCTACTAGTGGGATAATAATTAACCCTAACCTTTCATGTAGTGATTCAAAAGAATAAAATCAAGTTGTTGCAGAAAATTCCAAAGGGAAAGATAATTTAAGGGATTCATAAGGACCTATTCGTTGAAGACATCCTACCCCTCCTATTTGTGATGATTTTTGAACCATAGAGATAAAGAAAAAATGTGGGATATCATTGGTGAATTTCAAGACACCCTTCGTTGACCCTCAAATTCTGTTTTGTTTCCTTCCTATGACTTCTATCATAGAGATCATGTCACACATCCTAATCTATTACATCAATGGAACATCATGAATAGTAACAATAATATATTAAGTGTTCTAGGAAATACCACCCATGCATCTAATGTTCCTACAATGGGAATTAACCCCCTTATGTATAGAATTCCCATGGTGGGAACTAACCCTCATGTTATTGGGACTCCCCTTAGAGCTACAGCTATGGTCACCCCTATCAATGGGATTGGTTCCTCAACCTCTACTACCCAAATTAGCGGTATGTTTTCTTTTGGAATTACTTCTTTTTTGATGTTCACTTTCAATTCTAGTCCCCCCCTATTCTCCCTAACACAATTGTACTAATGGGAATTTCCTCTATTCTATTTTCATTTGTAGGTGGACACATTTCTACACCCACTAATTTTTTAGTTAGTGTCTACTTTACATTGCCTGGTATACCAACCAAAAGTTTATCCTCTTAAGGAGAAAGGAATATGTTGAGTAATTCCTTTTCATTGAACCTTAGGTTTCATATCTACCTACCATGTGTCCCTAGTTCTGAAACCCATAAAGGGGAATCTTTATTTAGTGGCAATGTGATGTATAGCTAGATTATGGGAGAGTTACAAAAAACTTGAAACACATATTCATAAAGAAAATTGTCATTTATGGAAACATTAAATCTCATATATTTGACATAGTTAAAAAATGGCTGATGTGACATACCCCAAATTGGCCTACCATCCCCACCAAGTTATCTTCATATATCCAAAAATTAAAAGGAAAATCTAAAGAACATTTTTCTAATCACGTGATGCTTTTCCATCTATGGTGTTCTTATAAATCATTAAAGGGTGATATTAACATATTTAGGATTTCAATTATCCATGATGAGGATAGCCACAAAATGGTACATTGATATTCAAAACTCATCTTGTAGTGATTTTGTGTCCTTAGGTATGATTTTTTTAACATATTTCTAGTTACCAGTCTAATATGAAATGGGGACTGATATGTCAACACCATCTCAATAAGACACTACCACCCAAATTTCCTCCCATATTCTTGAATGGAAGAAGAGGCATTTCATGATCAAACCATAAATCCCATATGATTTCTTGGTTTATTGGCTCATGAAATTTTTACGGTCATGCATTTCCAAGGGTGTGGATTTATCTAGGGTCAACACTAAAGAGAAATTCATCCTGAGAGACAAAAAACTTGATTTGTTCTATTCCAAATGGAGGGATCTATATGATATCCTACCGAACACACCTCAAACTAGAATGTAACTAACCAAGAAAAAAATTTCACCACATATTGATGGTGTGATTGGTTCCATCAAGAATGCCACAACTAGTCAAGTATAGAATGAAATAGAACATTGTATTTATATTGTAATTCATTGGTCAACACTCAAAACAATTATATCACCTTAGACCCTATGCAAACCTCTAATGTCATTTCATTTCATACCTTTGATCAGAAATGGAACAAACAAATTGGAGAGAAGAATAAAGGAAAGAATAAGAAGTCCAAGCAAGGGACTATAAACAATAATAATAACAATGACGATGGGGATAAAAAGGAGAAAAAGAAGGTCAAACTCCCTTGTAAGTTATGTCAATATGACCATCTTACTCATTATTTCCCAAAAATGGAGGAAGCTCAATGTTTGTTAGAACAATGGGAAGTATTGCAACAACCCATTATTCTCACTAATTATTTTCCTCTATATTCCCAACAATTAATTATTGGTGTCCCAAAGAACCATTTACCTCTACAAGGGGGAAACCCATAGAGTGTCAAAATATACATGTGTGATTTGGAGATTAATGTTCACACTAGGACCCATAATCATGAAGATTATGATTTGGTTCAAAGGATAAAGAAGAATCTATGTCACATCCACCACCTCCTATTCATATAGAAAAATGATAGTTCTTGCGATGACTCACCCTCCCAAGGGCATGTTGAGAAGGGTAAAACATAATACTAATTCCTGGGATACCCATAATCATAGTATTGTTGTGTATTTAGTCCAGGATCCGTGTACCATGTTTTCCTTTGAGGTTCTCCAAATATTCCCCACACAATGAAAGGAATTGTTTTCAACCATTGGTAGTTTTGATCAATCTAATGCTCATTTAATAACAGTTGGTGTGGATAATTTTAATCCACGTCTCCCTCACATGCCACATTTCATATTTAGGTATCCTCATGTGCAAATAACATTTTCAGGATAATTGTTGATGAAACAAGATCTACATGCTTTGTTTCTTTATATTTGGAGAAACTTAGGTCCTCCAATAATTGTCCCTTCACCCACTATGTTAATAAATTTCAACATTATATCTTTTATATCTTATGAAATCATCACCTCATTTCCAATTGATTTGTTGTGTAAAACTGTCTTTGTGGAGGTCAAGGTTGTTAAGGCTCCATTAGACTACAATTTCCTATAGGGACATAGTTGGATGTACACTATGAATTTTGTAGTATCGTCAATATTTCAACAAATTTATTTCCTTCCTCAAGGGAAGATTGTCAATATTGACTATCTTTTTTTATTAAAAATCCAATAGATATTACCACAGGACCCAATGTTATCTTGGTTTATTATTCTGTGATAGTACATGAAAATATGGGTGTTGGATTGTATTCCACCCCGATGGGAACTTTCAATATTTATTTGTTTATTTATTGTATAAAATCTTGGCCAACATATGTGATCTTGTTAGTTTCTATGTATCCCATGGATATGTTGTCAAGTGGGCGTATCAATACACAATTTTTGGCATCATTTAAAACATCTTATTTGGAAAATAATCCTTCGATTCTACCCAATTCATTTGCTTTGGTAGATTAAAATGGTTGTATTGGACCACAATGTCATTGTTTGCAGATAAGATTGCTTACCTAGTTATTCAATCACCTACTCTAGATATTGATTAGGTTACTCCTTAACTAGAACATGAACAATTCATGTCTATCATTTGGGCCTTCACTTCTCTTGCTTCGCAAGAATTCTTAGATGGTTTTTCCACTTAACAAAGATAGCATCAAAGAAATGAATTGTTCCGAGAGGCCATGGGAGGATATGCATCATTAATTTTATTATCTATTTAAGTTAAAAGTTCAAAAATGATGAGAAACGTTTGACCACTTCTAGAGATTTAAATTGGTACAAACTTATCCTCATGTCAAACGAGGTATATTTGGAGAGGAATATGGAGAAAATCTCAAAAATTAAAAAAAAATGCCAAATTATATCTCTTAGAAACAAAGCATTGTGGAAAATATTATGCTCGACATAGATTGTTCCCTCAAAGAAGTTAAAACTTTTATTGTGTCATTTAAAGAACTCCACAATGAGATATGTTTTTAAGAGGTATTGTACATAGTCATCAATGACTAAGAAATACCTATGTACATGTTTTTAAAAAGTATATTAACTACATTCTTTTTGTTCATATTCTTTTTGTTTTTCAATCTTTTTCTTATCATGATTCATGATTGATTGGAAGATGCCATCATACACACCTGTGTATGTGGGAGTTTTGGAAGGGTCAGTCGTCACACTTGCAATATTTCCTTTGCAACTTGAGTGATTTATTCTCCACATGTAAATGTGTGAGCTCATATAGAATTTGTATTATTTGAGTGACCAATAACATCATTCAGTATAGTGCAGTTATTGATATATTGTCAAAATCCATTTCACTTGGAATTCAACAGTTGGTAGTTCACCTAGAATCACAATTTCTTGTTATGATTGAATGATGTCTTTCATTTCCACAATGGCATGCTTCTATGGAAGTAATTACAAGTGAAAATTCTCAAAAAAAGTTTTGAATTGATTACATATATTCATATTCCAAGAAGTTTTAATGATTTAATCAATCCATTAGCTAACTTTGTGTTGAATTAGCATTTGTCACATTAAAAGGAAAGGAATCGTGCATGTATTATATCATGTAAATAGTGTTGATTGCATATAAGTAGGGCTAGGAAACCATATATATATAATAATAAAATATTTACATCATGTCTGAAATAGGTAAAGTCGTAAGTGAAATTGGGATCTCAAGCCCCTGATGGTGTTATATAAATCCACCGATAAAAAAATGGATATACATAGAAGATATGCCTAAGGAGTAGGCATGACATGCACCTCATGATAAGAAACTATGCTAGATTTTATCCATAGAAAGAGTTGAACCCAAGGTTGTGGTGCTCACACTACTCATCTCTAAAGTCATTCTAGTAGGTTCTCAATCTGTTCCATGGAAAACATATGGATAATACACTCAAGGTTCTTATGGATTGTTGGGCCTAGGGAAAGGAAAGCAGAATTCACTTAGAATTATGCCTAAGTATGGAGAAGAGATAAAGAATAATAGAAAGGAGATGTGACAGAGGTAGCTACAGGAAGGAAGAAGAAGAATGATGCATGACAGAAGAGGAAGTCGTGACAAAAGGAAGGAATGCAACAAGAAAAAGGTGCAACAGAATAATAGTACCAGAAGGCATGCAGAGGAGTAACGAATGAAAAGCGACAGTAGTGTTAATGTATTTGTAACTTCAGAAGATACTATGATGTATATTATCATTGTATGTTGGTGAAACCCCATTGGGGATGTGTTTACCCCCTTGCAGGATCTCTTAATTTTGTCTAGACCTTGAGGTACTACGTCCATTGTAAGCTTGGACAATAGTACCCAGTGTAACATCATGTAATGTGTATTTGGAGTCTCTCTGGGAGAACTCATCCCTATTATGGAAGACATGTAGGCCACAGTATTATGTTTGGTCTATGACTTGAATGGGTATAAATAGGGAGGCGCTCTCCCTCATTTATACACACCTCACACTCTCAAGTTAACATGAGAGAGAGAGAGAGACAGATGGACAAAGGAGGAGAGATATATAGTTGTTGAATACTTCGTATTACTTCTTTTGATCATCTTACTATTTTGAGGAAGTTTGTGGGGTTTTCTCCTTTATGGTTTCCCCGATAAAAATATTTGTGTATCATGTATCTTTTATATCTTATGCATATTTTTGTACTTGTTATTCTTTCAAATAAAGATCCTAGATAAAATAATTTGATCTAAAGAAAAACTAACCCAGACTCAGAGCCTCTCTGAAATAAGGAATTGTACGACAGCAAAAAATAGGGATTCCTAGTTCAAGGTGTTCTCTCCACAGATCATCAAGAAAAGAGGGCTATACTAACTCACCTCAATAGGTCACATATTTTGGTGGAAGTAGTTTCAAATTTGAAGAAGTCTCATTTTTAAACCTATCACTATTGTCGGGAGGAACTAGGGTATCAAGTTTCGGAGGCTTCCCACCTTAGTATTTAGAAAGTGACATTGCTGATAAAATCAGTTCAAGGAGGCGCAAATTTTTGTCCAAACATAATTCCCAAACTCCAATTTTGGAAAATTAGGGTTTCTCCAACAAACCCTAGGTCAGCTAGCTCTGGAACCAGGTCGAAGACCTCAAATCGGCAAGATATAAATATTTATTTTTCCAATTTAGGTTCTCATTTGAAAATATGGCTCACCATACTCAGCTTGACAACAATCTTGGAGGGAATGATAACTTTCGAGCATGGAAGTACACAATCTCTCTGGTCCTTGAAGAAAATGACTTGGATCAGTTTATCACTAAATAAGTTCTAGAACCGGAGGGAGATGAGGATAATATTGATCATTAGAGAAGCATGGCTAAGGATAAGAGAATAATTGTAGATTATATTAAGGATCACCCCATCCCCCATATGGTTAAGTATAAGAGAATTCTTTGACTGCAAAGATATTCGAAGGAAAGAACATCAACCAGAAGATGACTTTGAGGAACTAGTTGAAGAATGTGAAGATACAGAACTATGAGACTATATAGTCTTACTTCACAAGGGTTTCTCAAATCAAAGAATAACTTGAAGCAGTTCAAGAGAATTTCAAAGAAGGAGAAATTATAATGACTGCCTTGAATGGTCTCCCTATATCATGGGACTTTTTCATTCATGGGATTTGTGCAAGAAGGAGGTTGATTGCTTTCAATAGAATCCAAGAAGAATGTGCAAAAGAAGAATATCAACTCATGAAAAGAGAAGAGAAGATGGGAGAAACTGAAGATCAATTTCTCACAGTTCACACAAGGAAGAGATTCAATAAGAAGAAGGACAAGAAACATAAGAATACCAAAAGAGATACTTCAAATGTTTGACGCTACACTTGTGATGAAAAGAGACATTTTGCAAGAGATTGTCCCATCATGAAAAAGAGACACCATGCTCATATTGTCGAAGATGATGAACCAACAAACAAAAGATTTAGATGAGAGGATGATGATTTGGATCAAGAGTATGTTCTAACTACAACACTTACAGGAACTCTCCCATGTGAAGAGAATTGATTGGAATCATTTGCATATATTTCTGAACATGAGTCTGTTATACCTAAATCTTGTCACCACCATGTGATAAGACCTTTAACTTCCATGATTTCCCTTAATCCCAACACTTGGAGTGGAAACCTACTTTGTTTGTCAATTCTACATGAAAAAACTCAGCACCGCGCTTTCAATGTGTCCCATGAGCGGTACCTTGCTCGCACCCCCTGTATCCTATTTTCCATAAGCAGTTCCATCACCTATGGTCTTTGTTCCA
This sequence comes from Pseudotsuga menziesii, assembly GCA_001517045.1. NCBI lineage: Eukaryota > Viridiplantae > Streptophyta > Pinopsida > Pinales > Pinaceae > Pseudotsuga > Pseudotsuga menziesii. Next base: position 568,897 of record LPNX010034941.1, read on the forward strand.
TAATCATTTCTCATCTAAACCGCTCTGTCATAAGATAAGAAAAGTGGTACCCTGGGTAAAATGGGAAAAAGAGAAGTTTCTAGAGGATTCTAGATCATGAGCCTCGTGTCCTCCCTTATCGCTATCATTGTGGGTCAGTTGAGCTTGATATCCCCCATAATAGGATCTTGGAGCCACCTCATACACAAATCTCTCAACTATCCCTATCCATTGAGCCTTATAAATACAAGCTCATGTCCATAGTTGAGGGGGGAAATATAGAGGTATTGTTATGTTGTTGGATTGACTACCTAGTCCAAACCATTGGAGAGCATAGAGAGCAAAGTTGGAGCTTATGGGGATGAAGTGTTTGTTTCATGGAGATGGCTGTCAACACTAGGGCAATGGTTGTAAGATTCTCCATGCATCTTTAATGCAAAGTTGATTTCCTTCCCACATTACTATTGTTTTGATTTCACATGTACATGTTGTTAGATTCCTTAGTCACTAACATAGATAAGTAGATGATGTTCTGGTAGCTTTGATGTGTTTTCATGTTTGATCTATTTACAGGTACATAGGTTCACTATCAAATCAGCATTACAGGTGTCTATGACATACATGGAAGGTCTTCAGCCTTTGTCGCTCACTCATTTGTTTTGGATCTGAACCTTTCAAACCAGAGGAACAACTTCTGTTCGCAAAAGGTGAAATATTCCTGGTTACAAATACGACGACTCTGCAGGGGAATTGTTACATATATCAATTGATCTGATCTTCCTTAGTTCTTGAACTCTTTTCCGAATCCACGCTCCATCTCCAACTCTCTTCAGTCAAATCTGCCATTTGACTTAGTGAATTTTGGTTTGAAACTTCCAGATCTTTTTAGATCTAAATTATTTTGACCTTTTGTGCTCTTTTTTACTGTCAATCCATTGAATTTTTCCTTAATCTAATCTTTTTCTAACTTGATCTATTGTTCTCCTTTGTGTTGTGGATCTATACAAGGAACCTCTCATGTGCTGTTGGTGAGAAGCGATACCACCGCCTGAACCCTGTTAGTAGCATGCAGTTTCACCACCCGAGTCCTGTTATCCAGAAGTGGTGCTAGTCCAAAACCACTCTGTCAAGACCTCTGCAGCGTGGTGCCAGGTAGGCCTTGTTCCAAGACTACTTTTTTCTCATTTTTTGCAAAAAAATGAGTTTGTTTTCTTTCATCCTTGCACTATCAGGCTTGTGTGTTAGAATCTGGATGCTTATGGTTTTAAATTATGTTGTAAAAGATTGGTTTGATTAAAGAATTCAAAAGCTAGATTAGGCTTATTGATTGTTCATTTCCTTCTGTGCTTGTTGGTTGTGATTGTGAAAGGATTTCTTTTTTTTAAATCTTAGGTGTCAGTGAGATCTCTTTTCATTTCTGTTATATAGATTGAAAGAAAAACATTTGATTAGCATCTTGATTTCATTTTTTGTTTTCATAGAGGACTTGTTTTTGCATCTTTAAAAAGAAATTTTTTTATTGAGATTAGGTCATTATCATCATTGAGCATAAGAAATTGGATCTCTGATTGGCCTCACAAGCTTTCAGGTTCTCTATGTTGTTTTGTCTCTTTTGCATTAGTACCATCTAATCAAAATAAAAAATATTGTAGTTTTAAGTTAGATTTATCTATGCTTTGAGAAAAATTCAAAAATAGAGTGCATATGCATGTAGTGTGATTCTTGTTTTTCTTTTAGGAAAAGAGACTCTTCCCCTTTTGATTGCTTTCAGAAAAGAGAAATGAGTTTAGAAAGTGTTGCTTCTCTTTGATTTTGATTAGTTCAAGATAGTTGTTTGGAATTTTTTTGGTTTTCAAAACAAAAGAAAATACTCTTTTTCCCTCCCATAGGTAGGCATACCACGAATGGTAAAGTGAAATATTTGCATATGCATACTGCATGGTTTTACTTTTTCTGTCAAAATTCCATGCATTCACCTAACCGTCCACTTTCAAATTAATGGCAGTTATAGGTTAAAATTTACATAGCAATTTGAGTGATAGGTTAGAGACGTGTTCGGGCATCATTAAGCATAGGATTTGTCATTACTCGTCTGCATTACATCCCGGGACTTGCGCAGTTCTTCCATGTACTGTTAGTATATCGAACGACATTTCACGTACTCTTGAGGTATATCGAAAGGTACTTCACGTACTCAATTGTATATCGAAGGCCCCTTGTGTATGGTTATGGGTTAGACAACACTACCACTGATTTGAGCTCCCACCTACCTTGCGTATATCAAGAGACTCCATTAGGATACCTTATCCATTTGAGAAAATCCATTTGGTCATCTTGCTTGGAGCCATACATCGAAAACAACATTCGGGGAGATTTCTACGCACATACCCTTGAGGTATATCATGAGTGGCACCTTCTTGACAATCCTGGTGAGAGACCTGACTATCTGAACTCCTTCTGTCATTTAAGTTTGCTTGTTTGACCTATAGCTTGAGTAGGGAAATTTTTGGTGTGTTTTGTAGTTTTTAAGACCCTAGGTTAGATAGGAGCTGTACAAACTGGCTAAGCTAAGACAACCCATAAGAGTACAAGGCTTTCCACTCGATTTTATTCCTGTTTCAAGAGAAAATCCAATGGAAGCTATCAACCAAGGAGCTGCTACCACCTCCCAAATGGGAGATGATGTGGTTGCAAAAAGCAGAGGACCATATCCTTCACACTCACCTCCCTTGGTCCAACAACCTTCTCAGGGTAATACTTCATTCCATTCTCACACAGAATGTCACATGCCCCAATTTTGCAAAATAATATTATCTTATTTTAATTTTATTCCAAGACATTATGTTAAATTTTACGTTAAAGTTGTAACTGATGACTCAGTAGAGTCAAGGATGTGGAATGTAATTTTGAATATTTTAATTTTAAATAAATAAAAGTGGAGACAACAGCTTGGGTGAGCTGTTAAAAAGAGTGTTACTAGTGAAGATGGTGGAGGAGACTAGGTGGAGAGAAAATAGACAAGTGGCAGCATCCTCAAACGCTTCCTATGTTGCAGATGGCAACCTCCCTACATTTGGGGTCATGATCCCCCAATAAAGTGGGATCAGAGTAGGTGGCTCAATTAATGACAACTAACCCAAAATGACCTAGGCAATCTTAATAAAAAGTACCCATTGAAGAGAGTTGAGGCTGCTCATTCCAGGAGAGGAATCATTCTGGTGAATGCACTTCAAGGAATTCATTGGGAAGGGAATTTTTGAGGAAGGTGTTTGAGGGGTAAACTGCAGGAAAGTGATCTAGTACAGCTTTCCAGCTGAAAGATCTTGCTACAGTGTGCAGAGTTGGTATTGAGTCTTGGAATAGTACTTTGTTGATTGCTCCACCTAGTTCCAGCCAAGGAGACCAGGACAGGCTCGAGGGTCCTGAGGAGACGCTGTTTGAGCGCTCTCCAGGAGTTGGTAGGGAGGAACGGCCTCCCATTGATGTTGTCATCCATCTTTAAAAATAGGTTCCACTATCTTTTAATTTATGTGTTAAAGTTTATATTTGTGTGTGAACAAATAATGAATGGTTATATGTTATGTTGTAAACTCTTAAGTTTGAAATATCTTAGTTGTTTTAATGTTCAATCTGTTCTTTGATGGAAAATAAATCTTACCTGTGTTTTTCCCCATCTGGAGTAATCCAGATTGTACTCTAGCACAGGTAGTGTGTTTAAATGAATGAAGTATGATAGGAATATGAAATGAATAGAGTACTTATGTTTTTCAGAGTATTGAAATGATTTCTTCCAGTAGATGGTTGTTTTCCAAAAAGAATATTATTTGTTTCGTAGAGTTATTGTTAGATCTAGACTGTGTATTTAGAATATCAGAAAAGAAAAAGAATCATATTATTTATTAACAATAGTATGTTCAAGTATGAATTTCATTCTTCTACAAAGAACATATTTCTGTAAACTATATATCTATACTGAAACAGAAAAAATAGAAATATTAGTTGAATGCTTAATATTTATGTTAAGTAAAGATGCAAATATAGTTCTGTTAGTTTATTTCTTTCCTACTATTGATAGCTATTTTACCTGCAACTATCTAAACTTTAAGTAAGGATAGGTAACCTGATTAAAATATAAAGATAAACTAATTGAATTAAGGAATATCATAATTAAGAACTTAATAACCCTTATAATATTATTTCTCTTAGAATCAAAATAATGAACAGATAGCAGTAACCTATGCATATAATATTATTAATAAAGAACTGTTCATACACTTGCAGACAAATTAGATGTAAGGAGTATTAACATGATAAAGGTTCTTATTCCTTTCACCAAGTGTACAAAAATAATCTTATTAAATCGACTCAATTGTTATAGACTGATCTCAGTCTTATTATTTATTTATAAAAAAAATAGAAACATAAACTTAAAAGAATATATTATATACAGATAATAATATTATTAATCCAAATAATATTATTATAAACAACAACATTATTGTTATAAATAATTAATTCTTTTAAACAAACTGAAGAAATCTTGTGACAGAATCGAATTAACAAAACAACAATACAGAATTTATTACTTAATAAAATTTAAAGAGGATAAACCCTAGCTCATAATCTGAGCATAATCTATCTGTAATTCTATATACTTTAGTAACCTAGGTTAAACATAATTTAGTTCTTTTAAACTATTAAAGAACCAACTAGAAATTTTATACACAGAAATGAAATACATTACTGATCAACATGTACAAAATGTATTTATAAAAGAAACTGTATCTTTTCTTTTACTAACAGCATGTATCTATAGAAATAAATGTCAGGGTTAAAACCCTTAAAATTATTACATTTACAAGTACCAAAACATTAAAGTAATAAACCAGATTTACATAAATTATGTAACCATTAATAACCAGGTTAATATAATTTACTCACAGTCTTTTAAGGACAAATAAAAGACATTAATTATTATAAACTGAAGTAATCTATTTCAAACAAGGGTTTCCACAGGATAAACCCTAAATCATAACTCTAAGCAAAATCAAGCAGGAATTAAGTTACGGTTGTAAGTATCAGCCTTAAATTTTTAATTATAAACCCTTACAAAGTTTGTGAACAAAGTACAAAAGCTCGACGAACTTTCAAGAAGGGTAAAAACCCTAACAATGCTTAATATAAAACATATGTTAACTAAACAAGTTTAAAGAAAGAGTTGTCCTTACAAAAACCATTGATTTAATCAGGCCGTATAGCCAAACTTCAACTAATTATAGTGCTCAGTTAAACCGAATCTACCCATCGACCAGTGAGGGTTTAATACTGATTTCTACAACAACAACCTATAAAAACAAACAACAAAACTCATGGCGAGTCAAGGGAGGGTTTCCCCAAACCCTAGGTGATTCCATTGACCACCCTGATGCAAGTAAGGTGAAAACCCAACACATGGACCACGGGGCTTACCCGAAAACAACCACGAGCCACAGCATTCATTGTAGACCGGTTACTATCTACCACCACGAAAGTATACAGTAGCGAGCACTTGCAAGTAGTGTAAATTACCACTGTCATTTAGCAAGTATAAAATTACACCACAGTAATAGAAAGGCTTATGTATCAAAGGAAATAAACTCTAAATTTATTATCTTGCATGTTAACGAAATCAACAAACAATATGGTAGGAGCACTGTCACCTACATGCCTTTCCTTTTCTTTAAAACCCAATAGCCTGCAAGTGTAACTCTCACGTAATGGCGTGCCACAAGAACAGAAGAAGGAGACTGGAGTAGAAACTGACAGTGAGCCAAAGCTAACGAAAATCTCCATTAGTTGAAGAGGGAGAACCCAGCCGCTTAGAATGGCATTCAAAACCATACATCAGAGATAAATGCAGTACTGAAGCAAGGAACAAGACAACCAGAGCAAGGAGGAACGACGGTCGCCATGGAAGCCAAGCTAAGCAGCCGCAAGGGACAGCACAAACTGTGGAAAGGAAATGATAAGGGTTAGGTTTCAGTAGTGTTTGATATCCTCGACGCTTGGATAGGAGATGAACACGTAGTCATCAAATCAAACCATGCTACAGGGTCATGTTCTATAGTGCCTGCGTAAAAACAAATCTAATTATTTAATCATTGGAGCATGGAGTAAACTATATTATTATCCCAATAATGTTGCCATACAATTCATTAATTATATGAGTCTTATCATATGCTAATGTAGTGACAAGCATACCAACATATTGATTACGTTGACCTTCCAAAGAATGTCACTTATAAACCTTAGTTAAAGCCGGAAAATCAATCATGCATAAGACTCATTCCATTATAAACCTTATGTTATTATATTACAACATCACAATTGCGATTTACATGGTTACGATGACCTAGCTTATAGTGACACTTGAAAAGCCTTGGTAAAAGCCCAATCTTGTTTATGCAATAAACTCATTTCACCATTAACCATACAACTTATATAGTATAACTTCACAATTGCAATTGGAAGGGTTGCATTTCTTTCTCCAAACATTGTTTTTGTTATAAGATAGAAATCAAATAATTCATGTCTTGTTTATAGATAGAGATCAGATTTTTAGGTCTTTATTATAGATAAGAGATTAAATGTTTTATGGGAGAGTTCTTGCTAACCAATAAACAACTATAGTTTTTCATTGTAATAAGACTATAGTTTATACATTGTAAATTTCTTGTAATAACAACATTACAAGTCATAATTTTATAAATGGCATAATGTAATAGTGCAAAAGATCATAAACTCTAATTTAAATACGTTTATGATCATGAACTGATTATGGACTGAATGTCTATCAAACAAACAGATTATGCATGTCTATAGGACTTACAAAAACTAACAAATCAAATAGTAACCAAACTTTGAAGTGATACAAAACTTATTGTAAGAGCACTATTATGAAATTCTATTACATAGTTCATAGCGACAATACCTTGATGAATTTTGGGTTATGACTTAACTTGAAGATTACTAAAGATTCACCAGATCAAATGGGTAGTAAAGTAGTTATAGAACTAAAGAAGGTAACTAGAATAGGAATGATCCTATTAAATCCAAAATTACTAGAACCATAGGTTTCGACTTGAAAATAAAGTATAGGAAAACTATGATCTCATGTAGGAAGGAATTATGGTTTTTAGTTTGCTCAATCAAATTTACACTGTCCAAAGGATAATAGGCTATAAGTTACCTCGCAGTAGCTAAATGTGGGACAGTCGTTTCCTAGATAAGAAAAAGTATTGTTATATAAATACTGACAAAACAATCATTATGTCATTGCAATTATTTAGACTAAAGTAAAAGTACTTGTATCTGAGATTCTAATTCTTGGAGTCACAAACATATTCTTTTGTCTTTACTTACTTCTGAACTTTATTACAAGAAAAACTGAAGGAATCCAAATGATTTTACCTTACCGAAGCTGTTTAGAGTTTAGCAGCTTAATTACTAAGATTTTTAAATTGCAAATAAATACTGCTAATATTTTTAAAGAAATTCTAATACGTACTCGTTCAATCGTACCCGTAAATTTGTAAGAACCAGTATTCATCTGCGTTAGCACGATTGCTAAGTAATCCCTGGATTCAAAAGTTAGATTTCCACCTACTTGACATGAAAAGACTCATCAGTAAACTAAAGTAAAGTAGCATGCAATAAGACTTTATTCTTGTTACAAAATATAATGAACTATTGAGTTAATATAAATAAGATTTAGCGAAATTAATTACTTGACTGTTTCTTTTATTTGCAAACCGTTAGCTGCTAGTAGGCCACAGGTTTTAGCATTTGTTGTTATCTCAAAATTTTAATTTTTTGTGAAAATTTGGGGTTTTGACATGTGGTATCAAAGCCAGGTTCAAAGACTAGGCCTTGATGAAGCCCAACTAGCTTTCATAAAACAATAAATTAAATTATTATGCTGATGTATTTTATTTATTTTTAAATGTTATTCAACAGAGAATTGTTTTTCTGAAGTTTAACAGATAGGTATGGAAAGGATAGAAGAGTTTGCAGAGGAGGAGTCTCCAGTTATTGAAACAGGAAATTTACCAAGAGATCCTATACCAGATAATTTAACTACTAATTCCTTAGAGTTGTTACAAACTGTAAAATACTTAAAAACTGAAATGGAGTCTGTAAAGCGAGAGAATGAAAGGATTCTGAGGGCTCAAGAAGAGATGAATAAGATCCTAATTGAAAAGTTTCAAACTGAGGGTAGGGGTAGAAGGTCAAAATCTAAAGATGTCAGCCATCAACAAAAATCTAAAAAGATGAAGCATAAAAAAACTGAAAGTAGTTCATCTTCTGAAGTGTTTGGTGAACAACAAAATTACCATACTACTAGTGACAGTAGTGATGATAATCTGTACGCCAAAAAGAGGAAATACAAACCTTATGAGGAAATTTCTGGGGAATTCAAAAAGATAAAACCACCAACTTTTAATGGAGAGACTGAGAACGGGGAGGAAGCTGAATCCTAGTTATCTAGGATGAAGAAGTACTTCCAAATATATAATTATTCTAACCAGTTAAAAGCTAGAATGGCTATATATAACCTCTCGGGAAAGGCTGATATTTGGTGGCAGGACTTGAAGAGAGTTAAGGGTATAAAAGAGAAAGAAGTTAAATGGAGTACCTTTAAGAGGTATTTCAAAAAGAAATTCTTGTCCGAGCAGTATTATCAGGAGAGAGCTAAAGAGTTTTATGAAATGAACCTTGAAGTTAGGTTCAATGACAATGAAATATCTGAACAGCAAGTTCTTAAGTCTACTTAGGTATGTACCCTACCTTGTAGATGAGAAACCAAATGTACAATGATTCCTTAGCTATCTACCTTATCATATTAAATATCTAATTGAATATGATAACCCAAATACCTTGGAGGAAGCTATGAGAAAGGCTAAATTTTGTTTTGAGCAGAATCGAAAGAAAGAAATCTTGGCCAACTGGAAGACTAAGAAAAATAATAACTAGTTTGAACAAAAGAAGAAGGATTTTGTGCCTAACAGAAATTTTAAGAACAATAAGGCCAAAAACTATTCTAATAACAAGAATTTCCAAGGAAATAGGAACAGTACACCCAACAATCAGAACAATTCTAAAGGTAAGGAAACTGCAAATAATCATGGAAAATTTACGAAGAACTTTGAGCATAAAGAGCCTGTCAAGTGTTGGGAGTGTAATGCCCCACACTGTGCTTCAGTCTGTCCAAACCAGAAGAAGACTATTAGCAATATTGATACTATACTCGAGGAGATGATCGTTGGGGAACTAGCAAGGAGCATGCCTAGAATCAATGCAGCCTTGGAGAACAGAAAAGCTGAATATCAAACTTCCATGGTGGAAGTAGAAGGTATGATAAATCAGACCCCTGTAACTATTTTGATTGATCCAGAAGCTAGTCTCGGTTATATTGCACCTCAGATAGTCGAAAAATGTAAGTTATATGTTGATAAGTTTGAGAATTCGTGGTTAGTTCAGTTAGCCACTGGTGCTAAAAGAAAAGTAACTTATTTTGTGAAAGAATGTGCATTAGTTATAAATAAATTTGAAACTGTTGTTAAACTTAATGTTTTTCCACTTGACTCTTCTGATTTGCTGATTGGTATGGACTGGTTAGAACAACATAGAGTAATTCTAAACTGTTATGATAAAACTTTCACATGCTTAAATAGTGATGAAAAACCAGTAAGTGTTAAAGGGATTCCTTGAAAAACTACTGGAAGGCAGATTTTTGCTTTACAACTTAAAAGAGCTGTTAGAGAGGGATGTTAAGCTTACACAGTAACAATTCCTGATGAGGAAAGTAAAATTAAAACAGATAAGTTAAAAGTGGAAGACATCCCAGTCTTAAAAGAATATGTTGATGTATTCCCAAAAGAAATTCTGGGATTACCTTTGAAAAGGGAATTGGATTTCACCATTGAGCTGGTACCGGGTGCAATACCTAGCTCAAAGGCCCCTTATCGAATGAACATATTGGAACTTAATGAATTAAAATTGCAATTAAAAGAGTTAATTGATAAAAATTATATTCGACCAAGTGTGTCTCCCTGGGGGGCACCTGTCATCTTTGTCAAGAAGAAGGACAGAACTATGTGACTTTGCATATATTACTGTCAGTTAAACAAGATGACCATCAAAAATCGATATCTGTTGCCCCGCATAGATGATCTATTTGATCAACTACGTGGAGCCACGGTGTTTTCGAAAATAGATTTAAGGTCTGGATATCATCAAGTGAGGATTAAAGATGAAGATATATTCAAGACAACCTTTAGAACAACATATGGTCATTACGAATTTGTCGTAATGCCATTCGGGCTTACTAATTCTCTAGTTGTCTTTATGTGTTTAATGAACAACATAATGCATAAGTATTTGAGATAAGTTTGTGTTTTTGCTTATCGACGATATTCTAATCTATTCATAAACTGAAGAAGAACATAAAGAACATCTAAAAATTGTTTTGCAAGAGCTGTGAGAACATCAACTCTTCGCAAAGTTTAGTAAGTGTGATTTATTTAAGGACAAGATTCAGTATTTAGGTCAGGTAGTGACTAAGGAAGGAATTTCCATAGATCCTGAAAATATATGGGAAATCGAAGATTGGATGGTTCCTAAGGATGTGACGGATGTTAGATCTTTCATGGGAATTACGGGTTACTACCGGAGGTTCATTGAAGGTTTTTCAAGGATAGCAAATCCGATAACTTCCTTGCAGAAGAAAGGAAAGAAGTTCGACTGAAATCAGAAATGTGAAGAAAGCTTTAAAAAATTAAAAACTTTCTTAACCAGTGCACCTATTTTAAGAATAGCAGATCCTAATAAAGAATTTGTACTGTGCACTAATGCCTGTAATGATAGCTTAGGTGGTGTTCTGACTCAAGAAGGGCATGTTATTGCCTATGAGTCTAGAAAGTTAAAGGTTCATGGAAAGAATTATGCAACATATTAACTGGAATTAGCAGCTGTAATACACGCCTTAAAGATGTGGCGACATCACCTAATTGGAAGAATTTTTTTTTAATGACTGATAATAAAGGATTGAAGTATCTTTTAGATCAGCCTAATTTAAATGCCAGACAAGCTAGGTGGTTAGCTTTCTTAAGCGAGTATGATTTTGAAATTCAGCATATAAAGGGTAAATAAAATAAAGTTGTTGATGCATTAAGTAGGAACGTAAGGCTGAATTTTGCAACAACAATCAGCACTTATGTTTCAGACTTAGATGAACAACTTAAAGAAGGAATAAAACAAGATGAAATTTACCAGAATTTGCAAGCTAAAGCTAAAGAAAATCCAACAAAGAACTTAATAAAACGTTACAGTTTAAATGAAAAAGAATTTTTACTGTATAAAGATAAACTGTATGTACCTGACGTACCTAAAGTCAAGCTGTTAATTCTGGATGAAATTCATAAAACACCATATTCAGGTCATCTAGGTTATCAAAAGACTATAACCATTTTAAGAAAAGAGTATTTCTGGCCAAATATGAAAACTAAAGTAGCTGAATATATTGCAAGGTGTTTAGAATGTCAACAAGTAAAGACTAAACACCAACACCCAGCTAGTTTGCTACAGCCTTTACCCATCCCTAGCTGTAAATGGGAGGTAATTGGTCTAGATTTTATTACTGGATTACCTATAAATCAAAATCAAAATGATTATATCATGGTAGTAGTTGATAAGTTAAGCAAAGCAACTCATTTTATACCTGTTAAAACTACTTACAAAGCTGCCAACATAGCTGATATTTTTCTAAAGCAGATTTTCCGATTACATGGAGTACCAAAAGTCATAATCTCAGACAGAGATCCCAAGTTTACAGGAAACTTTTGGAATTCTTTGTTTAAAGGGTTAAACACCACATTAAATTTCAGTACTTCTTTCCATCCTCAAACAGATGGACAAATTGAAAGGGTAAACCAGGTACTGGAAGATTTATTGAGAATGTATGTGAAAGACCAACCTGGTAAATGGGAGGGCTATTTACATCTGGTAGAATTTGCGTATAATAATAATTATCAAACATCAGCTAGATTTAGTCCATTTGAAATTTTATATGGATGGAAATGTAATACTCCTATCTCTTGGAGTAATTCGGTAGATAGATTGGTATTAGGGTCAGAATTGTTGAAAGAAATGGAAGAAATTGTGAAACAAGTGCAGGGAAATCTGAAAGTGGCACAGGATCGGCAGAAAAGTCAAGCAGACTTAAAAAGAACTCCAAAGGAGTTTCAAGTAGGTGAACATGTGTTCATCAAGGTAAGGCCCAAAAAGAGCTCTCGAAGATTGGGGAGTTGTGCAAAATTGGCACCTCGTTACTGTGACCCATTTGAAATTTTGTCTAGGATTAGACGGGGAGTCCTATAAAGGGATAGCTTGTAAAAAGAGATTCGGAAGAAGCTCTATTTGGCGTGAAAAATAGATAAGAGGACACCCCTAGACCTGAAACAGTGGCAGCATGAGCAGCAAAGGATGGCAAAGGCATATAAAGATGATACTCATGGAATAAGGGCCCTAGCCACGGAAGAACAATGGTAGAGACAAGGGACTAATGGCTTAGAATACCATAGTCCGTGGAAAAATGTTAAATAATAAGGTTAATGTGGAGTGATAAGATGCCAACATGTGTCGAAAATAGCGAAACCACCCTATTAGAGCAACAACATTTTGTAAAAGTTGATAAACCTGTTTCAGGGGACAAAAGTATGGCATTAGTTATTTTGCATTTCAAACTATAGGATAAAAACCCACTTTATGAAATATTATTTCTATAAATAGAATGAAAATTAAAACATTTCATACCATTTGAACCTTTTGAACCATAAAGAGCAAGAATACCCTCTACCTTTGATCGATCGTCGAGGACAATTGGACCGTCAGAATCAGGAACCGTCAGCTTCAGGTAACTCTACACCCCAAGCCCTTTAATTTGATCCAAGAAAATTTTAAAATTAATGGTGAATTCATTACTTATGAGCAGCCCAAAACTACCACAGTGCGCATTCGCGGGTTGCTACATAGGAGAGTCGCGAATGCGCATTTCATGCGTGGGTTGTCCAACTGGACAGCCGTGAATGATTCGCGACCTGTCTAAGGGGACAGTCGCGAATTCTGCGTAAAAGGGAAAAGCTTTAAAAATGAACAAAATTTTTAAATTTTGATTGTGAAATACTAAATCCAAATTCTTTGTATTTTCCAGGGAAACATGGTTCTGGAGTGGAGAGAGAGAGAGCATGAAGCAATGGATCATGCGGCGCTCCAAAGCTTTCCCACCATACAAGCATTGAGAACTTGTGGTTTTCTGAAGTTCTTTTGTACCTCACCCATGCGGGCCAATGTCCGCATATTGGAATTCTTGGTCAATTACTGGGACCATGAGTTGGGTATGTTCAATCTTCAGGGTGAGACCTTAGAGCTTACCGTGGAAGATATCTACTTCATTACCGGGTTGTCACAACGGGGAGCACTTGTGAATTTGGAGGGCACTGGCAGGGGCGGTGACCCCTTAAGTGTTCAAAACTATGTAGACATGTTCTGCATACCAGGTACTCAGAAGAAAGGGAGCAGTGTTCTCATAGCAGACATACAGGATTTCACTCTACAGGTATTGGCCAGTACTATTGTGAGACTTGCAGGGTCATCAGGGTTGCATATGGCCACCAATAATCAAATGAGGGTGGCAGTGGATTGCTTTAGAGGCACTCGCTATGACTGGTGCTCAGGAATTGCCCCCATCATGAAGAGGCAATTATCTGACTGCAAGAGAGGAAGACGCAAGAACTTCAGTTATGCGAGTATACTAGTAGCGTTCTCCTTCTTCGAGAGTGCCAGCTATGAGCCCTGCTATACCTCTACAGGTTAGACATCCACGTCAGCCGAGGCTGAGTCGGTGGGGAGACATCTTCCTCCGTCACGGAGGAGGAGATATAGTACAGAGTGTATATGATGATGAATTTTATACATGGTGGGAACGAAAACTTCCGGCATTGGAGCAGTTTCCATACACCAGGATGAACTTCCGAGGTGATCCCGATCTCATTCTCCCTCCAGGAGCAATATGGGGTGACATGGGTAAGTAATTGTTTAATTTTTTATCATTATCAAATTTTTATGAATTTTTTTAAATAATGATGATATACATATGTACAAGTTTTAATCTGATTTATGTGTCAAAATGCAGATATTGGACCAGTCTGCCCTGAAGGGCACCCCCGCATGTTCGTGCGTCCAGTTGTTGGAGGAGACCCAAGATTGGTCAGGGTACTTGAGGGGAAGTTGGCTAGGCTAACCCAACGAGTTCCCACTATACAGATCGAGCATATCCCTGCGGCCATGCAGGAGTTTGTAGTTGGGGTTCCACCTGTTTGGCTACGTCTTTTCAGACGAGGAGCTAGAGCAGTACTTGTATACAGAGATGCGGTCGAGGCTGCCAAAGCCGAGGAGGCTGAGGAAGCCAGGGTGCATAGAGATCATGGGGACCAAGGTGGTCCTAGTGGCCAGGGTGTCCAGGCTTAGTTCTAGGTCATTTTGATGGATGATGATCCATCTTTTTGTATATTTTGGGATCTACGGATCATAATTGATCTACCTACAGACAGATTATTTGTACATATATATATATGATGTTGGTTGTTAGCTTATTTACATGTGTTTTTTATGTGTTTGCTGTAATTTTTATGGAATGTGTGTGAGATGCCAATCCAAAATATAATTAGCATATGCATCAGTCAATGAATTTTGGTTTCGTGGAATATGATTGAAATTAATAACTTGAAAATGTCTTTCCAATAAACGAATTTGCATAAACTGACGTAACAAGATAGGATTTCGTACCTGATAAGATCTATTGAGTTGGGAAACAACCAACTGAGAATCCAAACGGACTTCAAGCTGGGTAATGCCATGTGACAAAGCATCCCATAGGATCTCAATAACAGCCCTATACTCAGCAACATTATTAGAAGCAGGACCAAGACAAGTGCCACCCGCGGCAACAAGCTGTCCTGTGGGAGAATAGATAACCCATGCTGTTGAAGCTAGGTTACAAGTGTGATGAATGGTGCCATCAACGAAACCTACATGCATTTCGGAATACATCTGCAACAACTAGCAGATAATAAAAAACAAAGCTAACAACCTAATGTACATAAAATACATACAATAAAAATACAAGAAAAAGTGCTAAGCCTAAGCATAGTACTTCTTCAGGTAGAGCCCATTTCTAGGCTCAGGCAGCTTATTCCCATCATAATCAATTAATTCATATGCACCTTTAATTAAAACCTTCGATACGACATAGGGTCCTAACCACATAGCCTTGAATTTTCCTGCCCCCAGAGGTTCTTTATCTTGGTCCCAAAGCAAGACAAGATCCCCTTCAGAGAAAACCCTCGGTTTGACCATTTTATCATATTGAGTTTTAACCCTATTTTTATGAGCCTGGTTCGCAGTCAATGCATCTCTACATTGCTCATCAAGGTGTTCTAAATGTAATAGACGTTCCTCAAGCTCAGTCGTATCAGGTAGCACATGAATGGCTATCTTCAAAGACGGGATTTCGCATTCAATCGGAGTGACTGCTTCCACCCCGTGAACGAGTTGGAAAGGTGAAAAACCTGTGGCAGTCTTGACATTAGTTCTGTTTGTGCCAGAAATTGTTTCTAAGGCCAGAGAAACAAGCCAACACACACTCAAATATAAAACTCAATAAAATTAAGGTTTAGGGTTTCTGCAATGTGTTTTTGGTTGTGAACTTTGAAAACAGTCAGGGAATACATTCATAAGTAAGGAAAGTACTAAATCATAAGCAATAGACAATGAATATGCATGATATATATAACAAGATCCAATCAGAAACAGCATTGAGGTTCATACATAAATAACAGGCATTACCAGCAAACACACATTAACCAGCAATGAATCTGTCAATTTAAACAACTAAACAAGAAGAAAAATGAAGCCAATACAAACAACTGAAGGATAAAATTCATGTATATCTCATAGTTTCATCAACCACTACATACAAGAGCTATGTACCTTACTCATAAACAAGTCTGAAAACCAACTGAGCTTCAAGACCTTTTGAAAGCTCCCTAAAATCGAACCCTCAAAATGTCTTTCTAACTCCTCTAAATAGTAATCTTCTACAAAATCAGTTAGGTCACTAATCCTAACTGTCTCCATCGACCTACTAAGGTAAAGTAAAAAGTACATTTTTACAAAATTACAAAATTGCTAAAAATAGCAAATCATTAAAAAAAACTGTTTATCAAACAGATACATTAATTAAAGCATAACTGATTCAAAGCTCCTTCGTTGCTTCAGCAAGTAATGCTATACCATCTAGGTTTTGAGACCTCCTCTTTGCTCTTTTATGTTTCTTTTCCATATCAGCTATCTTTTTCTGAAGGTCTTCATTCTTCTGCTGTAAACTTTCAACTGTCTTCTCTAGCTTTGTAGAATACCTGTCAGTAGCTTTCTTCCTTTTTAGCACTTCTTTAGACACTTCTGATAGCTCTAGGAAATGATGATGGACATCTTGCAACTCCTCTATATGCGCCCTGTTGACTTCAAATAAACTATCATTAGTCTCTTGTAATTGTTTTACCTGTTGCTTGTATTTCTGAACACTTTCCTGCAAGCTTTCATCATCAAAACTAGGGTTTTCCAGTACATTTTCATCCTGCATTAAAAAATCTGAGAAATCAACAGGAATAATAGACTCTTCTATAATTCCTGCTTGCCTGAGTATAGCTTCATCTTCTTCCTCCCATTCCTGATTTTCAAGAGGACATGCTTTTGCCTTTTCTTCTTCCTGCTGTTTTGAGAGTCTATCTTTTATCTCAAAAACTATTTCAGATAATTTAGAAGCAGGCTGACTTGTTTCTTTTGCAGACTGTGACAATTTTTCTAACACAGCAGGTTGAGGAGAATAAGGTCTAACCACTAATTTTCCTTTGTTTTTGATGTCTATTTTACCAACTTCTGCTTCTTCACTTGAAGTAGTATCAATTACAACAGTCTTTTGTTTGGAATCTAGTTTAGGGTTAAGTATCTTCTTCATACTCCATCTCAATTTATTGGTTGGCCTAGTTTTAGGCCTCCAATATGAAGTTACAGCCTTCTTTTTCTTCTTATGAGTTTTAGCTGCTTTGATGTCTAAGGTGAGGAATTCTTCACAAGTTCCATGCCTGCCTTCTGGTTCATCAATGGGCTATGACTGCTCTTATTCTAGTAGATATCCCTCATCATCTGAAAGGATGGTGAGTGGACTTCTTGGTTTAGTTTGAACTTCATCTTCAGGTATAGCAGCTTTTTCTTCAACAACAGTTTTAGTTTCTTCAGAATCTGCTGCTGGTACTGTGGGCTGTAGCAGCTACTTTTGGTCTCTAAAGAGTGAATACTTTCCTTTACTGCTTGCTGAAAATGCTTTATATTTAATCTCTTCTTTTATCTGCTCAGCTATTTTCTCAGTTTTGACCTCAGGCTTAGGTTTATAACCTAGCTTCTTCATCATCACAGTTCCTTTATCAGTTTGCCTCTTTGGCTGCTGTTCTTCCTTTTTGACATGAATACCAGACCAAAACAGAAAAAAGTCCCAAGTTCTTCCCTCATGCTGCAACACAGTACTGATGATTAGCTTGATCAATCCATGATGAAAAATTGACTGGGGTATGTGATCTTCATGCTGTTTTACCCTGCTGGACATTTTCTGCAGGCTCTTTAAAAAGAAGAAAGGCAGGTTCATTTTTTAGACTCCCACCATATGTTGAAGGAATCTAAAATGATATTTAAATACATATGAATACCTGCCCTCACAAGTCACATAGCTTTGCAATATTCCAATTGGCTCAACCCACTCTTTTCTGAAATTCTGGATAAGAATACCTTTATTCCAATCATGATTCACATTGGGTAACAGGTATCTGTGAGGTTCAAAGTCAAAAGGTAATTTCTTGAACCAAAGCTCACCCTCATTATTGATCCCAGTAGCCTCTGCAATTAGTCCTATAGTCAATTTGAATTTGAGAGCATCAAAAATAACCATATCATCTTTCAGACCCTGAGCAAACTTACAAGACACTTGTGCATTGTAGCCATCTATCTTCCTGAAGAAATTCAGCCAACCTACCTGTTGGAACAATTCAGCAAAATCAGGGAGATTCTCAATCCAGGTTAAGTCAGTGGGCTCAGCCCTATTGATTTTACCACTTTTTCCACTCTTGCCCATCTTTTCCCTTTAGAAACTAGAAGCTGTCTGGTTTTAGGGTTCAGAAGATGCTTTATAAAATGGTTTTCTGCTCCTTCAAACTTCTTCACAGTTCTTGCACATTTCTGAACAGACCTGTATATTTTAAAAGGTGAAGTAAAACTTCTCAATAAGAGGACAAATTAACATCACCGAGGGATTCCATGTTGCTTTGTCCTAACAATGCAAATTAGTTCTGTATGTAGGCTAACTACAAAAGATTTGAAACTTAATCACCAATCAGACTGTTTTTTAAACAAAAGACCATCTTCAACCTGTCAAGCAAACTGTGTATCAATATCTACACCCTGTCAGCATGATTCATGAACATCTCTGCACAAAAAAGGTTTTTCATAAATGAACCCTGTTGTCACTTTAGAATTTATTGCAGACTGTTCATCCCACACCTATCTCTTTCAGCTCATCAAATCCCTGCAACTTTCATCAGTTTCCAAAACAAAAAACTTCCACACATATCAATCTAGGTGCTGCTGCAAATTGGTATTCGGTTTCCTCTATATTGTTAAAGAAATTAGGTATTCTGCACATTATTCAATCAGCCAAGGGATTCTCCTCGAACCCTGTGTATCAATGCCAACCTCATTCTTCAAAACCATTGACTTTGCATATGTGACAACAATTCACTGGCTTCTTAGTCTACTGAAGACTTCCTGTGTAAGGGATGAGCATAATAAAACAGTCTACAATTCATTCCAATGCTGCTTCCTGTATACTATGACTCAAATTAGAATCAGGTCTGACAGGAATCTTAATCAGTCAGCTCATTACACCCATACTGTATCAATATCAAAGTTTTTTGAGTGTATTAGAGAGCCAAAACATAGACAACTTTCCTTCAAACTGTCTCGAAGTTCTAAAAACTGAATGCTTTAAGCTTAGGGTTATTTTGATGCTCTGTTCAATAAAATTCTTCAGAACAGCTCCGGGCAGTTATTTCTGGGGTTAACATTTCATTTTGGAACCTATTTTAACCCTTTCCTCAACTAATTTTTCCAAAACGACCTCCAGCGAGAAAATTCCCAAATTTTCAATTATAGGGGTTAATAGTGAAATACCTACCAACTATTCAATTTTAATGGTTTAAACCTATGTCTTGAGCTGTCAACTGCCTTTCCTTGTGTGTACAGATGTCTTTATGTGATCACTTTGACTGCAGGTAACGGGATTGAAAAGCCCTAATTTTCGTTGGCCTTCATAACTCTGTCTCTGCTCTACAGCAACATCGTCCACCTTTCTAGTGGTTTGATTTACTTCACGAGCCCTCCTTTCCTCTGATAATGCATGTGAAAGCAAAATCACGCCACCTTAGACCGAAATTTGCTGATAACTGTCAAACCAATCCCGCATTATGGGCAATGATGGCCATGATTTATTTCTCGACTCAAAACCACCTCGAATCGTGCTAAAATTGAGGCTTACACGTATCCAATAGCTCACCGTATGTGATTAATCATTCACAGATTAAAATCATGATAAAAACCTGCTTGAAAATCAAAAAATAAAAGGGCCACGATATTCTTGTAGCGCGCCCTTTGTAATTTTCTGCTCCAGCGCTACAAGAATATCCTTGGTGTTATTTTTTCGCTCCTTTTCAGCTTTTTGATATTTTGTATAAGGTTTTAAAAGTTGCTTGAGTGTAGGTATGCTCAAAATATGCCTTATGAGTCCACCATTTGATAAAATAACTTTTAAAAACCCTTAATCAAAAATCAACCTATGGTTAAAAATTCAAAATTTCTAAAACAATCTCAAAATTTAAAATAAACACTAGACAAAACTTTCCAAAAGGAGGGCAAAATCAAAACTAAAGTAAATGAAAGCTTTGAAAGAAAATATTAATCAAACCAAAATTGGAGAAGTCAAACCAAAATTGAAGAAAACATTTACTGACTTAACAAGTTCTATAAGCCCAAAGAGCAGGATGTAACATGATATGCCAATTAGAACGGGCTGCATCAATCATCCGTTTAAGGATAGTTTTTAGAGTCTTGTTTACAGCCTCAACCTGACCATTTGCTTGTGGATAGTATGGAGAAGAATGTTCTTGTCTAAATCCGATCATGGTGGTCAGTTCCGTCATCATGTTATTTTGAAAATGGCTGCCGTGGTCAGTGACAATCACTTTGGGAATACCGAACCTTGCAATAATTTGATTGAAAACAAAGAAAGCTGTTGTTTCCCCATTGTCTTTGAAAGTAGGCATTGCCTCTGCCCATTTCGTAAAATAGTCAACAACGACAATGATGTAGTTGTGCCCCCCAGCCGAGACTGGGTTGCAGGTCATGTAATCAATCCCCCATTTCATGAAGGGGCTTACTGAGACAACAGGAAATAAGGGAGCAGGATGCAACTGCATCTTTCTAGTGTAAAGCTAACAAGGATGACAGCGCTTCACGACTTCCACACAATCTTTAAAGATCGTGGGCCAAAAATAACCAGCACGCAATATCTTCTGGGTCGTTGCTAACCCAGATAAATGACCCCCACACGCTCCACTATGAGAATCATTTAGGAAAATCTCTGCTTCCTCATGAGTAAGGCAGCGATGCAAGACAGAATCTACCCCCCGTCGATATAATGTATCTCCTATAATGAGGTAGTTTTTGGCATGAAGGCATAACTTGTGTCGTTCCTCCCTAGAGTAAGCGGTAGGATACTTCAAAGTCTGGAGATATATAAGAATATCCCCGTACCAAGGATTAGAGGTGGATATCAGGAAGATGTGCTCATCTGGGAATGAGTCATCCTCAACCACTACATGTTCTTCAGTGGGAAATTCTGCTATTAGCTCAGCAAAAACTAAGGACTTTTTAGACTTAGCGGACTGAAAATCTAGGTCAAACTCCTGAAGAATGACTATCCATTTAGTAAATTTTCCCCCAACAATCCGTCGGGATAAAAAATATTGGAAGGGATTTACATCCGCCACTACTGTAGTGGTCCTCAGTAAAATGTAGTGGTGCAATCTCTGAACAACATAAACAGCTGCTAAGGCTAACTTCTCGATGTGGGAGTATCTAAGCTCAAGTCCGGCCAAAGCACGGCTAAGATAATAAACAACATGCTCAACAAGCTTATCGTCCTCCTGAACTAGAACTACCCCAATGGTTGACTCCGACGCGGCCAGATATAATATAAAATCCCTAGAATAATCTGGTGGGCGTAATAAAGGAGCCAACAGCAAATCTTTTTTCAATGCCTCGAACACAAGTTGTGCAGTTTCATCCCATACAAATGGGGTGTCCTGCTTAAGAAAGCGCATGAAACCTTTAGTGATCTTGGCATAATTAACGATAAAACATCGAAGGAAGTTAGACTTTCCTTGCAGGATTTGAAGTTGCCTGAGAGAATGAGGAGGAGGCAGATTTACAATGGCCTCAACTTTTAAGGGATCCACCTGAATGCCTCTACTAGAGACAATGAATCCGAGTAATCTTCTTGACTCAACGTAAAATACACACTTCTGGGGATTCAAGCGAATTTTATAATATCTGCATCGTTCAAAAATTAACCGTAAATGATATGGATGTTGGATCCTCTTGCGAGAATGTGCGGGCAGATCATCTAGGTATGGTTCAACAATGGCTTTTAGGTCGTGAAAAGCAAAGTTCATGGCTCGTTGAAAGGTAGCCCCAGCAATTTTCAATCCAAAGGGAATTTTTCCATACGCGAATGTACCCCAACGGCAAATAAAAGAAGTTTTATGCGGTCTTCCGGTTTGATTTGGATTTGATTATAGGCGGAGAAACCATCCATAAATGAAAAAACCTCACTCCCTGCACATGCATCTATGATCTGGTCAATAAATGGTGTAGGGTAGTTGTCCTTAGGACAGGCTTTATTTAGATCTCTAAAGTACGTACAAAGGCGAATAGTCCCTTGCTTTTTATCAACAGGAACAGGGTTGGACACCCATTCAGTCAAAGCTATGGGATATATAAAACCAACTTTCAAGAGCTTTTCAACTTCTGCCTTCATAGCCGCCACTTTACGCGGGTTCACAGGTCTCAATTTCTGTCGAACTAGTTTAGCATCAGGATAGGTTCGGATTTCATGTTGAACAATAGATGGATCATTGCCTGGCATCTCCTCATATGACCAGGCAAATATATCGGGGAATTCCTTGAAAAGGGCAGTGTAGATAGCAATCTCCTCTGGAGAGCAGTTTGCACCTATATAGATGTTTTCCACGACATCTGGGTTCACAGAGATGTTGATGGGTATAGTGGCAGAAATGTTTGCCATATTCCCCTCAGCAAACACCCCTTCCCCAGGCAAAGGGTTGATAGGTACCTCAACATCTTCTTACAGTCTCACTTTAAACTCTTGGTTTTCTATCTTTCTTAGATCTAGAAGAAAATATGATCGATGATGAAGATATTCACAAATCTTATCAATTCCACTCATGGCTTCCAGAATAGCTTCATCCGAAGGTAAAACTGTATCTAAACAATCTATGGAATGCAAACATTTTTTTGCCCATGCAAGCAAATAGACCTCTTCCAGATCATCCGAGACTAATAAAGGATCTAGAATAGGATCAACAGTGGCTTGAGTGATGGCTTGATAGGCCACTTCCACTGCCGATAAGGGCACTTCAGGTCCATGAGGAGTTGGGAGAACCCAAGTATCAGTCCTATCGATAACCGAAGTGATGGACTTCCCCACAGTAGTAGAACCAATGTAATTAACCGGGGCTGGAAAATCGAATGTGCCCATCAATGATGTATACATTCCAGCCCCCAAGCTCTGTGCAGTAGGTTTTACCTGATCAACCAATGGCACTGTAGATTCCTTGGACTCTAAATGGCCTTTTCGGGTAAAATCAAGTTGGTCAACAGTAACCAACTTGCCCTCATGTGGAAAAACCATGACACGAAGAACAGCCGATGCAACAACAGTCATTGCATAAGTCCAATTCCTTCCCAGAAGCAAATTGTAGTCCAAGGGAGCATCAATCACTTCTACTTTAACAGACACTGATTTCCCTGCCAACTTAAGCTCAAAAGCGGGCATGATACCATGCGGATGGAAGGATCTTCCATCGAAAGCAGTAAGCAAAGTGTTTGATGGGACCAGCTCTGGGGATCCAAGAGCTTTCCAATATGCCAGGGACATAACACATTTAAAGGCTCCCTCATTAATAACTACCCTTCCAATGGTCTTACCACCATGGATGACATCTATTGACAGGGATACATGATAAGGCAGGCAAATTTTAACATTAGAAATATTGAATTTTTCCATGAGACTCGAAGAATCCATGCTACCTAAAGCTGCTAAGAGAGCATCCCGTTGGGCAGGACAACTCTGTAGCACCTCTAAAGCTGACATTGCACAAGGGGTTTGAGCTAAGTCTTCAACCACAGAGTAGTTAGAGGCATCCCTAGCATTTAGGTTATGCAAAGTCTTCTTAAAGACACCTTTGGGTATCTTTGGCATAATCTCGGCAGGTTTTTCTATAGTGAGAGGGCTGGAAGGTTCAACTACAGCTTTACCCTTCTCATCGGTCTCTTTCTCATAGTTCTTGTTCCTAGTTTGCAACAACGTCGAGGATCGAACCATGTTGATATAATTAGGGTCACGGGCAGTTTGAGTGCCCCCTGCTACAGTAGAAGCTGAAGCAGAATTCTGTCCTTGGGGAAAAGGATCCTTTAGGACAGCCGGTTGTTGATCTATGAGCAGCTTTTGGGCTTGATCCATGAGGGAACAAAGGTGAGTAAGGTGGTCCTCTTGGAACAACTTACAAGGGAACTTGACCTTCTTCTTTTCTTTTTTTCCCCCATCACCATTGTTTGCGGGCTTTGGCTTGTTTTGTTCTCCCTCTTTCTTTTTACCCTTGTTTTTCTTCCCCCTACGCTGCTGATTGCCCTTCGGAGAGGTTTGAGCAAAAACATTTGCATTTTGGGGAGAGGGGGCAGCCTTTGTTGCCTCCGCCATAGACTGTTGGATAGACAACTGGTGAAGTTGCTTAGTTAAAGACTCTACAGTGGGAGAGTTAACAGACCCAACCACACCATCGGCATGGGGTCCAGGCTTAGGCTTCTCCGCCTCATGCGAAGGCCTCGGTGCCTCAGGGATGATCTCATATAAGATCCCAGACTGTGAATAAATCAAATATAACTATTGGGCCTTGAGTATGGCTTCTTCTTCACTCGTTACTCCTGATATCGAAACATCCTTAGATATGTATGGCAACAATGATTTAAGGAACCATTCTAATAGAAACTCAGGAGGAATGATGGCTTTGACAAGGCTCTTTCACCTCCTCCACTCTTGGATATGATTTGAGATGTGGGTAGCCTTGTTTTGTCTAAAAGTAGACAACAAGTCCGTTCCGAAATCGTATTGAACCGGAAGCTGAAAGTGGCTAAGGAAAGCACTAGCCAAATCCCAGAAACTACTAAAGGCAGCAGAAGGCAATTCAATATACCATTTGGCCGTCGTACCTGTCAAGGTCCTCTGTATTAGCCTCAATCTAATTGAATCCTCATTCAATGAATTTGAAGAACACCAGAAGTGAAAAGTGGTGGCATGTGCCTCGGGATCTTCACCAGTTTTACCTTCGAATTTAGGGATATCCGAGGGCAACTTGGTGGGAATAGGTGGCCACAAGGGGTCATTCCTCACCGGGTCATTCATCAACTTTGATAAGTATGGCAAGTTTAAAGTTGCCAGGAAAGGAATTTTGGGCCTAACCGGTGCACTAGATGTGCCAACTTGGGGATTAGAGGGTCCTGCCCCTGAATGCCCATGGGTAAAAGTGGGGTTTCCCCCAGACACCGGTTGTGAAGTGGGAAGGTTGCTTTGAAATGGATTCCATCCATAGGCCACAGGGTTTTGGGTGGGAGGTGCAGTGTAAGTGTTTTGGGCCGTCCCCATAGAAGCAGGGGTCTGAAAGACTGGAGCAGGTATCCCTCCGCTAAACAACGAAAAGGGAGAGCTCGTGTATGGGACCGAAATAGGGGTTTGGAAGCTTTTCCCATAAGAGGTGTTGCTCCTAAACTACACTCCTACATATGAAGGAGATGGACCTACATATGGATTGGATGGGGGAATGTGCCCCCCATTCCAAGGGTATCCTTGGACAAAAGCCGAGGATCCAACCGGACCGCTCTGGGTAGTGTAAGGGAAATAAGAAGGAATGGTTAGTATACTGGGGATCCTAGTAACCATGTCACCAGAAGTACCTCCTATGTTGGGGTGAACCGGTGGTTGAACCACCCGGCTCGCCGGAGTTAAAGGTGTAGAAGGAAAACTAGATCTAGGGGCACTAATCGGGGGAGGTAGTACCCCTTCAACCGAAACAATTGAGGTGAAAACAAAAGGACTTTCTTTCACCGAATACATTGTCCTACCCACAGGGACACCTAGTACTGGTGAATCAAAGGGTCTAACCTGCACGATCACATGATCGTTCAAATTAGTCAAGGGAGTGTTAAAATTTCTTGCAAACTCGTCAGTCTGCAATTCTTCTATCTCGACTGTATCAAGATTAAAGCGGTTAGCAATGAGTTCTGGTTCACCAAGAACTTCACTTATTCCTACAGGTTCAAATGAACCTTCTGTGTCTAATCTCTGCCTTTGAGGTAAAGGTGGAGGCTCCAATGTGGTGAGAGGAGGAAGGTTTCTCAACCTTCTTGACCTCCTGAAAGGTTGGTCCTCCAGAATTAAAAACTTGAAAAACCACACCCTAAGGCCAACTAGACACAAGCAAATCCACAGAGCATATACTAAAAAAATTCCTAGAGTCTCAAGCAATCAAACCAGGGTAAAAGATATACTTTCCCGAAGAAAGCTGATGAACGATTACTTGGCATCCTTGAGGTAGTTCTTAGGCACAAGCGGAGGAATCACCCACCGCTCTCCTACACTTTCCACAAGGGTTACCTTCCAAGCCCGTTCAAGGTGAACTAGAAATAACCTTCCGATTTACCTAGGTATGAACCCTAAAAGACAAGAGACTAAAGGCTACCTTGACAATACCAATAGTCTGGGGGGACAGTCGTCTGCCGAACTCGTACGCATGGGCAGGGTAGCTGAGCCCGAAACTCTGTCTAGGACAAAATCCCTAGATGCACAAAAGTCCTGGGTTACGTTTTGACAAGGATTCAGAGGGCTATCTCCTCTGTCCAATCCTCCACGCGGCCTAGTGCTTAACTCCCGTTTGAGAGGAGCTTCTCAAATATAGTGATAGAATCAAGGATTTACCTAACGAAAAGTCCACTACGTCTGAGTTTATAACTTGTGGGAAGTTTACACTCCCTATCCCACAAGTCTAGCCTAAGCTAGTAGGTGAAAGGCCCCTAAAAATAAAACTTACTAGTAAATTTTAATTTATGTGTTTATTTTAGAGGGTTGTTTCTTACTCAAGAGGAAATGGAAGTGATATACTGTATGGTGTTTTGACTCAAACAAGAAATAAATGAAAGTAAAGGTGCATTAAAAGCAAACTACTACTATAAAATAAATTTCTTTTCATTTTTCAAATATGTATTGATCAACTGAAAGCAATGATAAGAGAAACTAAGCCTATATTTTTGTATTTTTTGAGATAATATTTTTAAAATGAAACAAACACCACTTATGCAAAATTACAATGCAAAAGATTAACTATGTTTTCTTTTCACGTTAAAAAATGCTCAAAAAACTACTATGCATCTACAATGCACTCTACTTGAGCAAACTTGAGACTTATAAACTGTAAAGAAGCAACAAACTGAAGCAAACAGGCAAACTGAAGCAGCAAACAACCAATACAGGAAGGCTAGGAATCCTAGCTTGGGTGCAAACAATGATAAAGAATCACTACAGACTTTAAAAAGGGACAAGTGACAACCAGCCACTATCACATGACAGACTGGAAAAGTAGAGTCCAAGACCCTGATCACTGATCTGGACCACGACACTTTAACCTAGTACCCAAACAGGCCAAAAACTTCAGAATGCAAACAATAAATAAACCAAGTAAAAGAGACTCAAGCGCTTTCAAAAAAGCTTTAAGTATGATCACCCAGGGTATTCAGACAAACTGCCCAACACTCATAAGGAAAATCCACTTAGAAAGCAGGGACTATAGCAAGAAAAGAACAAGCAAACTTTATTTAAAAATCCTGACTTACAGGAGTATTCGCGACTGTCACTTGGCGCAACTTGTGAATGATTCGCGACTGTCTATAAAGACAACCCGCGAATGCACAGTAGTAGTCGTGACTGTCTAGAAAGACAACCCGCGAATGGGTATGAAATTTTTCTCAAAAACAAAGAAAAAATCAAAGGACTTTCAAAGGCTGAGTCAAGTGAAAACCAGGATATAAAATCACACACAGACTTCCAAGCAAAGACTGGTCAGGGACAGAAAAACCTACAGCAGTCTAGGGCTTCCCCAGCGGAGTCGCCAGTTCTGTTGTACAGGATAATACACCTAATAACCGAAGATCAGGGTTACCAACATACTCAATCACTTGCAGACAATTGACTCTTGAAGTACAGAATAGGAAATAGGAGGGTTAGAAGGACTTACTTGTTAAACGAAGTTCAATCCTTGCTATTCTCTTCCTCTCTGTTCCACTTCCAGAATCTTCAAGATTTCTCCTCTTTCACCTGTCAAGAAACACTCTTCCAGATACAAGATGATTCATGTACATATAAGCAGGTTAGATAAAACATATATCATACTGAAATATAAACATTTATCCAATCACAAGACATGAAACACATTTGGAAGAAGTAATCTCTTTATTATCAATAATGGAAAGAGTTAAGGTTACAACCCAGCGTCTGAGACAAGGACTCCTCTGCAACCAAAGGATTCTGAGTTCAACTGCTCCAAAGACTTCTATGTAAACTCCACCAGCATAACTTTTCTCCCAAGTGTAAGTAACCCACACCCTCCCCAAGGCCTGTATTTATATGGGTGAAATAAGGCAGTTCTCGAAGGTTGGGGAAGTTGTGGCAGTTGAGGAAATTAAGTTAAATGACTTAACTAATCTCCAATCAATGAATTTTTTTATGTTTTAATGTTTGAGACATATGCGCGGGTATGCAGTAGAGCAACCCGCGAATGATTCGCAGCTTAGCATAAGAGAAACCCGCGAATACAAGGATGCACGACTTGTAACAACCGAGACTCGCGAATGATGTGCGAGTTGTATAAAAGGAAAGTCACGAATACATCTCAATATGGTTAAATGACAAAGTAACTATGTGAATGGTGAAAGAATGTATTTCATGATAAACCAAGCTATAGTGTTTTGGGCAAACCTCTATCCATAGGTGTCCTTTTGTGTGCCAACATGAGGGATGTCGGCACTCGGACGGAGAGGTGCCACTCAGGTGTATAACACTTACCAATTAGCATTACCACCTAATTTAAGAGTACATGATATTTTTCACATTTCCATTTTAAAGAAATATGTTCATGATGCTACTCATGTTGTTAACTGGAATGTTGTACAGGTGGAACCAGAAGGAGAATTTATGGTGGAATCAGACTGTATCCTCGGAAGGAGTGAAATTACACTTTGGAACTGCACCATTGGATAGGTGAAGGTGCAATGGAAGCACCTTAGTCCCAAGGAAGCCACCTAGGAATTGGAAAGTAAAATGTGAGATGCATATCCAATTCTGTTCTAGGGGACTTCAGAGGATGAAGAATAAATAACATCGAGGACGATGTTATATTCTAAGGGGGTGTGTATGTCACATGCCCCAATTTTGAAAAATAATATTATATTATTTTAATTTTATTCCAAGAAATTATGTTAAATTTTATGTTAAAGTCATAACTGATGACTCAGTAGAGTCAAGGATGTGGAATGTAATTCTGAATATTTTAATTTTAAATAAATAAAAGTGGAGACAACAGCTTGGGAGAGTTGTTAAAAGGAGTGTTACTGGTCAAGATGGTGGAGGAGACTAGGTGGAGAGCAAATAGAAAAGTGGCAGCATCCTCAAACACTTCCTATGTTGCAGGTGGCAACCTCCCTACATTTGGGGTCATGATCCCCCAAGAAAGTGGGATCAAAGCAGGTGGCTCAATTAATGACAACTAACCCAAAAAGACCTAGGCAATCTTAATAAAAAGTACCATTGAAGACAGCTGAGGCTGCTCATTCCAGGAGAGGAATCATTTAGGTGAATGCACTTCAAGGAATTCATTGGGAAGGGAATTTTTGAGGAAGGTGTTTGAAGGGTAAACTGCAGGAAAGTGATCTAGTATAGCTTTCCAGCTGAAAGATCTTGTTGCAGTGTGCAGAGTTGGTATTGAGTCTTGGACTAGTACTTTGTTGATTGCTCCACCTAGTTCCATCCAAGGAGACTAGAATATGCTTGGGGTTCTTGAGGAGACGTTGTTTGAGCGCTCTCCAGGAGTTGTTAGGGAGGAACGACCTCCCATTGCTATTGTCATCCAGCTTTAAAAATAGGTTCCACTATCTTTTAATTTCTGTGTTAAAGATTATATTTGTGTGTGAACAAATAATGAATGATTATATGTTATGTTGTAAACTGTTAAGTTTGAAATCTCTTATTTGTTTTAATGTTGAATCTGTTCTTTGATGAAAAATAAATCTTACCTATGTTTTTCCCCATCTGGAGTAATCCAGATCGTACTCTAGCACAGGTAGTGTGTTTAAATGAATGAAGTATGATAGGAATATGAAATGAATAGAGTACTTATGTTTTTCAGAGTACTGAAATGATTTCTTCCAGTAGATGGTTGTTTTCCAGAAAGAATATTATATGTTTCGCAGAGTTATTGTTAGACTGTGTATTTAGAATATCAGAAAATAAAAAGAATCATATTATTTATTAACAGTAGTATGTTCAAGTATGAATTCCATTCTTCTACACAGTACATATTTCTGTAAACTATATATCTATACTGAAACAGAAAGAATAGAAATATCAGTTGAATGCTTAATATTTATGTTAAGTAAAGATCCAAATATAGTTCTGTTAGTTTATTTCTTTCCTACTATTGATAGCTATTTTACCTGCAACTATCTAAACTTTAAGTAAGGATAGGTAACCTGATTAAATTCTAAAGATAAACTAATTGAATTAAGGGATATCATAATTAAGAACTTAATAACCCTTATAATATTATTTCTCTTAGAATCAAAATAACGAACAGACATCAGTAACCTATGCATACAATATTATTAATAAAGAACTGTTCATACACTTGCAGACAAATTAGATGTAAGGAGTATTAACAGGATAAAGGTTCTTATTCCTTTCACCAAGTGTACAAAAATAATATTATTAAATCAACTCAATTATTATAGACTGCTCTTAGTATTATTACATATATATATATAAAAATACAAACATAAACTTAAAAGAATATATTATTCACAGATAATAATATTATTAATCCAGATAATATTATTATAAACAACAACAGTATTGTTATAAATAATTAATTCTTTTAAACAAACTGAAGAAATCTTGTGATAGAATCGAATTAACAAAACAAAAATACATAATTTATTACTTAATAAAAGTTAAATAGGATAAACCCTAGCTCATAATCTAAGCATAATCTATCTGTAATTCTATATACTTTAGTAACCTAGGTTAAACGTAATTTAGTTCTTTTAAACTATTAAAGAACCAACTAGAAATTTTATTCACAGAAATGAAATACATTACTGATCAACATGTACAAAATGTATTTATAAAAGAAACTGTACCTTTTCTTTTACTAACAGCATGTATCTATAGAAATAAAAGTCAGGGTTAAAACCCTTAAAATTATTACATTTACAAGTACCAAAACATTAAAGTAATAAACCAAATTTACATAAATTATGTAACCATTAATAACCAAGTTAATATAATTTACTCGTAGTCCTTTAAGGACAAATAAAAGACAGTAATTATTATAAATTGAAGTAATATATTTCAAACAAGGGATTCCACAGGATAAACCCTAAATCATAACTCTAAGTAAAAACAAGCAGGAATTAAGTTACGGCTGTAAGTATCAGCCTTAAATTTTTAACTATAAACCCTTACATAGTTTTTGAACAAAGTACAAAAGCTCAATGAACTATCAAGAAGGGTAAAAAAGCTAACAATGCTTAATATAAAACATATGTTAACAAAACAAGTTTAAAGACAGGGCCATCCTTACAAAAGCCATTGATTTAATCAAGCTATAAAGCCAAACTTCAACTAATTACAATGCTCAGTTAAACTGAATCTACCCATCGACTAGTGAGGGTTTGATACTAATTTTTACAACAACAACCTATAAAAAGAAACAACAAAACGCATGGCAAGTCGAGGGAGGGTTTCCGCAAACCCTAGGTGATTCCATTGACCACCCTGATGCAAGTAGGGTGAAAACCCAACACATCGACCACGGGGCTTACCCGAAAACAACCACGAGCCATGGCATTCATTGTTGACCAGTTACTATCTACCACCATGAAAGTATACAGTAGCGAGCACCTGCAAGCAGTGTAAATTACCACTGTCAGTTAGCAAGTATAAAATTACACCACAGTAATAGCAAAGCTTCCGCAGCAAAGGAAATAAACTCTAAATTTATTATCTTACCTGTTAATGAAATCGACGAACAGTATGGTAGGAGCACTGTCACCTACAAGACTTGAATTTTCTTTAAAACCCAACAGCCTGCAAGTGTAACTCTTATGTAATGGCGTGCCACCGGAACAAAAGAAGGAGACTAAAGCAGACACTAAGCCACAAAGACAGTGAATGGGAGATTACACTAACAGTGAGCCAAAGCTAACAAAAATCTCCATTAGTTGCACAGGGAGAACCTAGCCACTTAGAATGGAATTCAAAACCATATACTAGAGATAAATGTAGTACTGAAGCAAGGCACAAGACAACCAGAGCAAGGAGGAATGACGAACACCATGGAAGCCAAGCCAAGCAGTCGCAAGGGCCAGTGCAAACTGCGGAAAGGAAATGATAAGGGTTAGGTTTCAGCAATTTTTTATATCCTCGATGCTTGGACAGGAGACTAACACATAGTCATCAAATCAAACCATGCAATAGGGTCGTGTTCTATAGTGCCTGCGCAAAAACAAATCTAATTATTTAATCATTGAAGCATGGAGTAAACTATATTATTATCCCAATAATGTTTCCATACAATTCGTTAATTATATGAGTCTTATCATATGGTAATGTAGTGACAAGAATACCAACGTATTGGTTACGTTGACCTTCCAAAGAACGTCAATTATAAACCTTAGTTAAAGCTTGAAAATCAATCATGTATAAGACTCATTCCATTATAAACCTTATGTTATTATATTACAACATCACAATTGCGGTTTACATGGTTATGATGACCTAGCTTATAGCGACACTTGAAAAACCTTGGTAAAATCCCAATCTTGTTTATGCAATAAACTCATTTAACCATTAACCATACAACTTATATAGTATAACTTCACAATTGCAATTGGAAGGGTTGCATTTCTTTCTCTAAACCGTTTGTTTTTGTTATAAGATAGAAATCAAATAATTCATGTCTTGTTTATAGATAGAGATCATAGTTTTACGTCTTTATTATAGATAAGAGATTAAATGTTTTATGGGAGAGTTCTTGCTAACCAATAAACAGCTATAGTTTTTCCTTGTAATAAGACTATAGTTTATACATTGTAAATTTCTTGTAATAACAACATTACAAGTCATAATTTTATAAATGGCATAATGTAATAGTGCAAAAGATCATAAACTCTAATTTAAATACGTTTAAGATCATGAAATGATTATGGACTGAATGTCTATCAAACAAACAGATTATGCATGTCTGTAGGACTTCCAAAAACTAACAACTCAAATAGTAACCGAACTTTGAAGTGATACAAAACTTATTGTAAGAGCACTATTATGAAATTATGTTACACAGTTCATAGCGACTATACCTTGATGAATTTTGGGTTATGACTTAACTTGAACATTACTAAAGATTCACCAGATCAAATGGGTAGTAAAGTAGTTATAGAACTAAAGAAGGTAACTAGAATAGGAATGATCCTATTAAATCCAAAATTACTAGAACCATAGGGTTTGACTCGGAAATAAAGTATGGGAAAACTATGATCTCATGTACAAAGGAATTATGGTTTTCAGTTTGCTCAATCAAATTTACACTGTCCAAAGGATAACAGGCTGTAAGTTATCTCGCAGTAGCGAAATGTGGGACAGTCGTTTTCCAGATAAGAAAATGTATTGTTATATAAATACTGAAAATGTATTGTTATAAATGTATTGTCATTGCAATTATTTAGACTAAAGTAAAAGTACTTGTATCTGAGATTCTAATTCTTGAAGTCGCAAACATATTCTTTTGTCGCTACTTACTTCTTAACTTTATTACAAGAAAAACTGAAGGAATCCAAATGATTTTACCTTACCGAAGCTGTTTAGAGTTTAGCAGCTTAATTACTAAGCTTTTTAAATTGCAAATAAATATTGTTGATATTTTTAAAGAACTTCTAATACATACTCGTTCAATCATACCTGTAAACCTATAAGAACCAGTATTCATCTGCATTAGCACGATTTCTAAGTAAGCCCCGGATTCAAAAGTTAGATTTCCACCTACTTGACATTAAAAGACTCATCAGTAAACTGAAGTAAAGCAGCACGCAATAAGACTTTATTCTTGTTACAAAATATAATGATTTGTTGAGTTAATATAAATAAGATTTAGTGAAACTAATTACTTGACTGTTTCTTTTATTTACAAACCGTTAGCTATTAGTAGGCCACAGGTTTTAGCATTTATTGTTATCTCAAAATTTTAATTTTTTGTGAAAATTTGGGGTTTTGACACAGAAGGTCATGTTGATGATACTACCCATCCAAATTATGGTCCCAACGCTCCATTTTGGGATACCTCTATAGGACAGTCCATTACCTCATTTGGCACCCATTTAAAATTTTCTGAAGAAGTTTCACCATATGAAGAAGAATGTAGACAATACCAGGCAGCCATTCTCCATACATAGGAGATTGAAAAGAAAATAGATGACATATTGGGCACACCACCACCATGTTCCGCAGTTTTTCCTATGGATATCACTCACTTGCCAATTCTATGAGACCCATTGAACCGATTCTAGATCACGTAGTGACTCCACACAACCCAGGTCAAACTACCAACCCCACCACCTCCCATATTATGTTTGTTCCCAATCCTCCTAGGTCTTCTGCACCTGGGGCTCAACATTCAATTTCTATTTTTCCATTACCTTCTAGTGCTAGGGAGAAACCCCCGACACGACCTATGTTATTTGGCACCGGAATTGTACTTAGTCAAGGAAATACCTCTAGTATAGAGCAATTTATAGTTTATTTCTTTCCCACCCACACTAATGTGGTTAATCCCCCATTTAGTTTAGGTTAGCCCTTGGGGGCACAACCTGTAACCACTCAATATTCCTCTTAGGGTTTTGGTTATACTACAAATCCAATACATGTAGGAAATATTAATTATCCATCCAACCCTACAGGAATGCCTTATGCTAGAATTCCATATCCTTGTAATGCTTTTATGCCATGGGGGCAACATAATTGGTCCTGCATGCCAGCTATGGGGGGGATACCTATACATACTCCGGGAGGTGATGGAGGACCACCTTATGGAGTACCTCCCCCTAGGGGTCCCAATGGTCCTGGTGTTCCTAGGGGGCCTAGTGGCTTTCCTTCTAATGGCCCTGGAGGGTCTGGTGGCCCTCCTCCTAGTGTTTTTGTAGGCTCTGGAGGTTTACCTCCTAGAGGTCCCAGAGGGTTTGGTGGTCCACCTCTTGGTGGCCCCAGTGGTCCTAGTGGTCCCAATGGTCCTCATGGTCCCGGAGTCCCCAGTGGTCCTCCTCCTGGAGGCTTTGGTGGTCCTCATGGTCCTGATCCAGGAAATAAACCCTCTGTGGGCAGATTTTCCAGTAGTTCTTCCTCACAACAACCTGTCTATCAGTCTACTTACGTTCCTACTAGTACTTATATGCCATATCAATATTACCAGTATGTGCAACCTAACCGTCGTTTACCTTTCTTAGCAACTTTGGACTTGCTTGATTTGTCCAAGTTGATTAATGACCCCATTCGACATAACCCCTCGTGGCCTCCCATTTTGGTAAAGTTACCATCGGACATTCCAAAGTTCGATGGGAAGCAGGGAGACGATTCGAAAAACCATGTCATGACATTCCATCTATGTTTTTCTTCAAACTCCCTTATGGATGATTCAGTTTGTTTAAGACTCTTTCAGTGAACTTTGACCGGTACAGCCGCGAAGTGGTACATTGAACTTCCGCAACATTTGTTTATGGATTTTGGCTCATTGGCAACTGTTTTTCTTACGCACTTTCATCTTCCTATCCATTATGAAATGGGTACTGATCTCTTAACTTCTTTGTGATAGAACACCTCCACCCACATATCCAATCACATCCATGAGTGGAGAAGGTGGAGAAGACTTATTAAGGCTCCTATTCCAGATCAGTTATTAGTTGATTGGTTTACTAAATATTTGTTTCCTCCAATAGCCTGAGATGTGGCTATGGGCGGTGTCGTTACTGAAGAGCAACCCATTATTCGAGCCTAGTATCTAGACTTAGTCTATTCCTAGTTCGGAACTTTGTATGACTTGATTCCTCAAGCTCCTCGCCCAAGCACCGATATCGCAAAACCACCAGCAGAAGTCCCTGTTGATGGGATTGTTGGTTCAATCCAATCCCCATCAGTAGAAAAACCTACCAAGCAACCCCAAAACTCCACCCCTACTCCTTCAACTCCCAAGTTTTTCACCGAGGTTAATTCTATTTAGAGTATTCAAACACCTGAAAATAATAAAAATAAAGGTAAAAGTAAGAATAAAAAACCTAGAAACCAATAGGAGAATCCAAAACCAACCAACAATGATAACGATAAAGGGAAAAGAAAAGCAAAATATCCATGTCTGCTATGCAGAGGTGACCATTTCACAAAAGAGTGTCCCCGCTGGGATGAAATCACCCAATTTTTGAAAAAAAACCCCGCACCCACAGTTCTCTCGGATCCTTTTCCCTCTCAACAACAACTGATAGACCACACGTCTAATCAGGGAAACTCTAGTTCATCATAGGAAATTCAGATGATGTCCTCGGATACCATTGGTTTGCAAACTTGAAGTCATAATTACGACAAACCCGCA
Source organism: Pseudotsuga menziesii (assembly GCA_001517045.1). NCBI lineage: Eukaryota > Viridiplantae > Streptophyta > Pinopsida > Pinales > Pinaceae > Pseudotsuga > Pseudotsuga menziesii. The sequence continues at coordinate 605,385 of LPNX010034941.1, forward strand.
GACAGGAAAGAAGACAATTCTTCTTTAGGGAAAGTTCCCTCTACTAGTTCTCCCGACTCCTCGTCTAATGCCCCCCTAACCATCGAGAAGCCTACTCTCAACATGATTTTGCATCCACCCAAGAGTACTCTTAGGAAGGATATTTTTAATCCCAATGCTCAAGCCGCTCAATTTTATAATGTAGTTGAAGACCTCGCTCAGGGACCATGTGCAATGTCTACCTTGGAAGTACTCCAAAGTTGTCCTACACAATGCAAAAACCTGTTAACCGCGTTAGGAGCTTTAAACCCTGACAATGCTAATTTGATTCATTTCAATGTTGAGAACTATAAGTCTAGGATACCTCATAAACTTTCTTTCCAAATCATCATGAAAGTAGTTGGAAATAAGGTCTTTAGAACTGTTCTAGATGAAGGAGCTTCAACTTCGGTTTTGTCCCTATCTTGTTGGAAAGCGCTTGGCTCTCTTGAGCTTGTAACATCACCTATGACTCTAAAATCCTTTGATGGATGAGGGTTCCAGCCCCATGGTCTCATATCAGCCCTTGCAGTCAAGCTTGGGGGAAAAACTATTTCTATCCAAGTAGAATTAGTAGACACCCCATTAGATTACAACCTCCTTCTAGGAAGAAATTGGTTTTACACCATGACTGTTGTCGCTTCGATGGTATTCTTAACAATCCAATATCCACATATAGGGAGAATTGTTACCATCGACTATATTTATTTATATACACCAGATGTTACTACCTCTACAGCTAATAATATCCCTATGTTAGGCTAGTCCCCTCCTCCTTACCAGTCGATTGGGGTAGGCATGTTGAAGGATTCATCCCTTATGGGGATTTTTCCATCCACTCCTCCTAACACAGACAACGTGACAATAAATATGATTGCATCATTTGACCATGATCCTAAGGGAAAACAAATTGTTGAGTCCACCTCGTTGAGTCCACATGACGAAATGTATGACATCATTCAAACCCTTTCCGATGATCACACCGATGATCTTCATCTGGTGGCTTCGGATCCTTACCACCTACCTTACAAGTTAGAACCATCTCTTCCTATTCTAGATTATCTCTCTAAGACTTTTCCTTCCAATGAGTCCATTATGGAGATCATGAATACGAATGAGTCCATTTGGGAGGATCACCATCATAGATCCTTGTTCCTCCCCAACACCAGTTCAGTTAACCATGACTATGCATCCCTGTTTTCCACTGATATTGTCAACGCACCCCAAAGTCCTATATTGTTGCAAGACACAGATTCTAAAGGAAACCTTTGCAACATTACTCAGACAAATCTGATTTACATATCATCCAAGCCTGGTACCATCAAGCATGTTCATGTTGGGAAGAACTGCTCAGCGGATGAATCTGAAGCATACAATCCACTTTTCAAAGAATTCTGTGATATTTTTTCCTATCCCTATGAAGAAATTTCTGGGATAGACCCATCCATTGTGGTCCATGAAATTAAAACCTATCCCATGGCTAAACTTGTCAGGAAAAAACTAAGGCAAGTCCATCCATAGAAGGCCACAAATATTAAAACTGAAATAGAGAAACTCCTCAAAGCTAGGTTTATTTGTCCCGTACCCCTGACGGAATGGGTATCGAAAATTGTCCCTGTCAATAAGAAGCAGGGCACCATTAGAGTCTGTATCGACTTTAGAGATTTGAATAAAGATTGTCCCAAGGACAACTTAACTACTCCGCACATCGATCAAATTATCGACAACTGTGCTACAAGTGTCATCTTCTCATTCATGGATGGCTTTTCTAGCTATAATTAGATTGAGATATTACCCACCGATCAGCACAAGACGACATTCATTTTCCCATGGGGAACCTTTGCATATAGGAAGTTACCGTTTGGCTTAAAAAATGCTGGAGCTACTTTCCAGCATGCGATGTCCTATGCATTTCACGATATTAAACATATTGTTGAACCATACCTTGACCACAGGGGCGTCACCTAGGGACCAATATGAGATCACGTCCGTTCATATTGGGGGGGTTAAAAATAAAAAAATTACAAGGCAATATATTTGTGGTATATTAGGGGTTAAAAGGGTTTTTTTTAACTATATAAATATGCAATATGTTGGGCGAATTATTTATTCCACAATCCTGCCAACGCCCTTCACCAGTGCTCCAGTGCTCCACCATAAGCATGTGTGGTGTCTGCATGCACCCTCTGTATGCTGCATAGGGTTTTCCTGTGGTTTTCTCCATCGTTTTTTCTTGGGTTTTCTCTAGCCTGTGTTTTTTGGATAATGAGGGCGTTTTTTCAAATCGTAGTAGTGTTGGTCCTTGGGTTTTCTCCATCGTGTTTTATGGCTGGATAAGGAGGACGTTTTTTCAAATCGTAGATGTTGGACAATGAACTGATTTGTGGAAAGTTGCTTGCTTGGAATTGAAGGTATGATCCGATGAGTCATATAAAACATTAAGGCTTTGGGAAGTTCCTCCTTTGATTACTATGTTTTCGGGCAACTTGTAGCATAAACACCTTGTTTTATCAAAATCGGTGTTATTTCCATTTCTGGTCATGATCTCTGATTTATGCCTAGTCTAAAACACACTAGGATTGTGGGAGGCAGGAAGATCTGCACCCATTACCTTCATCATCAAAATATAAACTGTTTTTTTATTCTTGCTTTAACATCATGATAAATTACCAGAAGTTTGGAAAGATACCTTCTTACATAACATTTTTTCTCATTTGATTCTGAGATTTATGGCAAGTCTATCAAATTGGACTTCATTTGATCTCAGTTTGGGTGTTATGGTTGCCTCTCTTGGTACAAAACTAGCATATTGACTTTATACTACCATACTTTCTCCTTAATATTGTGGAAGTAAAACTCATCATGAGTTTAGAAATGCTTCAGGACCATGACTAAGTCAGAGTCGGTCATAACCCTTCGTAAATGGGGTTCATCTTGATAATCCTTGGAAATATTTATGTGCATTCGGCATTGTCAAGTCATCTATTTACTTCCATATTTTTGTCTTACCTGAGATCATTTGTTTATTTTTTTGGAACCATTGAGGATGGTTATAGAATGTGAGGATTCTTTGGATGCGTATTCTTATGGTGCATCCCTGAGGACAAAATTCAACACCTTTTTCCTCATTTTCCACTGTAAGATCTAAGGTTTTAGAATATCGATCTTCAGTTTATGTTCCAATATTAGGGATATGTTCATTTCAGCAACAGTGACAATTGGTCCATACAACTTTCTTAAATAGTCAATATGAAAAACTAGGTTATAATTAATCAGTTATAAGTGGTAATATAATCCTTTTATGCCATGGAATGTCTCCTATTTCTAGCACAATGCATAATCCCAGTGGTGTTTTCGATTCGATGCTACATCATTGGAAACCAACCTAACAATGCTTTTTCTATTCATTCTTTATAACTTTAAGCTGTTGTCAGTTCCTGTATCATTCCATCTTTAAAAACCCATCCAACAAGTGAGATAATTGTTGAAATCTCATTAGAGCATTAGAGCATAATCTGATGACCTCATGGGTTGTTCATTTTAACCAATAACCAGGTGTAAAAGCCTTGCCAAGCATTCATATACATTCAAGACTGAAATATTCCTCCAATGGACAAAGACCATCTACATTTATGCACAATTTACGAATTCCTATGTCATGTTCTTTTGAATATGTTTTCATCCAGTATACTGCATGCTTTAGGATTCCCCACAGGGTATATGACCCAGATTGGCATCGAACATACTATGCATAAAGCATGATCCTTTAACGAGATTGTTTATTGCTAACATTGATTGTGTAACATTCGGAATGTCTCAAAGAAAACAACAATATGAACATTTAGGAAAGGTTTATTATTTACATGAAATGTCAATTGCATGGTACATGAGAGCAGGACATTGGCTTATCTAGCCACTCACAAGTCATGATCATATGTATGATTATAGTATCATCAATTACAGTATTGGTTATTTTAAATTTATGTCTTTAAGTTCATATATTTTTACCATTTTTCTTAAATAATAATGAATTGGGCTGATCATATTAGTGTGTGGCACTACTCCATTGGATCTTTTGTACCCAATTCTTGTTGCTCTGATGGGCGAGTCTTACAGTTGAATACAGGAGGTGATCAATTGGTTGGAGTGATGATGTACTAAAAACTTCAAAATTTCTCTCAAACTCAGAGCCATCACTAAAAAAAAACTAAAATACCTCTTGCACAAGGGGTCGTTTCCTATAAATAATAATTGGAATTGTACATCAAACGATCACAACTATAGATACATTTTGCCAGGATATCTATTTTTAGGGGTCTATTTATCTTTTGGAATAGGGAAATTAACCTTTTCACCAACAACTCAAAGCTCTCAAAGGACACCTACAATCTCTTTACTAATTCTACACAAAAGATGAAGAATCAAATGGGAGACAAGGACATGGATCACATTTTTCTGCTCTCTTTCGGGACACATACCATGCCGAATGTTGATATAATGGCACCAAGGGTATTGATGCCTATTGGAAAATAATAGGACTTGGTTTATATGGACCTCAGTTACTTGATACATAACAATCCATAAATAGCACTGGATAGCCATAACACCATGGGAAGATATACAGAGAATAATGGAAATCTGATCTTATGACCTTGGGAAGCTCTAAGAATCCCATGTTTCCTTTTATTTTTCCTTTGAAATCCTATCATATCTTCTCATACCAAGTTACATAGTTCCACACTCCGAGGTTTATTTCCATGTAATCCATCCACATCATGTCAGTCATTGATTATCCACATTTCTGTATGTTTTTCCTGTGTAAAAGGGATTCGTCCTTGTTACTCCCCTAAACAGTGCTCATCAGAGAGCCAAGTTGAAATATCTTCTAAAAAATATTGAATGCATATGCTTTTGATTATGTTGATGTAAGCTCTGAACAATGGCAATCAGGTGAGATGTTCTCATCTCAGAGTTATTTCTAAAGAAAGGAAGGGATAATTATACATGAATGCCGAGGTTTTTCAACAACAAAATAGCTGAGGACATTTTTTTAGAAGAATGAAATTTTCATCTTGACAGTTGTCATTTTTATCCAAAGATTAAATAACACTCTTTAGTGTGTAGAGCATAACAGATTATTAGCTAACCCTTTACACAAATTGGTGCATGCTAGACAATATTAGTATAGTATTTTATTGGGTTGTGCTTGTGGAAATTGTTATTGAGGTCATTTAGTAGAGCTTAGAAGTGGTAGGCAAGGGCATTATAGTCTTTAATTCTACTTTTAGAGGAATTAAGTGATTGTGGATTATTTTGACATGGGAGTGTGCTTGATTTTGTTGTATCATAGAGGATTCAGATTAGATCTAAACTTTGTTTGTTTGGATCCAAAAAACAAGGCCGGCTAGATCTGCTTTTTGTTCAATGACATGAAATGGAATATTTCTACACTCTACTTGGCTCATTGTAAACAAAAATTTGTTGACTGGAAGATGATTTATTTTGCTTTCTTCCTATATTCTTACTAATTTCCTGAACAACACTCTGAAATAAAAGGTGCACCAGAATTTTCAAATCAAGCATTTCAATCTATTACTGCAATCAAGTTGGAGAAGAGATGCATTATTTATTGTTCTGAACAATGGTACACTGGAAACTAAGTATGGGCTAGAATGTAATATGCATATTTCCTTGAGGAGCAATACAAATTGTATATGCAAGGAAATCATGCTTAATCTAAATCATAAATATTTGCATGAAAACTCTTTACAGTGTTGCACCTTAACTAATGTTAGTGTTATTTCTTGTCTGTTTGCCTATTACACTTGATCTTGAAAAGATTTTTCAAGTGAGTCTTCTGGTTTGTGAAAACATGCATTCACTTGTTCTACCTAATAAAATATGACTAATGTTTTTTTTACTTGTGTCGTGGATGCAGGGAATCAGAATAACAAAGTATTACCTTTTCTATGATGTCTGTGAAACAAAGCCAGGTTTAAGTTGCTTGGGTGAGCCACCATAGTTGTCTCAATGAAAAATGTTGATCCAACATTTCAAGGCATTGGCCAGAAAGTGTATCCTTATACATCTGAATTCCACCCTAAGAGATGATGTGCCCAATTTTTAAAATATACATATTTCTCAGAAGATTTGTCTGATCTAAAAGATTGGATCAAACTTACTTTCAACTCTGCTTTTAGGCCTTTTTTTCTTTGGTTGGATATTGGTGGGATTCAAAGCTTGGAATGAATAGGATTTTCCTTATGTAATAAAAGAATAGAGGATGCTTTACTTGTTTTATGCTTAATATAAAGTTGCAGGGGCATAGATATCTGGCGTATTGAAAAATTTTGCCCAGTTCCTATACCAAAATCTGATTATGGTAAATTTACTGTGGAGATTCATATATAGTTCTGCAGGTAAGGTTTAGATGTTAACAATTATTGCAATACTTCTCTTGTCTTTAAAATCAAACTACCCATGTTTATAATATGGCATTAAAGGGAGTAATTTTCTGACTCTTCTGGATTTTGCTTAATATTTCATTCTTGAGAGAAGAGGCCACTTGTTCTTAGAGATCCTGATGCTGGTTCATTGTCTTATTGTTTTTTTATTTTTCTCATTTTATGCCTGATTTGGTTTGAACAATTCTAAACAATGTAAGATGTGACTGGTAGTGTAACAAAGTGTCTTCTTTGTATATGAGCTGAACTTCTACTTATAGATCCCAATGCACATATATTGTTATTGAAAATAATGGACCATCAAAGATGAATAATTTTGAGCATCATCTTTTTGATACATACCGATAGATTACAATAGGCCACAATGTTTTGTAACATGGAAATTTTTCCGTGTTGTTACTTTGGTATATTTTTAGAAATTGTTCCTAAAAGTCAATGGAATGTGAAAAAATGCTGCTTTTCCTTTTTATGCAATGCACAAGTTGTACTTAGCATTCAACTCACTCAAAATACACTACATCTTCAGAAGCAAGGAATTGAAATTGATTGAGAAGGCTGTAAGTTTCCAAAGTACCTATTATAGTCACGAGAATTTAGGAATGTGAAAAAACACCACTTTGCATTTTAACACAACACATAAGTCGTACATGGCTAAATGCCCTGCATCTACAGAAACTGGGAATTGAAATTTATTGAGAAAGGGTAGTGTTTACAAAGTTTCTATTATAGTTTTCATGAGACATTTTAGGAAAGCGTTGAGTAAAATATTTTCCCAAACAAATGCGTGCTAAGCATTTTTTCTTGTTGTAGTGTATGAATCTTCCTTTTGTAACTTGTTAGGTGAATTTGAATCTCAGAGAAAAAAAAAATTTGTCAATTGTGAACTGATTCATGTATTGTGGCTCCACAATTGAAAAAGTGAAATTTCATTGGGATTCATGTATCATGGCTCCACAATTGAAAAAGTGAAATGTCATTGGGGTTGTTTTGGTTCTTTGTTTCCTAAATTTGTTTGTGATATTTAAATTTAACAGACAACTGCAACAAAGAGTGGGGCATATCACAATGATATACATTTTTGGCTTGGGAAGGACACTAGCCAGGTATTCACACTTTGGATTTCAAGTTGTTTTAGTATAGATTATAGATTGCAATCCATTATTTAATCAGATAACGTTTCAGTGAGAAGATTTATATTTGTATTAGGATGAAGCTGGGATAGCAGCTATAAAGACAGTTGAGCTTGATGCAGCTCTTGGAGGCCATGCAGTGCAATACTGAGAATTGCAAGGCCATGAAATTGACAAATTTTTGTCATATTTCAAGCCATGTATTATTCCTTTGGAAGGGGGTGAAACTTCTGGATTTAAAAAACCTGAGATAACAAAATTTGAGCCACGCCTTTATGTATGCAAAGGCAGGCGTGTTGTAAGAGTAAAATGAGTTTTTGTTAATTGAATTCCATAAGTTTGCAATTCATTGACTTGGGCTCATCCGGTTGAAGGATGTCATTTAAAATTCCTATTTTTATATAGCTGGCAGTTGAGAAGGAAAAAAATGAGTTTTTGTTAATTTTATGCAGGTACCTTTTACATGAACTTAATTGAACCATGATGATGTTTTTGTCCTTAATACTGATTCCAAGGTGTACCAATTCAACGGGGCATCATCCAACATCCAAGAAAGAGCAAAGGCCTTGGAAGTAGTGCAATATATCAAAGACAAATACCATGAAGGGAAATGTGACATTGCAGTAATTGGTGAGTTTCATAAGGCTAGAACTTGTTTCAATAAACTTGCAGGGTTTGAATTGTTTAGTATGACTTGTAGGTTTATATATACCCTATTTTTGAAGGCAGACTGCCTATTTCACATCTGTTTAACCTCGTCTGGACATTTTCTTGTCTATGTAATAATGGTAGATGATGGGAAGCTTGTAGTAGAATCTGACTCTGGAGATTTCTAGGCTTTGTTCGGAGGTTTTACTCCCATTGGAAAGAAGAATGGCAATGATGACGATGCTAGAATGGAATCAACTCCTAGAAAAATTTACAAGTAAAATCTTATTCTTTAACAGTGTTCCATTATGCACAGAATAATTCTAGAGCTTGCATGCAGGGTTATGATTGTTAGCTTTCCTTTTGAAAGTAAGTCAAAGCTAATATATTATTTGACACCCGATAAGAAGACATACATTAAATAAATTAGGCAATTGTAGAAGTTTGAAACTCTGACAGTAATTTAAACAAGACATCTATCTTAAGTTTATATTTTGTTGTATGTGATATATCATTGTGGAAGGGGAAATAAAGATTGTTGAGGGCCCCTTGTCTAAGGGTTTGCTGGAGTCAAACAAATGTTATCTACTTGGTTGTGGTGCTGAGTTATATGTGTGGTTTGGTCGAGTGACACAATTGGAAGAGAGAAATTCTGCGAGTCTTGCTGCAGCGGTAAGCATGTCCTTCTTTTAATATTGACTAGATCCATTGTCGATATTTGAGCTCTAAACTTTATGATGGATATCTAAACTTTAATAATATTTTTAGAAATTCATTTCTAATAAAAAACGACCAAGGAACACACACATAACTCGAGTTATCCAGGGATTTGAGACATTGCCTTTTAGGTCAAATTTCGACTACTGGTCACTTGGCAGTGGAACTTCAGGCTCTGAGGATGGAAGAGGAAAAGTTGCAGGTGAGTATAGCAGTTCTTTGTGCACTTACTAGCTTAGAGATAATATTTTAAGGGGTTTCACTTATTCAAGTTTAAACATTCTTTTCAACATTGTTGAAGCAACAAGGAATCAATGTGAAGGGAATTTTGAAGGCAACTCCACTAAAAGAAGAAATTCCACCATTGCTTAAGGGAAATGGGAAGCTTGAGGTCTGTTGGTTATAGTCTTTAGCATTGTTTAATTAAAAAAGGATATGTTTCAATAACGTTTTCCATTTTCTTCAAATTTTCAATCTCCCAATTCTTAACATGTTTGTTTGTCAAATTATTTTTTTCATTTTATGAGAGAAATCCCTTTCTAATGAATGGAAAAGGTCATGTTTATATTGTATCATCAACTTGAAAGCAGATACTTGCAACTGGTTGTAGGTATGGTGGGTCAAGAACATTTCTAAAGCCCCGGTTCCTAAAGAGGATGTTGGTAAATTCTACAGTGGACATTGCTATATCATACTTTATACTTACCACTCTGGAGACAGAAAAGAAGATTATTTTCTTTGCTTCTGGCTAGGGAAGTAGAGCACCCAGGTACAATGTTTAGGATTTTCTAATATTTTTGATTTAGAAGTACACCATGCCTAACTCTAATATTATGCAATGCACCATGATAAAAGACTTACAATGGCAAAGGCCATTATGAGTACAGCCTTCATCGCTATTCTGTAACCATTCTGTCATGGAAGATGTTCACTGTTTATTTTTAGATTTACCTTCTTGTTTATATGATTCTCATTCTATGATGTCTTGATGTGTACTTTCTTTCCTTTTACTCAGGAGGATCAAGCAGTTGCTGCTCATCTAACAAATACAATGGCTAACTCTCTGAAAGGGAGACCTATACAGGTTGGCATTATTGGATATCATGCAAATTTCATAGTTTCTTGCTTAATGTTAGTTTCCTTGAAAATAACCTTGTTTTGCGGCTTTCCCTCACATAGATTATCTTGTACATCGCTCCTACATGGTAGATAAAATTTCTAAAAATACAGTGCACCATTTGAGATTGTGTCCTTCATGTTGCAGGGACCTATTCTGGAAGGAAAAGAGCCACCTCAGTTTATTGGATTATTCCCTAACATGACCATTTTAAAGGTTTGTACTGAAGCCTTAACTCTATTTTAAGTCTTAAACTATTGTTTGTTTTCACATTCAGCTTTCCTATTGTTTGATTGAAAGAGATGCCCTATCTAGTGAATTCCAAGGGACATGTGATCCACTAGAGGGTAAAGCAATGTTGTGATTTATTTCTTTAATATATTTGTCCTTGATCCTCTAGGGTGGATTAAGTGTTGGCTACAAAAACTACATTACTGAGAAAGGCATTCATGATGAGACATACAATGGGGATGGTATTTCCCTGATTCAAGTTTGCTGTACAGGGCCTCACAATAGTAAAGCAATTCAAGTCAATCAGGTCAATATTCATTTTCTACCTTTATTTGTATTTATGTGGATTTGTGCATGAGTGCTTCAAAATTTTATTTCTGAACCTTCAGTCTCTAATATATAATATGTATCATAGGCTGTTAATGCTGGATTAAAAAACCAGAACATTGGGTTAAAGTTTCTGCATTATTCTGCTAGAGGAAATGAATGTTTAAGAAAGGAAAAGAATGACAATAACAACCTGTATGCCTATTATAGTTTGAGTAGGCCATTTATGTGTAAACCTAATTCATATCCCATGTTCTTGTAGCTATTCTCTATTGGATGTTTGATGTTCAGCGTATCCCTTAGGTACATTTTTTGTTCCAATCAAAACCTCGCAGGGAAACCCTCGGGATGCTTCCCCAAATTTGTGGAGGGCATCCCTAGTAAACTTGTCGGCCTAGACTAGTTCTCCCCACCTAGAGGGATTCAAAGCAGGCACTTGCTGGCATGAAACTAACCAAATTCACAGTAACATTGGTGAAAACCAGTTGAGCTAACCCCTTGGGCTATATCCCTTAGGTGCACTTGAGCAAAGTATGTTGGATAAAAATTTGTAGGCTCATTATTTCCATTACACTTCCTCTTCCAAATACATAGGAAAAACTATTGCTTACGTGCACTTGAGCAAAGTGTGTTGGATTAAATTTCACAGGATCATTATTTCCATTGCACTTCCTCTTCCAAATACATAGGAAAAACTATGTAACTGGAACTGCTCACAAAGGGTAGGAATACTGTACTATATAATAAGATACATCATACAAGTAATTGAATGACGATTGTTATGAAGGTTAAATAAGTGCTGTCAATATAGTCTCATGATAGACTATTGTATGGTGGTGATAAATAGGAGAGCACATTCACATATTGCAATTTAAATCCCTAGAACAAAAAGAGAATGATGCTCTTCAAATAGTAGAGTATCAAACTCAAGAAATTCAGAGAGAGTCCATCCATCAATTCTCTTTATACAAGATAGTGATTTCAGCAAATTCTGAACCATGGAATGTGGTTATGGGTAGTCACAGAATATTCCATGCGATTCCTTATTACGGAGAAGATACCTATCCCTCGAAGGCTGTGATTTTCTTCAAGAATTAAAACCAGCAAAGAACTTAGCATAGAAACCCACAACTTGTCTCTTAGGAACAGTAATGATGATATTGATTGATGATTGACAAGCGAGGAGACATCTTTATTTATAGTTCATCAAAATGGAAGATGACTCCACACAATTACAAGGCCACCCTTGGGGTTTTCATTCTTTTTATCTTTTGACCATTGATATTTAATATTTTGTGGTCCAATGACCTTTTAATCTTTTGTTATTTATCTTTGAGGTACTTTGGTTCTTCACTTGGTGCGTACTTGGACCAATAATAGGTGTGCTTGGGTTTCTTAGTCCTTCAAGTGATTCTTTGACCACAACAAGTCATCTCAGATGTTCTTCATAGTCTTCATGGTCCATGCATGTCCACTCAAAGTGCATCATCAAAAATGAGGAGGAGGATTATTTTCTTCTCTTGTTCTCCTTGTTTCCATCAGTATCATGTTCTAGGTATTTCAACAAGGGGTGGCTAGTCTCTTAAGAAGGTCTCATATCCCATATATCAAGGAGAGGAGTGCATATATGTGTGGGGGGGGGGGTCATAAAGTTCATGTTTATTGAACAAAGAGGAGAAAGACCATAGAGGGAGTAGCCTTAGTTAATTCTTGAGGAACCCTACACACTTATGAACAATTATTTTGCATGGTGAGGGAAAAGAATGAATGTCGAGTATCATGTCAATATACTAGGTAGAAATATAAAGGGGTATAAAAATGTAAATGAAAAAATTGATACATGCAATATATAGTGAAAATAGGGGTTTTTAAAATTGGGAAGGCATATTGGGAGGGGGTTAAAAAAATGATTTTGGGAGGTATTTTCCAATATTTTTTGAAAATAGGGGTATTGTTTCATATGCCACGAAAGAACATGCTATGGCATGGTTTCACTAAGTGAAGACCCCATGAACTTGATGACCTCCCTGCTCATTCACAGTGACGGGAGGACCACCCTGGTCATATTAGAGACATTTTCCTAAGATGCCGTCATTATAATATACAGCTCAATCCGCATAAATCTATTTTCTACATTGAGATGGGACGACTATTAGATTTTGTGGTCTCTAAGGATGGCATCCGGATAGACCCTTTGAAAATTACCACCATTTTATCTCTACTATCCCCAACCAATCTTCTCAAACTCCAAATTTTGCAAGGGAAGGAAAAATTTCTCCGTCGTTTCGTGTGCAATTTTGCAGAGAAAACGCACGGTTATATGTGTCTCCTAAAGAAGGACACTCCATTATTTTGGGATAACCAAGCCCAACGTGCCTTTTCTAATCTCAAACATGCTCTGACTCATTCACCCGTGATACACCCACCAGATTATTCAAAGGACTTTCTCTTCTATATTGCTACCTCCACTACTACCATCACTATGGTTTTGGTGCAGGAAAATCCCAATGGTCAGGAGCACGTGATTTACTATGCTAGTAAGAATCTTATGGATTCTAAAACCTGATATTCATGCATGGAGAAGTTAGCATTGGCCACGGTCATTGCTGTACAAAACTTTTGTCACTACATTTTGCTCCACACAACCACTATATTGGAAGACCAGAACCCTATGTATTACATCCTGACTCGTCAGGTGCTCAGGGGCAAGTACTCTCGATGGATAGTCATACTACAGGAGTTTGATCTAGAACTTGCCAAATCCACATCAAAGAAATCATTGGTCTTTGCCGAGCTCATGTGTGATCTTCCCTGTGCTTCGATGGTATTTGAGCCCAGTGATTCATTTCCAGATGAATTCTTATTCCTGATAAGCACTACTGATCCATGGTATGGATACTTATTTATCTCCAAACACAAATATTTCAGCCAAATCTATCCTGTGACGATCACCGCCGTATCTGTCACCACACGAAATACTACCTCATCCTGAATGATACCTTCTATAGACGTGGGATTGATTATATTCTCTGGCGATGCCTCACCCATGAAAAATCTGAACATGTGTTGAATGATTGCCACTCCGGAGCATGTGGCCGTCATTTATTTGGGATGGCTACAACCCATAAAATCCTTCGCGCTGGCTATTTTTGGCCTTCAGTATTCAAAGACTGTCACGAGGCTATCAAGAGATGCTTACATTGTCAACATTTTTATCCCAAAAAGTGCACTCATCCTCCTCCGATACACCCCGTCATTTTCATTGGCCCATTTTCCAAATGGGGGATTGATTATATGCATTGTAAACCTACCTCAGCCGAGGGGCACGGTTACATCATCGTAGTCATTGACTATTTTACAAAGTGGGCTGAGGCCATGCCTACATACGCAGAAGATGGTAAGACTGCCACTTTCTTCCAATTCAATCATGTCATAGCTAGATTCAGAGTCCCATAGTCCATAGTCACTGATCATGGATCACATTTTCGTAATAAAATGATGGAGGAACTAAGTGCCAAGCTAGGTTTTTGCCATGAAAACTCTACGCCTTATTATCTGCAAGCTAATGGTCAGGTAGAGGCCATTAATAAAGTTTTGAAAATGATGCTTCATCGGATGGTTGGAGACCATAAATCCAATTGTCACCATATCCTTTTCTCTGCTCTTTGGGCTTACAGGAATTCGGTGAAAATAGCTATTGGTTTCAGACCTTTCCAGCCTGTCTATGGACTCGAAGCTGTCTTACCGATTCAATGTCAGATTCCATCCTTAAAACTTGGCGTCAAACTTCTCCCATACACTTCCATAGAGGAAGAGAGATTTTTGTACCTGAATAACCTTGACAAAACTAGGAGAGATGCTTCCTTGGCTAATGAGGCACACAAGAAACGCGTCAAGGTGCAGTATGATAAATCTTTCCAACCTCATTCCTTTAACAAGCATGACCTAGTTTTGACTTACGATCAAAGATATGATAAACTAGGGAAAGGAAAGTTCAATTCCATGTGGTACGATCCTTTTGTTATTTGTAAAGTTTTAGAGAAAGGGGCCTACGAGCTCATAGACTACGATGGAATCCCTTTAGGGAAACCTCGTAATGGGTTGTACCTAAAGAGGTACTATGCCTAGGTCTCTCCTGGATAGTATCTTGTATATATGTATATTTCTTGACTTTCAGTTTTCTTTGAGTATTGTCAATATGGTTTTGAGTTTAGTGTTTGTATCTGTTTATACCATGTTTTGGTCATGCAGAGCAGATGGATTTCTATGGCTTCGCTAATGGTGCTTGCCCCCACACCTTGAATCTTGCCTCAGCTGCTTGGGTTTTCTATTCCCGAGCTGATGATTTATTCAGTTCAGGAGCGGTTTGTATTGGTCTCGCTACCAACAACATCGTCAAGTATCTAACAGTCATAGATCTTCTGACTGAAGTTTCCCCCCAGGATGTTCATAATTTGGTAGTCTTGATGGACTCACAACTCATGGTTTGTCATATAAACCATGTTTATACCATTAGGAACCTAGTGCTTATCCGCCTCTTCTAGAGGTTATGCTTGTTAGAGAGGTCATTTGAAACCATCACCTATAGGCATATCCCTAGGGAACATAATGTAGTTGCTGACTCATTAGCTAATTACATCCTAGATTGGCATATTGCCCACTCATGACATTAAAATCAAATATGGTTCATTGTAAATAAAACTCATGTAAAATACATTCACCATTTGAGACATATAAACACTAGGTAAAAGTCTCTATATTATATATATGAACATGTTTACAAAAAACAGGTCACGAGATCTCATCTGAAGCACGCAGGATTTCAGGTAAAAATCACCATACAAAATCCTGAAGCTATCAGCTTTCAGTAGATACATCATGCATACATCATCTAGTGATGCTCGTGGTAGCACATCACTGCCCGGGATACTCTACGTAGCAGTCTACTAAACCAACCCGGTACTCCCACTATAGGTCTCTGATATGTCAGAGGGAGATCATCGATGGAAGCATCAAGGATTTCTAGGGTCAACCTCTCCAGGTTTTCCTCTAACTCCCCGGTCACATCGTCACCCTATGGTAAGAAGCGGGCTCTGACTAGTCTGTCCAATGGGGAAGCTCCCCCAGGTTGTGCTGCTCCATTGTTTGCATGAAGATATTCAAGTCTCATTACTTAACATAAAAAATATAAAACATCAAAAACATAAAAACAATATGTCCATTTTAGGGTTTTTTTCTTCTTACCGATGTCACCCCACTGTCCACCAGGTGGGAGCAGTAGGTCAGGGTCTCTGCTAAAGTCTGTACTCACATATGCATAATCCTCCACCATGAGGATCTGATCTCTCAACCATCAAAATAATGGGTCATCGAAATTTAGCTTCCCCTTGCCCGCTCTAGTACGAGCCATAATCTGGACCCACATCAACATGCAAGGGTCTCTTGCTCTCAGCTTTGTAAATACCGCCTGGGGTCTCATCTGTGGAACCCACTCGAAGAAGAAGTAGGCTAGAAAGGAACCAAAACCAAACTGCTTCAGTTCCCCCTATCGACACTTAGTCAACTTATCCTTAAATATCGAAAGCAGGGCTTCCGCCCAGTTAAATACTATAGGCACCATGGCCTCTATGGCATAGAGCATATGTGTTCTGGAAGCCTGGTGCACTCGCAGACTTCCCTCTACTCTCTGCATGGTAAATAATACAGTCCATAGAGGTCCATCCATCAGTGCTTTTATGAGGATTTTCTTCCCTGATGTCCTTGTCCCTGGAATACAGTGACGGTCTATTAACTCTTGTGTGGTAATATCCCCTCCTCGAGAACCTGTCAACGAGATGGGAGCACCCCGTCTCAAAATTCTAGTCAAGAAGTAGATGTCCTCTACCTCCACTATCAAAATGTGAGCACCAACTTCAAAGTATTGTTGCTTTGAATTCCACATCCGAAGTATGTGCTCTAACAATCATTAGTGTGATACCATACTGGGAGCCCAGAAGAATTTTAGGAGTCTACAATATCTTAATGCGGCTATGCAACACGCATTCCTTTCTGCAAAGGAATCATCATTATCATGATGTCTTTCTTTCCATATCACCATTTTTTATTAGCAAGAACCTGCCAAAAACAATCACAAGACCCATTAGAATCTTTCTTAATCATTCAAATCAAATGAAATGATTTATTTTTGCTTGTGTGAATAGTTTTTCATCTTCACGGCCGGCACCGCCTGTGTGCCATTGAAGATTGGCGATGGCATCGCCTGTGCACTTTGTTTTCAGCACGGTTCTCACGAGGTACTGCATATCTAGCAAGGGATAAGCGCGGTGCCCGCTCCCACGATTTTAGGGATTGCCATACAAGCCCAAAACACCATTCAAAATTAAAATTGAAACTATAGAAGGAAAGATTAGGGTTTAAATTATTACCTGGAGCTGATGATGCTCGAATCCGACGATGGAAATTCTTGATATCAGCAACTGAAGATCTGGATAGGAAAATGCTCCAAATGCTCTCCACTACTGGTAAATAGTAAAATGTTTTGATTTTTTACTATTTACATGACTTTTATATGCATTTTTGGGTTTGGCATGCTATAGTTTTGGTTTAAAATCACTTATTACTCAAAATCTATCAGTCGCAATCCCTTAATCTTAGCTATTGGTGCATTTAATGCTTGTTGTGAGTCATTGCAGGATAGAATAACAGTAGCAATAAAGTTTTTCAAGTTCATTTTTTACTTTTTTGTACTACCATAAAATGGAAAAAGTTGTTGAGCATTTATTACAACACTTTGGCCATGCTCTCAAAACTTAGTATCAAAGGTCCGAGTCCGTTTCTGATTCTTTTCGGACTCGAAAAAACTATCATTGTGAAAAGAGACCTAATGGAGTCTTATTTAAACTCTTTTCGGGCTCAAATACGAAAATATCGTCGAGTGATCTTGTCTTCTTCACGCTCATTAAAATATTTGAAGAGTCATCTCTCCGATGGTAGGTTATCTCTTTTTCGGTTTGGATAGACTATTTACGAAAAAGGAACACTCCAGCCAATCATGACTAGAAGAGCTCTCTAAAGTATTATTTTATACTTTTTTGGGCCTTAGGGACTAAATCATATGAAAAAGGACCCTTTGGAGTCTTCTTCCGTAGCCGTTCAGACTCTCTAAACATAAACGATACCGAGTTTTCCTTAATTGGACTCGTTAAATTAAACATTGAGAGACCCTCTTTTGGAAACGAACCCCTCCTCTCTGAGGTTTGTAAAACATATGATTTTGGACTTGTCTTCGGATAAGCTATACCGATTGTTTGTTACCCTCTTTGAACTCGTAAAACCGAAAAGAGGCACTCATCGATCATGATAGGGGAAATGATAAGGAAATCATTTTGCAAATAAATGGCAGTATTTTGTCATTACCTTTGAACAAGGCACTTGTCTGCATATCATTTCATTCAATTGGGTATTCAGCTGATCTTCATGACGATATTCTTTCATGAGTCATGTCACTCCTTTGAGTCTTTCAAAAGAATGCATTGCCCACTATTTCATTATGAGTTTGTCCCATTTATTCATGCTTCCAAGTCTTTTGTCATGCCACCCAATGTTCAAAGGGAAGTTGAAGAAGTTTACCTTTGCAGTCAAAACAATCTCTGTGTCAGTACTTTTGATTCAGTCTTGTGGTTACTATATTCACATCATTATAGAACTACATTCATAGTTTCATGTCGTCGATGTGGGACTCATCATGTCCCTCCTTCGACAATACTATTCCCATCGACATCAGCTCATTATCCGGTAAATAGTCTTAGAAACAAAAATTTAGTACCTTGAGGTCTGTATGCCTTAATGACAAATTCTCTCACTCTCGACATAGGTTCACATCATTGACCTTTGATCGATAGAATCGACTAGGTGTTCAACATCAGGACATCTATTCACACTCAGTAGATTGTACTAAGGTACCTTGGGAATCATTGACATCAATGGTGATCTCCCTCGCACTTGTTAACGGTTCACATCATTGATCGGTAATCAAGTGTTTTCTACCACATTCGACTTTAGATCATTGTAATCACATGGTTAGACTCATACTTTGCGGAAAACAAGACGAAGACCCTGGGTATTTGTTTAGCGCTCATTGCTTTCCCCAGGTTGCGATGGAGTTTTGTATATCTAGCATGGATCCACATTTGTATGGTAGTGGCTATGCTCAAATTTACATCTGTATGACATAGATCTACATTGTATGTCTGGTAGCTATGTCCAAGTTTGAGTCCTCTATCACATGGATCTACGTTGTATTCTAGTAGCCATGCTTGTTTATTCCTCTCATGGATCTGCCTTGTATTGGTCCGCATCCATGAGTTGGTTACTTGTGTCTATGAGTCAAAAATATTGATGTACTACAGATGCCTACTTGATGACATGCTCTGATCAAGCTGACATTTTCACCTTGAAGTGACAACTTGTTCTCTCAAAGCTTTCGCTTATCATATCCCTCTAAGTCTCATGCTTTGGGAGGCATTCTGTTATACCTAAATCCTGTCACCACCATGTGATAAGACCTTTAAATTCCATGATTTCCCTTAATCCCAGCACTTGGAGTGGAAACCTACCTTGTTTGTCAATTCTACATGAAAAAACTCAACACCATGCTTTCATTGTGTCCCATGAGTGGTACCTTGCTCACACCGCCTATATCCTATTTTCCATAAGTGGTCCCATCGCCTGATGTCTTTCATCCATAAGCCTTTCTCATCTAAACCTCTCTATCATAAGAGAAGAAAAGCGGTACCCTGGGTAAAATGGGAAAAAGAGAAGTTTCTCGAGGCTTCTAGATCATGAGCCTCGTGTCCTCCCTTATCCCTATCATTGTGGGTCAGTTGAGATCGAGATCCCCCATCATAGGATCTTGGAGCCACCTCATCCACAAATCTCTCAACTATCCCTATCCATTGAGCCTTATAAATACAAGCTCATGTCCATAGTTGAGGAAGGAACTATAGAAGTATTGTTATGCTGTTGGATTGACTACCTAGTCCAAACCATTGGAGAGCATAGAGAGAAAAGTTGGAGCTTATGTGGATGAAGTGTTTGTTTCATGGAGATGTCTGTCAACACTAAGGAAATTGTTGTAAGCTTCTCCATACATCTTTAATGCAAAGCTGATTTCCGTCCCACATTTTTGTTGTTTTGATTTCACATGTACATGTTGTTAGATTCCTTAGTCACTAACATGGATAAGTAGATGATGTTCTGGTAGCTTTGATGTGTTTGCATGTTTGATATGTTTGTAGGTACATAGTTTCACTATCAAAGCAGCATTCCAGGTGTCTACGACATCTAGGGAAGGTCTTCATCCTTTGTCATTCACTCATTTGTTCTGGATCTGAACCATTCAGACCAAAGGAACAGCTTCTATTGGCAGAAGGTGAAATATTCCTGGTTACGGAGTCACCACACAAGGTGGAACTTGGGGATGATTACCAATATCCCATAAAAGGGAGTGGAGAAGCTTCATACAAGATTGAATCCAAGAAATCCCTAAAGATGAAGGATGTGCTATATGTTCCAGGATTGAAGAAGAAGCTTCTCTCCATATCTGCACTAGATGCAAACGGAATTAGGGTTTCTTTTCTCGATGGCCAAGTTCTGATGTGGACCAAAGGAAAGACAATAGAGAATGCAACATTGATTGGAGAGGAAGACAAAGGCTTGTACAAGATAAAGGGAAATCCTGAAGAAGAATTAGTCAAGATTCAATTGAACCAAGTGAACTATGGAACAGAAAGCTTGCACATGTGCACTATAAAGCACTACCGAAGGCAAGCAAAGCAGTCTCAGGATTTCTAGAAATCCAGGAAAAGCATGAATGAATTTGAAAAGGATGTGTACAAGGAAAGAATGCAAAGAATACATTTTCAAATAGTGAGAGAAAAGCTAAAGGAATACTGGAGATAGTACACTCATATGTATGTTGACCCATGTATTCTATCTCATTAAGAGGGTATGTGTACTATGTTTCCTTTATAAATAATTTCTAACTTAAGACTTGGATATATTTCTTGAAATGAAAAGGTGAAGCTTTCAATAAGTTCAAGGAATATAAATCCTTTGTCAAGAACCATACTGATAGGAAGATCAAGATTCTACAATTGGATAATGGTGGAGAATTCACATTAGATGAATTCAAGGAACTCCGCAAAGAATCCGACATTAAGAGGGAGTTGAGCACTCCATACAATCCTCTGCAGAATGGGGTTGCAAAATGAAAGAACCGAACCATCATGGAAGCAGAAAGAGAAATAATGCATGACCAGGATCTTCCTATGCACATTTGGGTGGAGGAAACAAGAATAGTTTTGTATGTACAAAACCATACTCCTCATCGAGTACTTGACAACAAGAATCCTAAAGATCCTTTCTCAAGAGAGAAAGCAAAATTCAGCCATCTGAGAATATTTGGTTTCCCGGTGTACATACATATCCCAAAGGAGAAAAGGACCAAGCTATGTCCTTCTGGGAGGAAGGTTATATTCATAGGATACATTGATACATAAAATTCCTACCGAATATACTTCCCAATATTAATGAATATCGACATCAGTAGAGATGTAACCTTTGATTAAGACTCGACATACTTCAGATCTAGGAGAGCACCTATCCAGGAATTCAAGGAACCTGAAGAGGCAACATTCCAAGATATGGAAATTGGAGAAGTAATTCCAAAAGACCCTGAAGATCATGACATAACAGAACCACAAGAACTAGTAGAGACAATCCTCGAGAAGGACTCCTACAAGAGGAAACCAACATGGGAACAGGAGCTCATATGAGAAGATGAAAGGTATGGCGCTCCAAAAGGAATACATAGAGAGAGAGAAAGAGGGAAAATACATACAATATCTATGTGTCTCTATTGTGTGACATCGTTGACAAAGAACCTTCCACCTATGAAGAGGGCATAGAAAAGAAAGAATGGAAGGATTTTATGATCGAGGAATATCAGTCGATCATGAACAATGATGTCTGGGAGGTAATATAGAGACTAGAGAAGAAGTATGCCATGACTTGAAAGTGGATCTACAAGATCAGCATGTTGCAGATGGAAGCATCTAGAAATACAAGGAAATGTTTCTAGAACGAGGCTTCTCACAAAAAGAAGGCATAGACTACGAAGAGACATTTGCACCCATGGCAAGGTACACTTCCATTAGGACCATACTTGCATTGGAAGTAGTTATGAAATAGAAAATACACAACATGGATGTCAAGATAGCTTTCTTGAATGGTGTAGTCGAAGAGGAAGTGTACATGGAACAACCACTGGGATTCGAGACACATGACAGGAAGACCCATGTGTGCAAATTGAAGAAGGCCTTCTATGGATTGAAACAAGCAACAAAGACATGTTATGGCAAGATGGATATCTTCTAATGAGATTTGAATTTACCAAAAGTAAAGAAGATTCCAACCTCTACTTCAAGGTGGAAGATGGAAGACCTATGATACTCCTTCTATATGTTGATGACTTGTTTCTGACAGGAAAAGAGAACTCATTACAGATGAAAGGAGTGTACTTTCTACAGAGTTCAAGATGAAATACCTATATATGGTGTACTACTTATTAGGCATGGAGGTGTGCTAGAGTGCAGATGGTATTTTCCTTGGTCATGGAAAGTGTGTAGCAGATATTCTGAAGAGATTCAAAATAATGGTCTGCAATACAATAGCCACACCTATGGCATCTAACTTGAAGCTTTTGAGTGATGCTTCATCTAATTCGGTTGATGCCATGATGTATCATCAGATGATTGGCTCATTGATGTATCAAAGGAATGCGAGACTAGACGTATGCTTTGTGGTGAACACCTTGAGATAGTTCCTAATGGATCTGATATAGGTTCACCTGATAGCTACAAAGCATGTTTTGAGGTACCTAAAAGGTACATTGGATTATGGGCTCAAAAATGATGCAAATCAGAAGATTAACCTACATGGTTATGTTGATTCGTATTGGGCATGTAGCGCCATTGATAGGAAGAACACCTCATGTTGTTGCTTCAGTTTGGGATCTGGGATGATCTCTTGGTTCATCAGGAAATGATCATGTGTTGTGTTGAGTACAGCTGAGGCATAGTATGTTGCCTCTTTCTCAGCTAGTTGCAAGGCAATGTGGACGTGAAAGCTATTGTCTGAATTATTTGATCTCGAGTTGGATGTGACTTGTATCTTATACAACAATTAGAGTTGCGTAAATTTTTTGAAAGACCTAATGTTCCATGACAAGTTGAAGCACATCGAGATCAAGTTCCACTATATTAGGGATATGGTGTAGAGAGGAGAATTGAAGCTCCAATACGTGGAAATGGAGGAGAAGATAGCTGATGTGTTGACCAAGCCTCTAGAAAGAATGAAGTTTGATTACTTCATAGAAAGACTTGGTGTGATCCAGATCGAGATCCTTCGAAAGAGGGAGTGATGTGTTCTAGCATAGCTAGAGAGACAGGTTGTCTGAGCATAAAATCCTAGTGAAGTTAGGATGTTTCTAAGACGTAATTAGTCTTGTATATTATCCTTGGATAATTCCTAGAGAAGCTCGTAGGTTATCCTTGGATGTAATCAATCTTGATCTGTTTCTATGCTAGAAATAGTTGATAAATAATATCTCACATGGAAAATGAGACAGGTTTTTCAAGCGTGAGAAATACTGGTGAAGCAAGATGCTCAAACGTAATTAGTCATGTAGGTTATCCACGGATGTAATCAGTCTTGGAGAAGCTCACAGGTTATCCTTGGACGTAATCAGTCATGTGAGAGGTTATTCAAGTGTAAAATGAGACTTGGCGTGGTACGTAGGTTACTCGAATGTACTTATTATTGTGGGTTGTCCGAGTGTAAAATGAGACCTGGCATGGTACACAGATTACTTGGATGCAATATGCCCCGAAGGTTGTCTGAACATATAATGTCCTCGACACAGACTGTTCAAATGTAATAAGTCCTTGAGGTTGACCAGGGAACGTAAAAGGTCCTGATGTAGTAGGTTGTTTGGTCGTAATCAGTCCTTATATATACATCAATATATGTGTTCACATGTTGAAATGATAAGGTCATGAATCATGAGAGGTGCACCTAGGTGGTTCTCCCTTTACTGGTAGAACATAGGTTGACCATGCAGATATGTTATGCACTGAGTGTTGTCCTAGCTGATTATCACATAGTAGAAACTGCAGGTTGTATAATGACGTGAAAATATCATGGATTACTACTATGGTGAAAGAACGTTGGTGGTATACATCTAAATATGTGTTATTTGTTTTGTTTTGTGTAGGAGAAATAGATTATTTGGATACGAAGAGATGAATGTAGGAGACGTAGTTATTTCCTTCAAAATGTAAAGAAGGTCCTGAACCATTCCTATGAGATGGCTTGCTTGAGATGTGACAAAGACCTGGATGAGGACTAGGCCTACACCTAGCCGAGAGAGGGTTGTCTCTATAGAAACTTTTGATGACAGATAGTACCATTCGATGATCAATAATAAGAAGATGATGGCAGCAGCTATGATGATGACTCTATGACTTCATGATGATGAATCTATGATGAAGACTTGACCAGATGTGCTGATATCCTAGCTAAGAGGGAGTGTTAATGTATTTGCAACTTCAGAAGATATTCTGATGTATATTATCATTGTATGTTGTTGAACCCCCATTAGGGATGTTTTTATTCCCTTGTGGGATGCCTTAATTGTGTCTATACCTTAAGGTACAACCTCCATTGTAATTCGGGACAATAGTCCCTAGTGTAACATCATGTAATGTGTATTTGGAGTCTCTCTAGGAGAAGTTGGAACTGTTAGGGAAGACATGTGGGCCCCAGTATTATGTTTGGTCAATGAATTACAAGGGTATAAATAGGGAGGGGCTCTCGCTCATTTATACATACCTCACACTCTCAATTTCACATGAGAGAGAGAGAGAGACAAATGAGGAGAGATAGATAGTTTTTCAATACTTCTTATTACTGCTTTTGATCATATTACCATTCTGAGGAATTTTGTGAGGTTTTATCCTTTATGGTTTCCCCAGTGAAAATATTTGTATCTCGTGTATCTTTTTATATCTTATGCACCTTGTTGTACTTGTTATTCTTTCAGATACAGATCCTAGATCAACTAATAAAATATAAAGAAAAACTAACAAGTAGAGCATGACATCCAGAAAGTGAAAGTCCAAGAATATCGTGGGGAAAAGGTTGGACAGAGTCAACAAAAGATGCACGTATGAAAGAATATATATGTAATTCAGTCCGTTAGTGCCTACTGTCTTATGTTTCTAGAATAGGAAATCCATCATGTTGCCTAAATGAAGAAAGCCGGCTAAGAAAGCGACAGGTAAAGATTCTGAAAAGATTCTATAAAAGCAGAAACCCAATATGTTTGTGGGTTAGCTTCTCCATTATTATAGTCTGAGCCTGTCTACTATTAGCTTCTATTTATTTTTTGTATGTTATGTTTTTCTAAGTGCTTTTGAGTTGAATATTTTGCAGCTGACTGCGCAGAAGTGTAGGAAAATTTTACTCGATCCAAGTTGTGTGCAGATCATTAGTAGATTCAAGTAGAGAAGGAGTAGAAGAGAATATCACATAGCATGAGAGTAATAAAGAGTTTGTATACATAAAGAAGAATATATATAACAAAGTCTGCATCTTAGTGCGCAAACAAAAGGTTCATACATTTCTCATGTCAGATGAAGAGCATACTTGTGGATTTTCCCGGATGGGTTTCCATGTTAGATTCCGTGTATATATATGTGTGAATGCTGATTGTGTTTGAGTCATATATATAAATTTTACTTTGAATGAATGACTACATATTTTCTTATGAATGAATAGATGCATATCATTCTCATTGTTATAAGTTGAATACATTTATGTTGCACTGGGCCTATTGTTATATTAGTTGCAAAGGAATATTTGTGTTGTGATCTGACTGTTCATAGTAAGCATAATCAATCCACTCATGGGATTTGGTTGAGTGCCTTGGTAAACAAACAAGGGACCAAAAATCCCCCACCCAACTGTGGAAACATGGCTCTGGCACTTACTGATAGAAATATATCTCGGGTGAGACTACATCTGTGTCACAGGTGTTGCTGACTAGGATTTTCACTGTCGGTTCGATATCTTGGGCTTTGTTGTGCTAAGCAGAAGGGACTGAACCTATGTTAGGATCTAAAGAGGAGGGAGAAAAATCCAACAAATGGTTTTTTTGTGGGGACCCAAATCATTTTGGTTAGGGACACATTATGGCAGCCGACGAAACCTGAAATCCAACATTGGGTGGATTTCAAAGCGTTAGAATTCATACGAGAAGAAAGAAAAGGATCTCGGTGGAACCTTGCTGAGTGGTTGGGCTACTACCTCTATATGGATATCCACAAGATTTTATTTTATGATTTTCCCATTGTGGTGCATGAGTGGTTGTCTAAGTTGGAAACCCAACAAAAAACCTTCCAAGGAGGAGAATCGATGAAGTGGAATCCTCATTTGATTGAGCGTCTAAAAAGAGTGAGCAACCTTGTGTCGAGGGTTGTATATTTTTGGATATACAATATTTTGGAGGGATACATTAATGAATTTTTTGTTGACACATTAACCTCATATAGTGAGGTGGAGGAGAGAATATATTCAAGGAACCCATGATAGATATTTTTCATCTTTAAATAAGTGGATAAAAATGCTTGTATGTGAAAAAGGAATCCTACAAATGTGACAAGTTGGAAGTTGTGTACAAAAAGGTGGGTATGTTGCATCAGAAATCTATGAAAAATGGTGCAAATTAAGTTTAGATATTCCCTATAGATAGTGGAAATGAACTAGAGGAACGTTGCTTAAGAAGTAGAGAACAATTTCAGTCTGGAAAGTGAAGAAAGACTCTAATAGGAAGAGGGAGTTGTAGCATGACTAGAGAAGAATAAGACTATGATTTTGCATTGTACTAAGACGAAGGGTCTTGCAATGAAGAAGAACAATATCAGCTGATATCTGAAGGAGAAGAAGAATCAGAAGAATCAACTGAAGCTTCGGACCTAGAATACAGATACAACACACCTACCACACCGCGCACATCCTCGGAGGTAACATCTAGAGACTTATATCCAAGTGGATTGGTAAATACAAGTAGTACTAACGTTGTGAATAGCGGACAAGGTATTTCGGCTAGTCAAAAAATTTGTTCTGAATATACCAGTAGTTAATACAATCGTTGGGATCGACATTAAGTTGCCAATATTAAATGGAAATGGATTGGAAGGCCCAGAGAAACATTGGTTTATATGTAAAGTCATATGGACTATGCGAATGATCCAATATGAGAACATAAATAAAGCACAAATGATCATGACTCTACGAGGTTGTGCACTAGACTAGTACAAGAAAATTTCTATAGTGCCAGTAGGAGTTTCCCAGAAAACGCTCAATCAGATTTGAGTGGAAATGATATATGAGTTTAGAAATTCAAAGTATCAGTCATAGTGCATTACTAGGATCAAATAAATCAAGTATCTACCTATATATTATGTTTGGTACTTTTACCATAGATTCAAGACATTAATGGTCAAAGTGAGATTCCATATGTTAGATGTAAAACACAAGGAATGGTTCATTGTCGCCTTGTTTCCACACATCTGAATCCCACTGATGCAACAAAATATTGTGTCGTAGACATAAGCACTTAAAATAGACACAAAGCTAGAATACTTTCCTATTGGAGAGACCAGCATAGGAATGATGCAAATTCAATCACAGTTGACCAATATTACGGTTCAACTCTAGGACATCAAGAAAGGAAAGGAAGTCCAAGAGGAATTATGGTGTACGATATGTAGAACATATGGACACCATAAAGATAATTTCCTGGCTCTCATGAATTATGTCACAGCAGAAGCGTCGAACCCGTTAAACACCCAAGGGGTGACTTGGTGTAGAATATGTCAAACTAGATGCCATAAGTCAAAAGAATGTTTGTATTTAGACAAGATTGTAAGTACAAAAACTAGTCTATACTGTAAATTTTGTAAATAAATAGGACATGATGAGAAGGACTACAGAGCACTTCAGCTGCTGCAAAAAAATAATGGATACCTACTTGATGAAAAATGATGAGAAGATGCAAGTTGAATGAGTGCAACCTCAGTATCATCCTTCTCAAAATCCACCACCGTAATATCAAAAACCACAATATCCTCAGCCACAATATCAACATACTCAATATCCACCACAACAATAACACCCTGAGCAAAGAGGGGGTGGAAATTTTTGAGGCTGAGGACAACAACAAGGAGGAGGAGGATTTGGTCAACCAAGAGGCCAAGTCATATGTTATAACTATGGGCATCCAGGACGCTTTTCCTAATATTTCCAAAGTCCTACGAAAACATGTACATATTGTAAAGCATTTGATCACACTATTGAACAGTGTCCGCAATTAATTGTGAAATGGTAGGATCCAACTTTGGGAAATCCCAATCCTGCAAAAAATATGAACCCCAACCCCAACCAAAAAATTTAAATGATTTATGCTTAGTTGTGAAATCCAAACATCGTTGTTGTTACAAGAGGAGGTGTTACGATAAGAGCATACTAGAATACATAGCATGGACAACCGCAGGTGCAACCTGCGGGATAAAAGAAATCCCCATTAGATGTCTAGAAGGAGAAGGAAGTATTCTTGGATGTTCAACCAGAGTGTGTTGATGCCAATCAATCGTTGACATCTAAATAAGTAAATATGATTTTTGAAATATTTCAACAATTACTCTAGAAGAAGCCAATGAAAAATATTAGTAAGCTTAGAGAATTTTTCAAAAGTTTCTTAGCACTAATCCATGATAGAGATGATGTCGTAGAATTGAAAGCACTCATAGAAGGGACTCCAGAAGACCTATGACCTGGAAAGAGAGTTAACCATATCGGGAAGAGATTAAAAAGTGGTCAAGAACTCCAAATGACTACACAGATAGGAGATTATGATATGGAATATATCATTTTAGATATGAGCTCAAATGTCAATATACTGATGTCACATGCCCCAATTTTGCAAAATAATATTATCTTATTTTTATTTTATTCCAAGACATTATGTTAAATTTAATGTTAAGTTGTAAATGATGACTCAGCAGATTCAAGGATATTGAATGTAATTCTGAATATTTTAATTTCAAATAAATAAAAGTGGAGACAACAGCTTGGGAGAGCTATTAAAAAGAGTGTTACTAGTCAAGTTGGTGGAGGAGACTAGGTGGAGAGCAAATAGACAAGTGGAAGCATCCTCAAACACTTCCAATGTTGCAGGTGGCAACCTCCCTACATTTGGGGTCATGATCCCCCAAGAAAGTGGGATCAGAGCAGGTGGCTCAATTAATGACAACTAACCCAAAAATTCCTAGGCAATCTTAATAAAAAAATCCATTGAAGAGAGTTGAGGCTGCTCATTCCAAGAAGAGAATAACTCAGGTGAATGTACTTCAAAGGATTTCATTGGGAAGGTAATTTGTGGAAGGTTTTTGAGGTGTAAACTATAGGTAGTGATCTAGTACAACTTTCCAGCTGAAAGATCTTGCTGCTGAGTGCAGAGTTAGTACTAAGTAATTGGACTAGTATTTTGTTGCTTGCTCCACCATTTCTCAGTCAAGGAGACCAGGAAAAGGCTCGGGGGTCCTGAGAAGTCACTATTTGAGTGCTTTCCAGGAGTTGGTAGGAAGGAATAGCCTCCCAATGCTGTTGTCATCCAGCTTTAAACAGGTTCTACAGTCTTTATTTACTGTGTTAAAAGTTTATATCTGAGAATGAACGAATAATGAATGATTTATATGTTATGTAGTGAACTGTTAAAGCTTGAAATATTTTTGTTGTTTCAATGTTGAATCTGTGTTTGATGAAAAATAATCCTACCTGTGTTTTTCCCCATCTGGAATAAACCAGACCGTACTCTAGCATAGGTAGTGTGTTTTAAATGGATGAAGATATGATAGGAATCTGAAATGAATAGAGTTACTTATGTTTTCAGAGTGTTGGAATCTTTTCTTTCAGTAGATAGTTGCTTCCAGAAAGAATATTAATCCGTTTAGTTAGGTTATTGTTAAAACCAGACTGTGTATTAAGAATGCTAGGAAAAGAACAGGGTCATATTATTTTACTAATAGCAGTGTGTTCAAATATGTAAGCTATTCTTTTACACAATACTTTCTTTTACAAACTATACATCTAACCTGAAATAGAAGAAATATAAATGTCATAGTTATAATGCTTATTTATTTATCTTAAGTATGGGTTTAAATATGGTTCTGTTAGTTTATATCTTTTCCTAATAATAACGGCTATTTTAACCTGTAACTATTTGAACTCTAAGTAAGGATTGGTAACCTAATTAAATTCTGAAAACAAACTAATTCAATATAAGGAATATATTAAATAAGAACTTAATAACTCTCATAGTATTCTTTTCCTTAGAATTAAAATAACTAAAATACATTAGTAACCTATGCTTAAATAATTATTTACAAGGAACTGTTCTTACACTCTTACAGACAAATTATATGTAAAGGAGTAATGACGGGTTTGAAAATCCTCATTTCTTTTTATCAAGCTTACAAAAATAATCCTATTAAATAAACTAAACTAGTATAGACTGTTCTCAGTCTTTATTAATAAAGTATATGTGCAAATACATACTTAATAAAATATAGTAAATTCACAGATAATAATATTAATCTAAACAGTATCATTTATAAATTAATAATTCTTTTAACAACCTGAAGAATTTTTTTAAAGGAAGAAAACAAAGATTATTTTTCCATAAACCCTAACCTGGAATTCTTTGAGCCATTAAAATAATCTTAAAATCTTGTGACGGAAATCGAACTTAACGAAATAACAATACAGAAATCATTATTATAAAAGTTAAATAGGGTAAAAACCCTAACTCATATTTCTGAGCAGAAATCCATCAGTATTCTTTATATACATTAGTAACCTAGGATAAACCATAAGATTAGTTCTGTTTAACCATTAAAAGAACCAATTAAATTCATTACACAGAAATGAAATACAATAATGAACAACATATACAAAATGTATACTTATAAAAGAAACTGTTCCTTTTTATCTTTACAAACAGGGTGTATCTATAAAAACGAAAGACAGGGCTAAAACCCTTATATTTATTACAATTACAAATGACATTACATCGAAATCATAAACCAAATTATTTGGATTATGTAATCATTAAGTAACCAGGTTATTATAAATTATTTACAGTCCTTTAAGGAAAAACAAAAAGACAATGGTAATTATTATAAACTAGAATTTCCACAATACTATGTAATACTAGTTAACAGTCAACTAAATAAGCATTAAAATTTGTTAAAAATTAAGTAGAATAATTTATTTTAAAATGGGGGTTTCCACGGGATAAACCCTAGCTCATAACTCTGAACAAAAATGAACAAGAATTATAACTAAACTATGACTGTATGTATCAGTCGTAAAAACATTAATAATGAACTTTAAACAGAGTACAAAACTTCATCTACAGTTGAGAAGGGTAAAAACCCTAATTACATAGAGCATAATGTTAAGAATTCGATAAACCGAGACAAGCTGGAAGACAGAACTGTCTTTACAAGAGAACTATTGATTTAAATAAGCCGTAAGCTAAACATCAAAAACTATTTACATTACTCAGTTTAAAACCGAGTCTACCTATCGACTAGCGAGGGTTTGAAACTGGGTAAATCAACAAACGACCTGTAAAAGGAACCACATAACTTATGGTGAGCCGAGGAAGGATTCCCCAAACCTTGGGTGATTCCAAATGACCGCCCTATTACAAGTAGGGTAAAACCCAACACATGGACCACAGGGCTTACCCACATTAAGCCACGAGCCACGGCATTCGAAGAATGACTACATATTTCCTCCACCGTGAATGCATTTAGTGGCGAGCACCTGCAAGGAGTTTAAAAGACAAAGGTCAGTAAATAAATAACCTAATCTGTTTATGTCATCGTAACATCAATACATCTGCTGCAAGTTAAATAAACACAAAAACAAACTTTTACCTGTCATTTGAAATGATGAACAGTCTCGTATAAGTACTGTCACCAATAGGCTTTGCAAATTATAGACCCAACAGTCTGTAAATACTGAAATTCATGCAACAGCGAGCCATGAGGACAACGAAAGGAAGCTGGAGCAGACAACGATCCACGAGGACAACGAAAGGAAGCTGGAGCAGACAGCAAGCCAAGGGCAATGATAGAATCAACAAAGCTTGCAAAGTGAGAGCTCACAGCCATTAAGAATGTCTTTAAAACCAAAAACCAGAGTTAAAGGCAATGCTAACCCAAGACTAGAGACAACTAGAGTAGAAGAGGACCGATGACCGCCATGAAAGCCAAGCAGAGCAGGCTCAAGGACCAGCGTGAACTACAGAGGAGAAATGAAAAGGGTTAGGGTTACAGTGGTTCTTATATCTTCCACGCTTGGTTAGGAGAAGACCACGTGGTCACGTAAATAAAACCATGCAGTGGATCATTTTTTTTCTATAGTCGCCTGCATACATATTAACCAATTATTTAATCATTGAATCACGATGCATAAACTATATCCTAAACCAAATAATTGCCTTGCAAATCGATTACACCGTGCATCATATCATATGCTAGATTAATGTTAGAATATCAATGGTATGATTTATGTTGACCTATCAAGAAGTGACACCTTTAAACTTTGGTAAATGCCCAAAATCATGCATGCATAACACTTATTTCATCGTTAACCTTATGTTTATTATATTGTAAATACAATATGAACGTTGGTAACCCTTGTTTTTCTTAAAACATTGACTTTGATTTGGATAGAGGTCATATGTTATGGGGAAGCTTAAGTTAAAATATTTTTTAACCACCAAACAACTATAGTTCTCTTATGTAGAAACATTATAGTTTATATGTGGTTAATCTCTTGTAATAACGACTTTTCGAATTGTAACATTTATAAGTGGCATAACGTAGTTTATGTAGAATCATAAACTCTTTTTAAAACATGTTTATGAACTTGAACTAACTATAGACTAAATGTCTATTAAACAAAATAGATTATGCATGTTTATAATTCACATAAGAACTAATAAATCAAATGGTAGCAGAACTATGAAGTTGACAAAGTGTATTGTAAGAACACTCTTATGAAATTCTTTTACATAGTTCAGAGTGACGAAACTTTGATGGATTTTGGTTGTGACTCAACTTGGTATTTACTAATGATTCAACATGTCTATTGGTTAGTAAAATGGTTATATAATTATACAAAATAACTAGAAAGTCGACCGGTTTCGAAAGCATCAATCTCAGAAAGACTGTTTGTAAACCATAATTTTAATACAAGAGAAGTATCATAGAAATTTAGGAAATTGAATAGGAATGATCCTACTTAAATCTAGAATTATTAGAACCACATGGTTTGACATGAAGTTAAGAAGTATAGGTAAACATTGTTAGCACAAGTTCAAAACTTTTAATGACAAGAAGGTTAAAGGCTGTAAGTTTCCTCGCAGAAGCGAAATGTTGAACAGTTGTTACATAGATAAGATAATATATTATTGTTAACATACTGACAAAACAATCATTATAACATTGCAATTTATATAGACTAAAGTAGAAGTTACTTCGCGACTGAGATTATAATTTTAGAGCTGCAAACATATATTACTATCGCTACGTACTTATTAACTTTATTACAAGAAAAACTGAAGGAAGCCAAATGGTTTTACCTCACCAAAGTTGTTTAGAATTTAGCAGCTTATTTACTAAGATTTATAATTGCAAATAAAACACTGTTGGATACTTTAAGAATTTTTAAAAACGTACTCCTTTGATCATACCTGTAAACCTATAAGAACCAGTAAATCGTTTGCGTTAGCACAATTGCTAAGTAAGCCCCGGATTCAAAAGTTAGATTCCGCCTACTTGACATGAAGAGACTCATCAGTAAACTAAAATAAAATAATATGGAAGTAAACCTTATTCTTGTTACAAAAATGAACTGTTGAGTTATCATAATTAAGATTTTGTAAAACTAATCACTCGAGTGTTTCTTTCATTGCTAACCTTTAGCTGTTAGTATACTGCAGGTTTTAGCATTTGTTATTATCTCAAAATTTTAAATTTTTGTGAAAATTTGGGGTTTTGACAACTGATAAGATAGACATGGAAAAGCATGACTAATCCACAACTGGATTGGTCTCCCATTCAGCTAATGCTTGCAAATTAGTCAAAGGTTCTACTCATTAGTAGACTAACTCAAGTACATGTCGAAGTAGAAGGCCTGAGGACATATGTAGACTTTGAAGTGATCAACATTGTCAATGACACAAATCCCTATCCCGCACTTTGGTAATTTATTGGGAGATAGACAATCAAACCATAATTAATTTTAAGAAAAGAATCTTGTCATTTGAATATTCTAAAATAAGGGTGGTCGCGCCAATTAATCTGCTCGAAGGGCAGATATATGTCAAGCCAGTGAATAGTGAATCCCAAGGTAATTAGCTGGACCAGCTATATAATATCATGTCTTCAAGAGATGATTATATAAACCCAACATCTGATGGAAAGTAGAGTTGGCGAAGTGTAATATCTTGCACATCCACTTCAGGTAACGCATTAGAAAAATGGCAAAACCGGTTGCATGAAGTCTCCATGATAAGATGTACAATAATTAGAAGATATGTGCGATGGGTAGGAGCCAATGAAAGTGAGATGTCTACATATGAATGTTTACCAAACCTCACATTTTTTCTGGTATATTTTGAAGAAAAAGTTACAGAATTGCAGCGATTGTCTTCCTTGGACTTTGTGTTGAAAGCTATGCCCGCTAGATCATGGGGTACACATAAACAATCTATCTCTGAATGGCCACAATATAGAATATTTTTGTAGATTAGATTTGGAGAGATCAGTTATAGTGATCGTAAGTGTTAAAATCGTTGTGCCATTTAGATCTTCAAGCAATGAGTCAAATATTATTGTTTGCAGTAACAGGAGAATGAAGATACTCATTGAACAAATCAAACCACATGTGAAACGTATGAGTATAGCTCAAATAATTCCACTATCATTGTTATTAATTAAATCCGGTGTTACAATAGTTTACATAGGAATAATTTGAATGCATTAGGGAGCAATTGGAATCTACCAACTTGGTCTGACTGTACCTAACTAACTAGATAAATCGTGGTGCCTCAATCAATATTGGAGTCCAAAGATTAACTCCCAGATGCCTAACCAACTCACACAACCAATAATAACTAGTTAACTCAGTCTAATTGAGGTGGTAGGTGGGAAAAGGAGCCTACTACACATGCACCCATGCATTAGCCATGTATAATTAGCACTAGCTGACTGATTGTGATCTAAATGAAAGTAACTGGAAGCTAACTTAAGCTTAACTAGTTCCAACTCCAATTGACTGATGGAGGTTGGTTTCGGGACTCCCAGTGGCTACTAAAATGTATGGATTGGTCTAGGAGGCACCCAAATTGATGCATGCACATGCAGTAAGTGGAATTTAACCTCTAGCAGTGTTCCCCACACTCTAGTAATTGGTACATGTGGCTCCATTAGGCCAACTGGACCCAAATAATTAATTAAATCTCCTAAGTTAGGATAAATAATCTAATAGACAGTATGATCAAGGGAGAATTAATAATCCTAAGACCCCCTTGAATCCTAACTTGGACAACTGAGGGCCCTGGAAACAAGGAAATAATTCACCTGAATACAATTTGAAAGACAGTAATTCTGCTTAATACAACCTAGGAAAAAGCGGAAAACCTCATGGGAAAAAATCACCTCAAGATAATCAGAAATCAGGAAATACAAGTTTAAAAACTTGCAAAATATTTTGCTGCAATTTGCAGCAGTATGCAGTATTTAGGTTCTTATGTGTAGTAGCATCTCGAATCTGTGCATGTGAACCTTTGAATTCAAACAAATTCTTATGTCTGGAGGAATCTTCCTCTTTGGAAGAAGAATAATGTACTTAACTGAATCAGAAATATAAATAGTTGCACAATGAAAACTGGACCCATGTAGAGTAGATGAAATCAACTAATGAGAGAGAAAAAATCCTTGAGAATTTGAATCATGTGAGGAACACCCAATAAACTGATTTATTGAAGCCTTGAACATCAATACATGTGAGGTAAAATCATCCCCAAGTGTTAGGAGCAAGTGTCTAGGCGGATGCAGAATTTCTCCAACTTTACTAGTTCTGTGAGGAGATGAACATGTGATCAAATGGATGGGTAGAGAATCCATGGGACTGTGGAGAGTGAATGCTTGATCCCCATAATATTATATAGCTTCATAAATAACCAATAATTCAAAAAATCTGATATCAGCAATCTCATAAGAGAGAACTAACATCGAATCCTCAAGGACAAAATTGAAGGAGACTTGCGGTGCTTGATTTGTCACACCAAAATTGATGAAACCAGTTATAAGTAATACTAAAACCTATTGAATCTTAAAACCTCAACCAAATATTATCATATCAGAAAATAAATCAGATCCAAATAGGTTCATATCATATCCAAAATTGTGCTCCACCGAGATGGTAGATGCATAAATTTCTCCTTCTTCAAAATTCTGATTTTTGGTGCATGCAATCCTGTAGGAATTTACTGGAAGCTCTATATTAATGAGAGTGAATGGATAACTCCTATAATATAATATTATTTCCATAATATCCATGGTATTACATATATGCACACCAGAAACATCATTATAGATAGAGAAACCAAATTCCTCTTCCTTTTCTGAAACAATCCCCGGTAAACTATGCACAAAATTTAAAGAATCACTGGAGAATTTTTGCAAAAAATAGAAAGAGAGTTTTTCTTCACTGGAGATTCTTGTGGATCATCCATTTGAGGAGATGAGATATCATGGATCTCATACAGTTCTGGAGCAACAAGATAAGGAGTCACTCCAAGGAGACTTTCTTCAATTCGAATTGACTGTAGGGAAAATTTTGCTTCTTCTTCATCTTCAACAATTTTCTTTTTTGTAGGAGAGGGCATGAACTCATCATGATGGATTTTATTTGAACCTCTCTCAACATCTAGGATTTTATATTCATCTCCAATATGACTGCTAGTTCCACCTGATAGAGGGGAAGTGATGAAGGATTTCCTAGAAGAAACCATGTGGTTGGATGCACCAGAATCTTTCAAATAAGCCTTCGATGGAGTGAGGCTTGCATACAATCATCTCTCATCTTCTTCAGCGTGCTCTTCATCATCATACATCTTTGCACCTTGTGGAAGGGAAATATTATTTTGTAAACATAGATCTTTCAACTGGCCGAGGGTCTTCTTCATGCATGATTCTTCTGGATGAAAACTCGTCATACGTCAATAGGGACACTTTTTCTTTTCAAACTTATTTTTCTTAGAGGATGAAGCACCTTCAAAATTCTGTTGATTTTGTTTAGGCTTCGAATCAGCTGATTTAGGCTCATTGTTCTTTGATTTCCCTTTGGCTTGCGCTTTGATGGAATCAGTAACTTGGAGATCCTGATATTTGGAGGTCTTGATGACTCCCATTCGAATCATCTTCTCTTGCTCCTTGATTAAGGACTCAGAAAAGGAATCAAGTGAAGGAATTTTCCAATTGGGGGAGCCTTCTCTCTTGGAATGAAATATAGAAACAAATACAAAATACTCTTAACTAAGTTTTCTGAGAATGGAGAGGACATTCTACTCATCCTTCCTTTGTATTCTGCATTATCTGCATTGAAGTGCAAGAGACTTGAATTTAGTAAACAATTTCTCAATAGTCTCGAAACTGCTAGGATGTAAGGCTACCAGCACATTCTCTAGGAGGTGTCCCCGGAGCTCATCTTGTTTTCCAAACAAGTTCTCAAGCTTATCCCAGGATTCTCTGGGTGTTCTCAAACCTTCAAGGTGGAAGAGGATATATCTGGATATATTACTGCATAGATAACCGAAAGATTCATCACAGCGGTTTAGAAACTTGTTCTTTTCAACTGGCTGATGGGGCTCAGCCTCCCTTCCAAGTATTATCCTAAGGTATCCATGCTTGCACAAGGCCAAATACATATCAATCCTCTAATCAAGATAATTGGAAGTTGTAAGGATATGTGGTGTAGGATATTGAGAATCCATAATTCTCTGGATGAAAGATCACAAAACTTCACACAAGCTATGTAGCACTTGCATATTTTCACTGCAAAACACTAAAACATTCAAACTATGTTAGAATCATGCTTTTCCTCTTGACATGAACATGTTTTTAGGGTCTATCATTCCCACACCACTACTCTAAATAAATTTAGAGTTAGAAAATCTAGATTGGGGAATTTTATGGAAACCCAACTGCTTTTGATGTTCAATGGAGAGAAACAAACATGAATCCTACTTGAGATGGCTCTAATACCATGTTAAAATTGTTGTTCCATTTATATATTCAAGAAAGGAGTCAAATATTATTGTTTACAGTAAAAGGAGAATGAAGATACACACTGAAAAAATCAAACCACACAGGTTACAGATGAGTATAGCTCAAATAATTACAGTATCATTATAATTAATTAAATCTGGTGTTACAGTAGTTTACATAGGAAGAATTTGAATGCATTTGGGAGAAATTTGAATCTTCCAACTGGATCTAATTGTACCTAACTAACTAGCTAACTCATGGTGTCTCAATCAATATCGGAGTCCAAATATTAACTCCCAGATGTCTAACCAACTCACACAATCAACAATAACTAGTTAACTCAGTCTAACTGAGGTGGTAGGTGGGAAAAGGATCCTACTCCACATGCAACCCTACACTAGCCATGCATAAATAGCACTAGCTAACTGATTGTGATCTAACTGAAAGTAACTAGAAGCTAACTAAGATTAACTAGTTCCAACTCCAACTGACTGATGGAGGTTGGTGCCGGGACTCCCAATGGCTCCTAAAATATAGGGATTGGTCCAGGAGGCATCCAAACTTATGCATGCACATGCAATAAGTGGAAGTTAACCTCTAGCAGTTTTCCCCACACTCTAGTAACTGGTACATGTGCCCCCATTAGGCCAAGTGGACCCAATGGTACTAGTGGACACAATTAATTTACTAAGGCTCCTAAGTTTGGATAAATAATCTAATAGATAGTATGGTCAAGGGAGGACTAATAATACTAACATTAAGTATTCAGCAATGACAAATCCTGTTGAACATATTGAGCATTGTCACATGACATGGCAAGAATATCCATGACAAGAATGGGTTCATCGATTCATACACACATTGGAGATGATACCAAGAAATTGGTATACATTAGTGGATCTGCAAAGAGGAACTTTTGAGTGGGAGGCGTTAGCTACAATATTCACCCATACATTTGAGTTTTGAAGTGAACACCCAACAAATGATCATGCACTATAGATAATGAAGGAAAATATATTTTAAGAAATCTCGATCGCAGCCACAAATTTCCATCAATGCAGCACGACAATCCACCATTGGATGGAATGTTAGAATGTCACAGGAGACCGAATGATGATGATCCACTCAATATGAACATACCTGAATCCGAAGGTATGCGCACAGTAGAAGGATTTGGCATTTCCAATGACCAATTCCCAAGTCCACTTAAGATTAAGAAAGTAAATATTGGCTCGCCTGAAAATCCAAACTTCACCAATATTAGAGATTATTGGGATGATGAGGTTGTGGAGAATATCACTAACTTATTGCATGAATTCCAGGATATATTCCCTACTAAGTTTTCAAAAATGAAAGGAATAGTCGGTGACCTCAGTGAGATGAATATACCTTTGAGGCCCGATGCAAAACTGGTCAAGCAGTGACCATACAGATTAAACCGGTGATACAAAGAAAATGTTAAAGCTGAATTGGATCAAATTCTAGAGGAAGGAATTATAGAACCCACCGAAGAATCAAAATGGATTAGTCTAATTCTAGTACAAGACAAGAAGACCTCGGGTGAAGTAAGAATTTGTGTCAACCTGAGAAAGTTAAATTATGCTTGTTTACATGATCCGTTTCTGACTCCATTTACAGATGAGGTACTAGAGAATGTCGGAGGACAAGAGATGTACTCTCACTGATGGATTTTCTGGCTACAAAACTTTAGTGGGCTATTTTCTTATATGGAAAGGGTTTTTTCAGAAGAAAAAATATATATATTCACCCAATATTTATTAGAAAAATAATAAATCCAAAATGAATAGCCTCNGGAAATTGAAAAAAAAAATTCTCCCTATCAAAATCTCCCTCCAATCTATCTTTCGCCTCCAATTTATAGAGAAATTCTAGTGAGATCATTCATTTGCCCCCAATTTTCAATAATGGAGGATCCCAAGGGTTATTTCTCCCTTCATTTTCCTTGAAATTTAGGCATATGGTTGCATTCTCCTCTATTTTTAGTCAATTTCGTGTGATACCTTCTTTGAGCCCTCTATTTCCAATATTGGACGAAAAATCGGGCGCTATTTTGTTCTACATAAAGGCTAGAATAATTCATCGTTCACCCACATCACATTGCGCTTGCAGGGTGAATGTTC
Organism: Pseudotsuga menziesii; assembly: GCA_001517045.1. Lineage (NCBI taxonomy): Eukaryota > Viridiplantae > Streptophyta > Pinopsida > Pinales > Pinaceae > Pseudotsuga > Pseudotsuga menziesii. The sequence continues at coordinate 645,708 of LPNX010034941.1, forward strand.
TAGTTGATGTGATTCCACTTTTCATTCTTAATTTTCACGACATTTTAACCTAGGCATAACATCTCCATTTGTAAAAGATCATGTATTCAAGGGGTATGTCACACATGCAATTTATCAGAGAATACAAACTTGCATCATGCCTTTTATCCAATAATTAACGTGGTATTATTTTTATCATGTTTTTATCCACAATTACAATAGATTATTTATATTGTAAATTTACCTTTTACCATATTTTTTACCATTGATGTTTTTTAGGCTTGTTGAATTATAGGGCTCATTCGGGGTTATTAGGGTTTTATTCTATCCTATAAGTATTGGTTCCGTGAAAGTGTTAAGAAACTCAAAATATATGATTTATTTTATTCCTTCTCATGTTTAAACTATTGACTGGAATTTATACGTTGTTTGAAGATGTTGCTCTTGATGGAGAGATGCCACATGTTTTTTATATATTTAAACTGAATTTGACCCAGTTGTTTAAAATGTGTTTTCATTATGATCTTGCTCTACAATTATTATTGTATATAAGGATTTAATGAGAGTGTACATGTTCATATTTTATGTATTTTATTATTGATGTTTGGGATGTTTGTAATATAAATGAATGCACATTAATTATAATGGTGGGGCTAAAGTGGAATGGTCATCATTTTCATTGTCTTCTTGTAGATTTGTCCAAGGCGTTTTGGTAGATTCCTTTATCTGTATTGAGAAGTTCGTGACTGGTATATTTTTTTATTCGTATTACCAAGTTCGTCAATTTTATTTGTGACCTAAATTTGGTGGGATTGATACTTATTTTACAAGATTTTGTTTTTGTACGGGTCATTCAGAAGAAAAATGTTTTTTGATGATTTGTTTTGATGTGTAATTGCTATCATCATCCAAAAATGGATCTAGTTATGTATGATAAAAATATGATTTAGTTGGAACATGATACTTCATTTCCATCATGATTGTATATAATATGTGCATGGCATGTTTGATCTGAGATGTAGACATTATGGCATTTGATTTCTAGTGTTTTGAGTTCAATGAGGGTGCTAAAACAATGTTACCACATATTGCATGCTTTTAAAAATTTCAAGGACATGGATACAAACACCTCCTCAATTTATCTGAGAAAAGTAGTCATTAAAGGAGTAGTTCTAATTATATGTGAGATGATGCATTAATGTGGATTATATTCGTGTTAGTGTATGTTCTTATTTCTAACAATCATTGCAAGTTTCAAACTAACACAAAAAATTATAAATCAAATGACATAATTCATATTTTTATTTTCAATAAAAGAAAGGAAAATGTGGCATTTGTATCTATAAATAGATAAGCGGGTTATTTTTTTCTTAGAGGGTAACTTAAAAATAGGTGAATTGGGAAATAATCTAATTGGAAATTCATACACTATATTAAGATTGTGGGTCTTGATAATACTCCATGTTGTAATAATCGTTGGTGGGTTCCATAATCACTCCACACTATAAAGTGTTCAATTCTATCAGTTTGTTGGTATGTCAAGACTTGGGTCCCCACATGTCCATTGGACTATTAATAGACGAAATAAAAAGTGGAGTCCTCACTTTCCCTGAATCTAGTTAGTGTAGTTTTTGTTCACCAACACCTATAATTGCAAGTGACCCAATACTACTTATGAAATGTATAAATAAATCCCTCCTCTCTTCATTCATGCACTTGCTCATTTTAGGGTATAGGAATCAAAAGGGAGTATAGCTCTGGTATATTCTCTTCTATTGCATCACCTTAGTAATTCATAGAATCAAAAACTGAGTCTTCCTAGAAAATATTCACAAAGACGTTAGAAGGTTTTATAATTTGATGAAAATTCACCAAGTTTTTACAATATTTAATAATTCAGTGAAATATTCACCAATATTTTACAATACCTTATAATTTACTGAAAAATTCACCAATATTTTACAAGATTCTATAATAGAATGAAAGATTAGCCAAAAAAATTATATATACATATTATATTATTGATAAAATAACCTTTGAATTTTCCTATATATTAGGGAGATTCGACTATTTATTATACATATAAATTTTAGGGGTGTTCTTAAAATTATCCCTGACCGACACAAGACTACCTTTGCGACAAAGTGGGAATTTTTCCAGTATATGGTAATGCCCTTTGGACTTAAGAATGCACCTGTGATTTTTTCCAGAATCATAGTCGCTCCCTTTGAAGATTTTGATACATAAATTTCTTGAAGTCTACTTTGATGACTGGATAGTATTTGTCCTTGTAAAAGACCATATAGAGAGACTGAGAATGATGTTGGAACGTTGTCTCCAACATCAAATTTCCTTGAATTTGAAGAAGTGTGTATTTTGCACACCTTTTGGAACTATGTTGGGCAATGTAGTCTATCGCGACGAAATTTCGGTTGATCCATCCAAAGTTGCAATCATCCTCGACCTACCACCACCTACTATATTTAAAACAGTTAAGAGAAACATTAGGACATACCAGATACTATAGGAAGTTTATCAAAGGATATGTGGAGATGATTGCTCTGATGGAAAAACTACTAGAAAATGACACTAAGTTTCATTGGACAGAATATTATCAAGAGATTCTAGACTCAGCTGAATAATATGATGGCTACTACACCAATAATTGTATTTCCAAACTAGGAAAAAGAGTTCCATGTTCATGTCAGTGCATCGTCTTTTGCGCTTGGCATGGTACTGATGCAGACTCGTGAAGGATCGATTAATCACCCCATTTCCTTCACTAGCAGGAATTTATCAACTGCAGAGAATAATTATGCCATGACAGAGAGAGAAGGGGTAGCAATGGTATATGTGCTGCATAAATTTAGACATTATTTACTGGGATGACATTTCAAGATCTACATCGACCATTATGCGTTGAAATATTTGGTCAATAACAATGTGTTGGGGGGGAAGATCTATCAATGGCTTCTCCTCTTCGAGGAATTTTGATTTTGAGATAATTGTTAAACTCGATTGCTTGAATTTGGGAAAAGGCCATCTTTCAAGGATTGAAAGTGGAGAATAACCTACTAGTCTGGAAGATAATCTTCCTAATGCGCAATTGTTTGTGATAGCCATGTTTTATTATCAGTATAAAGATATCATACATTTTCTAAGTATGGGTTATGTGCCAACTGAATTTATCACTGCGCAAAAGAAATAGTTGGTGGTGCGAGCTGCAAATTTCCATTTGATCAACGGAAACTTGTATAAAATGGGTCCTGATGAGATACTTCGGCACTACGTTATGGAGCATGAGCACCCCTGGATATTGAATGAGGGACATCCTGGTGTCACAGAATGTCACTATGCAGGAAAATCTATGGTGTGTAGGATTTTTCAAGTAGAATTGTGGTGGCCCACCATGCAATGCAGATACTCGGTATTATTGCCACAGTTGTAATGCTTGTCAAAGAAATAGGAAGTCATCTCGAAGAGATGAAATGACATTGGTACAGTAGATAAAATTACATGCATTTGATAAATGCGTTGTTGGTTTTGTACGACCTATCAATCCAACAAGAAAGCACATGGGACCATGATATATTATCACTATGACTGATTACCTAACCAGATGGGAAGAAGTAGTGACAGTAAAGGATTGTACTTTTGCGACTACTACAAAGTTTTTATTTGAAAACTTTGTGACAAGGTTCAGGTGTTCAAATATTTTAATAATCAATCAAGGTATGCATTTTGTTAATCAATTGATTAATGAACTGGCTAAGGAATTCTAGATACTGCATAGAAGAACAACACCATATCATCCTCAAGAAAATGGATTTTTTGAAGCATTCAATAATATTATGGAAAACGCATTAACAAAGGTTTGCAATGCATGAAGAGATGTCTCAGATCAAAATATTTATGCAGTTTTGTGGCCATATCACACAACGTGTAAGAAGTTGACAAGTCAGAATCCATTCAGGTTGGTAAAGGGGAAATAAGTTGTCATGCCTATGGCATATATTGTACCAAGTTTAAGATTTGTTGTGATCACTGAAATGATAGAATTTGATGGTGCGGAAGATAGGTTAATTCAACTAGTACACTTGGAGGAAGAACGTCGTCTTGTAGGATTTCACCAGAATTTATAAAAGAAAAGACATAAGGTATGGCATGATAGACACATTAAGAGAAATAATTTCGAAGTAGGAGGTATTTTTCTTATGTATGACATCAAGTTTTTCAAGGCTCTAGGAAAGTTGAAAACACATTGGTTAGGACCATATGTTGTCAAGGAAATCACTGATGGAGGAGCGGTGAAGTTATAAAAATTAGATGGTGAAGAGCTCAGAGGACTCATCAATGGGAGTCAACTTAAACCATATTTCAATATATGTGACTTGGTCGCATAAAGAAAATAAAAATAAAATAAAAAAATAGAGAGAGAGATAGAGAGAGAAAAGAAAGAGATAAAGGAGAAAAGAAAAAAGAAAAAAATGAACAAGAAAAAAAAATAAAGATGATCCAAAATGTATTACCAAAGGTTGTTAGTCTACTGTAGAGAGAAGTGAAGTTTTGCATACTTCACATCTGACCAATGAGAAAATTATAAGCAAAGACAATTCATATGTCGCAAGAGAGGAACCCTATTGAAAGTGAAATGCAAATCGCGAAGAGTGCGACGAGACACTTAGTGAGTCGCACAAGAAATGAACTTTTCCAAGAAAAGGAAATCAGGCCGCAAGAGACGTGACATTGATGCAAAGAATGAAGAGACTTGCTTAAATGAAAGTTGTATATCATTAATTTGAAAACCTTGAGAGAATATGGCAGTGTATCTTTCAAATTCACTTGAATCATATTTATAATGACATCATAGAGAAAAGGGGTAAGTCAGCTAGCAGCATCCACGTGATGATTCGGAGAGGTGGCACACGTGATGGATTGTGTTGTCATTATTTCGCGTGATGGTTCCATGTGTGAATATTTAGCAAGCTAAGCAGGTAGGTAATTCTCCCATTTTTCCTCACTTTCAACAGAGTCTGATATATTGCAATAGTGAGCTAGTATCTACAACACCCAAGCCCAAAGTAAATAGTTGCATAAATATGGTTCCTATGAGATTTAGTGCCATTTCCCTCATGGCATCCATGATTGAATCCTTGATACCTATTAAAGTTGAGGAAAATTATTTCAGATATGTCCCACCGCAAGCATGGAGGCAATAGGAAGTTGAGCTAGTTCCAGTCCTCCCTGTACTAATGATATGGACCATCCTACAAGGGTTGGAAATAAGGAAGGGTTATGGTTCCTGCAAGAGAAAGAATCTCTCAAAATTTCTAAGAAAGAACGAAGAAGCAGCGGTTAGAATTCAAGGGCCAAATGACATCCCACCGAATCTGTTGGATAAAATTGTCGAAAAAGTCACTAGAGGGAATAGTATAGATTGATAGAACCCTTTGATCTAAACTAGTGTTTATATAATGAAAAATAGATAAAAAGGCCACCATCATCACCATAATATCTACAAAAAGCTCAAAACATACTGGGTGATTATTCTTTCAGAAAAATATGAACCGAAAGATTCCAATGAGGGAAGGTAAGACGTTTATGAGATGGCATACTTTACTATCAGTAGGGAAATCAAACAGCTAGACACTGAGTTTCCTTTCCAACAGTTTCAATATCTAAGGTTTATACTGATGTTGAATACTGATTCAAGGATGACAAATAGGAAGCTTCTGAAGAGGAGGAAGGAAAAACCTAGGATGAGTTGCAAGTTGAAGATAGAATTGCAAAAAAGGAAAATCCATGATGTTGATGACATTTCCCATATCGTTCGTCATGCTATGTTGAAATAGTAACTATATCTGATACAAGAAAGAGCAAAGTAGTACCAGAATATACAAAAAAGGAAGAACGAAGCAAAACAACCATGGAAGCAATGAAGAAGATTGACGAAGAAGAAGCAGTATGTGTTAATGTCATCGACCAAGTCTCTCTGTCTTAGGAAGCATGGATTGATTATGCAGAATCTGAGAAACTTGCAAACAAGATGAATACAATTGAAGCAAATATTACCCAGATAGGGAATGAGATAAAGGAGCTACCCCTAGTGCAGAAAATGGATAAGGAAACAAAGATGAGAAAATTGCAACAATAGGTTATAGTTTTGCACACACAATAGAAACAACGTGCAGATAAGGTTGAAGAGTTGCAGGTTAAAGCTGAAAGGGTTACATGAATTATTCATCCTATACATCAAAAGGTGTGAGAAGTAGTTGCATCAGTATAGAAGGTAATTCCATAATATTGCAGTTTCGACCTTTTGAGCAATTACAGAAGATAGAGGAAGAAGTGTGGCTGGAAGCAGAGAGAGTAGAAAAAATATTGGAATATTTTCACATTAAATTCAACATGAGTAAAGAAATGAAGGAATATATTTGAGTGGCTCGAGACGAGCCAAAAGTGAGTGTTTGGGGGCTATTGGGCCTAGCGAAAAGAAATTAGAATTCACTTAGAATTCTTCCTGAGTATGGAGAAGAGATAAATAAGAATATAAAGGAGTTGCAACAGAGGAAATGATAGCAAGGAAGAAGAAGGAAGATGTGTGATAGAAGAGGAATCCACGATATAATTAAGGAATGAGGAAAGGAAAGGTGTGGCGGAATAAGATTACCAAAAGGCATGTAGAGGAGTAATAGATGGAAAGTGATAGTACAGCATGACGGCCAGAAAGAAATAGTCCAGGAAGATTGTGGGGACGAAGTTGGAAAGAGTTGGAAGAAGCCAAATGTATGAAAGCATCTTTCAAAGTCAGGGAATTAGTGCCTACTGTCATTTGTTTATAGAATAGGATTTCTAGCTTGTTCTCTAAATGAAGAAAGTCGGTTGAGAAAGCGACAGGTAAAGAATCTGTAAAGATTATATTAAAGGAGAAACCCAAGTTGTATGTTTGTTAGCTTCTTTATTGTTAGATTCTGAGACTCTCCACCTTTATCTTCTTTGTAGTTTCTGGCTGTTATTTTGTACTGAGTACTTTTGAGTTGACTAATTTGTAGTTGAGTGCACATAAGTGTAGGAGAAGGTTAGTCAATCCAGGATATGTCTGGATCGTTAGTAGAGTCAAGTAGAGAAGGATTATAAGAGAAGATCAAATAGCATGACATGAATAAAGACTATATATAGATAAATAATAAGATCTAGAACAGAGTATGTAACCTAGTGCGTAGACAAAAGGTGCATACATTTCTCATGCCATATGAAGAACCTTTGTGGTTTTTCTAAGATGGGTTTCCATGTTAGATTATGTGTATATGTGTGAATGTTGAATGTGTTTGAGTGACCTATATAAATGTTACTTTGAATTAATTCTTATATATTTTCTTATGAATGAATAGATGCAAATTGGTCACACTATTATAAGTTGAATACGTTTATACTGCATTGGGACTGTTGTTATATTAGTTGCAAAGGAAGAGTTGTGTTTTTGTATAACTGTTCATAGTAAGCATAAGTAATCCACACATGGTCTTTGGTTAAGCACCTTGGTAAACAACGAAGGGACCAAAAATATCCCACCCAACTGCGGAAACCTGGTTTTGGTAGTTACCCATAGAAATATATCTCGAGTGATACTGCATCTGCGTCGTAGATGTTTCCTACCGGGATTTTCTCTGTCAAGTTAATATCTTGGGCTTTGTTTTGATAAGAAAAAGGGACTAAACCTAGGTCAAGATCCAAAGAGGAGGGGGGAAATTCCAACATGGATAGTTTAGAGTATTCTCTAAACCTCAACTCCCTCTCCTAGTTGGTTCTAATATTTTACCCTTCATTCCTAAGGTTTCCAAAAAATTAAACTGGGCCTACATCTATGTCATCGGAATGTTTTTTTTGTTACTTTACATACCAAAAATCAATATATCTCCCAAAATGAAAAATTAAAAAATTAAAAATAGACTTAAATAATGTATCCCCACTATGTTTCCAAAGGAAGTGCAAGCCTTGAACTATTTTGAAAATACATCCTAATTTATGAAGAATCATCTATGGCAATTATATTTTGTGACCACTAGCCATAAATCATCATTAAACACATTTTAGCATGCATCCTCCTCTAAGCCTATCCATCATATTTCCCATACACTCATCCTGGTCTCTTTGGGCCCAGTTTGTGGGTAGGTAGTCTATGGGTGCATCATCAATACCCTATGTATGAAGAATGATACCAATATATTCTCATAACCAAAGTTCTTATGCCTTCTCAATTTGAAATCAATGATTTAAGACTTCATGTTAACAAGCACAACTGATGCCTAATAAGATACTATGGGTTCCAAGCACTCTACTACATAGTGAATTTGATACCATGAAACTTTATATGGAGAAGTAAATCTTGTTATCCACGTAATGGAGAGAATTATGGTTTTTATACTGAGTCTTACAATATTTTCAATGGGGCTTTAAGAGCATCAATATACTCTTGGATAGTAAATATACCACCCCCACATCCTCCTCCCTTTCATACTTTTGGCACCCACAATCAGGATTGTCTTGCAAGGAAGTAGATGTCTACAAACTCAATATTCAACACAGAATCATCAATCACAAATGCATCATGATTTCTATCTCAATAACTTACCAAGGGTTGGATTAATTTTTTATGAGCTCAAATATTTTTGTTTAACATGAATTGTCATTGATGTCAAAGGATCGAATTTTGAACATGAATTGTCATTAATGTAAAGGGTAAATGTTAATCATGAATTGCCATTCATGTCAAAGCATATGTTAAGGAGATTTATGTCAAAGGATATTGTCAAACATAAGGAAATTGTTGAACATGTTGCAATTAATAACAAAGAATATATTGATTCCAAATGAGATGAATACTTCCTCACACAAATCTAGTTCAATAAATACATATGGCAGCATGTGGAAGTACGGAAAGGGAAAATATCTCATCACGACACTAGTCATAAGTGCACAGGAAAAAATCCACAAATAATAACACCTAAAATGGAAGATATGTGCAAATACCATTTGCATGGGACTTACAAAACAAGAGCATGAAATACAATCTTGTATGTAAAATTCACATAAAGAAAATGGTGTGTGGTATTAAGACTTATGCAGAAGAATATTATTTATGCGCAAAAGTCCCACAAGGAAGTTTTCATATGTGTGCCAAACCCCACAAAGATGAATGCGATAAGCAGCACATTGATGCAAATATTAATTTGAAGAAAACAAAAATAAGTGGGATTGTAATTCAAGGATAAGGAACTTCAACAAATGGACACATCTCTTGAGTTGGAAAGAGTATAAATAATCAAGAGTTGGATATGTTGAAGTAAGGTTTTAAGCATGAAGCCTTGAAGATATTTTGATCTGAACAACCTTTCTTTTGGGGTATCAATGGATCGTTGATCGTAGGAGTAATTTTATGTAGTGGATTTGAAGTGCATAAATTAACAAATAATAAACAACAAGAAGAATGATTTATAGAAGGATGCCCATATTCAGGATTTGTGAAGTTCTTGCTCAAGAAAAATGTAGATCGTAGAGCCATAGAAGTTACTGAGTTCAAAACATTTTTCAGTACAAAGATGCACACCAGGTTCTTTATCACACATTGCAATTTTGGCAACTATCTGTCTTGACTCAGATATCATATGCATATCAGAAGGATTACAACATTTGCAGTTTTACAGTCAAGGTACTTTGCAGTTCTTTTTTATACACTCTTGTTTCTATATCAAGGAGGTTGAATGGGGCAAGGATAAGGGAGTTAGATATTCCTTCCAGCGGTTGCTACTAAAACATATTAGGGAGGTTGGAGGGGTAAAGCAATAAGTATTTGCAACTTCCTTCCAGTCACAGCTGGTAAAACAAATTCAGGGGTTGTAGCATCCTTTTTATTGGAGCAGGTAAAGCAAGGGGGTGGAGCTAGTAAATATACTTGGATGTTGCAGTTATCCACATTTTGGTGTCTGGTTTCCATAAGTTATAGTTTGCACAGTCATACAAACATATGTTCAGGTCGACGCCTAAAGTTTGTGGGTCGATGCTCGCGTTGATCGAAGTTATTGCAAGTTGGTACCTGTAAACAGCAGATTGTACTTGACGATTGGGTTTATAACTTAAATGAGTTGGTGCTCATTTTTGGAGAATTCGATCTCCCACTGATGTAATAATTCTTTTATTTATAAATATACTTACAATTATTCTTTTGTCTTTGTGCGCTACTATGCGTGTTTCTACTGAAATAGTTTTGATTGGTGAAAATTGATTAATTGTGAAATAATTTGATATCTTCACTTATATTGATTCACCCCCCCCCCAGTATAAGATAGGACTTTCGACACCCACCATAGGGATATTCTTGTAAGGAAGTACAAATCATCAACCTCAATCTTCAAAATGGCATCATCAATCACAAATGCATCATGATTCATATCTCAATAGCTTACCAAGAGTTGGATTAATTGTTTATGAGCTCGCATATTTGGACATTTGAAGAATCTCAATAGCCCACAATCTTGAAGTACATCCAATTTTTGGGGATCTTCCAATGCAAGTATATCAACTTCTACATGATCTCTTTATCTCCAAACAATCACCATGATTTTTGAGTTAAATTTCATTTTCTCACTAGTTGATATGGACCCCCATGTGTTTTCTCAATAACAAGTGTGGGGCCCTATGCTTTTCCTTTCTAGAAGGCATGAGGAGGTTTTTTTTCTCCATGAAAGGAAAATGTGCAAGGGTGGAAATAGGGGACTTTATAAGGCTCCCCTCCAAGGAAAATTTCACCAATATTGGAATTGAAAGAATGAAAATGCAACTTAGAATGAAAGGAAAGTACTTAACTCAAAAATAATTAAATTTAAATTGTTGAATCTCTGTAATGAACATAAAATAAGATAATAATTAAATAATTAATAATTAGGTTAACTAAGTAGGTTATGAAATGAGGCGTCTCCTAAACATTAAATGCCCAAGCCATATTTAAGGCAGGGCCACCATTTGTAACATATCATCTCTTATCTTATCATTAATATATACTTGCCTTATGGCTTATATGATTTACCAAGTCTTTTGGTGAATTCATTGTGTGAGCGAATAATTATTTGGCTCATTTGGTATCAGAGCTAGTTTGTGATCCAGGCCTTTAGCCATATCCTGATTTTTAATCGTTATCCTAGGAAGTCCATAAATTTATGGTCTTTGACCAAGTTAAAAAAAAAGAAAAAGGAAAGAGAGTAAAAAAAAAATGAAAAAATAAATAAAAACTAAAAAAACTAAAAGAACGAGGAAAAACAAAAAGAAAAGGAAAGAAAAGAAAAAGGTTAAAAAAGAAAAGATACAAGTAAAAAAAAAGAAAAGATAAAAGGAAAAAAAAAAGAGGGTAAAAGTGAAACCACACCTGGTTTCTTAAAGTGGGTTTGGGGTTTGAATATAAAAGTGTATAATAAATACTATTAAGAAGCAAGTGAGATTTGAACTTAGGTGGGGAAGGTAACACTCATTCCTCCCAACCACCCAATCTACTAGAATTTTACAAAACTTAAGGGAAAAAAATATATATAAGTACATAATAATTGCTACTAAGAAGCAAGTAAGATTTGAACTTAGGAGGGGAAGGTAACAATCATTCCTCCCAACCACCCAATCTATAAGAAGTATTTATCAACCTTCAAAAAAAGAAAAAAAATATTAATATTATTATTATTATTATTATTATTATTATTATTACTTAATAATTGTATTAAATACAATTATTAAATTACAAGAGCAAAGAAAAACAAAACAAAAAACAAATTTTAATAAAAGACAAATATTATATATAATAATAAAATACTATTATTATATTATAATATTTATTTTTAAAAACATTAAAAAACTACATACAAATATTATATAGTTTATATAAAAAAAACAATAATAAGATTAATTAAATAATTAATATTTATTATTTAAAAAAAGGACAGTATCAAAAAATCAAAAGGAAGATCTTCTATCATCGAAGATGCGAAAGAAAAGAAGACAAGGACTCAAGACTATATATTGTCAAATAAACAAAATCCAAGGAAGACTCGTCAAGAAATCGATAGCCATCTATCATTAAAAAAGTTAGAGATCATGGAATCTGGTTTGCGACTACAAATAGAGAAATTAGAAGCCAAGTTAAAGCATTATCGAAGAGATAATGAAGAATTATGAGACACAAATATGAACTCGGAAGTAATAATTAAAATACATGAGATGCAAAAAGAGCTCAAGGAACAAAAAAAAATTGACTAGAAAAATCATATAGAAAAATTGTCTGCCCAAATTGAGAAATTAAAAGACGAAAACGATTTTAATCAAAGATTGAAAAATCAAGACATAAAGAAAGAAATAAACGATTAGAAGCGGAAATAAAATGGTTGAACAAAATCGTTAGCGACAAGGATGAAGAACTAATGCAGATACGACATAAATTAGAAAATCAAGAATCAGTGATCGACCAGTATCAACAACAGAAAAAAGTTCTTCAACAACAAAATGACGACTCTAAAAAGACTAATAAGTTGAAGAACGCAAAAATTAATAAAACACTATCCAACAATTTGGAAGAAATTTTCATATTAAGGAATCATAACAAAACACTAGTCATGAAAATTAAGAAGTTGAAAAATAGTCGAAAGACATAACAATCTACGGAAGACATTGAAGGGAAACTTCTAGACAAGTAGGAAGAAAATAGTTGCATCAGAAGTCATAACAAAGATATTAAGGAACAACTTAAGAAGTCTGAAGATGACAAAAAAGCACAAGTAGAAGTGATTAAGAAGTTTCAAAATGATTACGTGCAGTTGGAAAACAGGTTGGAAAAGATACATAATGAAACCGTAAAACCTCAAGGAACGAAAATACAACTTCCAACTCACATCAATGCTCAAAAGAAGACACTCGTAAAATAAAATGACATTGTGAAAATTCCCTATCGACACCCCAACCATAAAAACCGAAATTCTAAAAAGTGGGAAATGTCGAAAGATAATGATACTAATATGATCAAATCTCCTGATGACGGATCAGTAGGGAATCCCAATAGTCAACATCAAATCAATTTAGGATGTATTGACCAATCCACATATCGAAAGTTATGCTCTATACTTAGTAGTTCGTATCAACATGTGTCATCAGCCATGACATCACAAAGAACGACGTGACAACATTATAAGGCTTTAAGGACAAAGCCTTTCTAAGAGAGTGGCAATGTAACGAACATAAAATAAGATAATAATTAAATAATTAATAATTAGGTTAACTAAGTTAGGTTATGAAATGAGGTGTCTCCTCAACATTAAATGCCCAAGCCATATTTAAGGCAGGGCCACCATTTGTAACATAGCATCTCTTATCTTATCATTAATATATACTTTCCTTATGGCTTATCTGATTTACCAAGTCTTTTGGTGAATTCATTGTGTGAGCGAATAATTATTCGACTCAATCTCCCAAAATATACATATTAATCTTGCACATTGATCTAGGGACTAAACATCAATCTCATCAAAGATTAATCAACAAATAACTCATGAAATGGTGTAATCGGTCTACAGAATGAGTAGTCGCTCTATATAATTAGATGAAAGAATGATAATACAATACAATTGCATGCTACAAGCATGAATGATTGAGCAATTCGAATCCTCGAGGAGGTCATTTGAATTGAATGAGTGAGTCTAGCTTAACTGAATGTAATCCATAGTCAACACTCCAGTTAACCACTGATCAAAACCCTAATTGACTCAACTGAGCCCTAACTGAGTGCAATAAATGACTGAGTCTCAACTGAAAGAGATCAGACACATGTCATAGCAATCCAACCATCAAGTGCTAGCACTTCAATGACTCCAATGAACCCCGATGAGGTTAATTGAAGTTTAACTAAACATTAGAAGTTGGTGGAGGCACCCCTGTTGACTCCAGTTCATTAATTAATCATTAAATAATCAATTAAATGAAAGGAGGTTCCTTCAGTGCCCTATTTAACTGATTGTAACCATCAGTTAGCAATTAGGTGCATTAATATCACTCAGATCACCCCCGGAGTGTTCCAGTTAGCCTCCCTGAATGTAGGAGAAGGCTAAGTTAGCCTCCTTGACTGAAGGTAGGCATGGGTGTGACTGGATGATGTCAATTAATGCTCCACTGATGTCAATTAATGTCAATAATACTTAGGATAGTGGTTTAACTAGGCCAATTTGACCAAAAAGAGTGTGTATGGTGGTAAATGTCTCCAACGCCCCCCTTTAATCTATAATTAGAAGGAGTTAGAAAACATAAATGCATAAAAATGTTGGGTCCATGGAAACTAAGGCCATAGGTTACCCTGTACAATGCTGAAACCAAAACAATGCTAAAAAACAAGCTAAGTGAGGAAAAGAAAGAAAACCCAGTGGGAAAACCCCCCCCCAAGCTGAACACTGAAAGTAGTCTAAATCACCCTAATGCACTCACCCCCAACAGTGAACAAAGGTAAGTGAACTTCTTTTCTGAAAATCTCTTGGTGAGGATGTCTGCAATCTGTTCATCCGTCGAGCAGTATTGCAGAATGATGGTCCTATCATGCACTAGTTCCCTGATGTAGTGCATGTGGATCTCTACATGCTCGATCCTCTGCCTAGTAACTGGATCTCTGGAAATATTAATAGCACTTTGATTGTCACAAAATAGGACAGTGGACAAAGCACTACCAATATCAAACTATGAAAGAATGCCTTGCAACCAAACTGCTTGGATGCAAGCATTCACCGCTCCTCGATACTCGGCCTCTGCTGAAGATAGTGCTATGGCAGCCTGATTTTTGCTAGACCAGAAAATGGGGCCACCACCAAACATGAATACATATCTGGAAGTAGACTTCTGATCAATAGAATCACCCATCCAATCGAAATCTGTGTATCCAACCAGCTCTAGCTCGGAGTCTGTAGCATATTGAATGTCGTAGGTCCTGGTTCCCTAAATATACTGGAGGATCCTCTTGGCTTCCTTCCAATGAATATCATGAGGCTACTGCATATATCTTGATACAACATTCATAGCATCACAGATATCAGGCTAAGAATGTGTCAATTACAACAAGCTACCAATCAGCTGTCGATAGATAGTGCAGTCCATGGGAGGTGTGCTTTTTCCTTCTTCAAGGCTGATACCTGGAAGGAAAGGGAATTGTGTAGGCCTACAATCAGCCATGTTAAACTTATAGGTATGAAATGTATTTTTACTGAGTGACCATAATCCCATCAGAATTTTGCTCAATTTCGAGCCCCAAAAATTGTTTTAGAAGCCCCAAATCACTCATTTCAAAGACATTGTGGAGAGCACTTTTGATGGCTGAAATGGAGGAACCTGTGCTACCTGTGATCAGTAATTCATCAACATATAAAACAATTATAATTATATTACCATCGAACTGCTATAAATAAACATTTGGATCTGATCTACACCTTTGAAATTTTTGCGAGAGAAGGAAGGCATCCATCTTGGAATACCACTCTCTTGGGGCCCGTTTTAACCCGTATAGTCACTTCTTTAGCTTGAAAACCAAAGATGGATCAGTGATGTAGCCCTTATGCTGCTTCATGTATATCTCCTCATGAATATCTCCATGCAGAAAGGCTGACTTAACATCCATGTGATGCACTTCCTAGTGCTTGGATGCTAAAATTGCCAAAACAAGGCGGATGGAGTCCATTTTTACAACCGGTGCAAAGGTCTCATGGTAGTCCACACCTTGGACCTGAGAGAAACATTTTTCCACCAAAATTTCATTATATTTTTATGTGCTTCCATCAGCATCAACCTTGGTCTAAAACACCCACTTGCATTGAACCAATTTCCTTCCCGAAGGAAGAGAAACTAGCTCCCAAGTAGTGTTTTTCTGAAGAAAATTCATCTCTTCATCCATTGCAACTTGCCATCTCAGATCCTTCTGAGCATGATAGTAGGATTTTGGATCTGAACTAATCATCAAATAGAAATTTTTGGACAGCAAATTATTAGGACAAGAGAGCGCAATACCTGCTCTTTGGAAATCAGACCGGGTTTTCCTTGGATCATCCGGATTTCCAATGTTGTCTCCTGCGGAGGAGAGTGTTTGTCGGGCCCATATAGGAAGATGATTTTGCACTTCAGGTTCTGATTCAGAATCTTATGATTGCTGCACACTAATATCAGAAATTAGAGGATCCAAATCAGGGTCATCACCCCCAATTTCATCATCCAAATATTCAGTCGAGTAGGAAGGAAATTCAACAGTTTTCTCCTTCACTAGTTCCACCTCCTGAAGAGGCTCATCAAACTTGACACTTATCTCAATGATGATCTCTTTGGTCTTGATATTCAGTAGCTTGAAACCTTTAGATTCATAATTATACCCAATAAATATACATTCTATGCTTTGCAGTCGCAAAGCCCTTCTTTTATCAAGCGAAATCCGGGCCCATCCAGTGGACCCAAACACCCGTAGGTTCGACACATCCGACTTGTGTCCAAAGTATGATTTGAAAGGAGTCTTCCCTTTCACAGATAAGTCTGGCACCCTATTCTTAATGTATTCTACAGCATGCATGGCTTCATCCCACAAATTTGTAGCAAGCTTCTTTGAATCCAACATACAGGTGGTCATCTCCTTGAGAGACCGATTCTTCCTTTCCGCTACTCCGTTCTACTGGGGAGTGTAGGGAATTGAATGTTGGACATAAATACCACTTTGGGAGCATATTTGCAGCATCTCATTACTGACATAATCCCCTCCATTATCATATCTCAAGATCTTGATCTTAACCAGAGGCATTTTCGATCAAGGCCTTCAATTCAGAAAAAATTTCACATACTTCAAACTTCTTTTTGAGAAAGAAGACCCATGTGTACCTTGAAAAATCATCAATAAAAGTAAGAATATATCTTGATCCATTCATGTATGTTACAGGAATTGGACCACTGATATCAGAATGTATCATCCCCAATATGCATGTAGCTCGATTTTCCTTCCCCCGATCGAACTTGTGCTCAGGTTGTTTTCCAATCACACAGCCCTTGCAAATTCCCGTGGTTTCCTTGATGACCGGGAGGCCTTAAACCATGGAGTTTTTCTGTAATTGCTACAAGTATTTGAAATTAATATGGCCAAACCTCTCATTCCATAGCCTACTAACCTCATTTCCATGAGTTAGTAGAGCGGTGGGATTTGCATCTGCAACAAAGTGAGAGAACTCATAGGCTTTTGCATGATGGTTTGCAAGGCCTTTAGCAATGAGTTTCCCGAATGCAATTTCTGTTATCTCAACATCATTTGGGTTGAAATAAACTCTCTTAGGCACTCATGTATGTGTCATCTGATAGACACTAAGGATATTTGATGCCAGAGACGGTACATACAAAACTTTTGAAAAAAAACCATTTTCAAGATCAAGAGTACCTTGTCCTTCTGAAATGATGGTGGAGTCATCTCCCCTGTGAATGGGGATGGATTTGCTGGTCTCCAAGGATGAAAAGGAGTATATTTCATCCATCATGTAGTTCGAAGCTCCAGAATCAATCAAGAGTGCTTTGGACTTCGAAGTGCTTGCCATGAGAACATGACCTTTTTCATGTTGTGGTTCCCTATCATGCTGATATCTCCTCTGAAATCTCTCTAGAAGATTGATGTGATTTCTCTCAAGGAGAGAGGTTGATTCATCAAGTTTCTTCTTCATGTAGGCATGTTCAGGGTGGAAGACCTTCCCGCAATAAGAACACTTCACTTTTTCCTTGCCATGGTGCCCTTTTCCTTTGTTCTTCCTTGAGCTGGAAGACTCATCATGCAGTTGGCTTTCAACTCTAGGTTTAGGAGCATCAAATTTAGTTTTTGGGTTCTTCTACTACTTTCCTTTACCCTTCAGATCTCTAGGCCCTGAGACATGGAGGTCTTGATCACGGGAAGTTCTGATGATCTCCATATGGACAAGCTTGTCATGTTCACTTGTTAGGGACTCAATGAAGGCATTGAGTGTAGGCATCTTCCATCTAGGGGTTGTGAGATTCCCGACACGAAATGTAGAAACAAAAACTGAATAATCAGCCCCAGTATTAGAGAGTATGGCGAGGATGAGCTAATCATCCTCCTTCTCAACTTTTCATTGCTTCAAGAGTAAAACAGTATGCCCGAAATTTGTGAAAAGGTCATTCAGAGTCTCAAAATTGGAGGGCTGGAAACACATTAATTCATTTTCAATCTGGTAAACCCTCAAATCATCAAACTTTCCATATAGATTTTCCAATTTGTCCCATATTTCTTTTGGAGTCTTCAATCCTGCAAGATGGAAAAGAAGATCACGGGAAATAGAGAGGCACAAGAAACCAAAGGCTTCATCCTTCTTGTTCAAGAATCTTGATTTTTCTATGGCAGAACTAGGCTCATCTTCAATGTCCATGGTGACTCTAAAAATTCCTCTGGATTGCATGTGAATCTCCATATCACCTTTCCATGAGTGGAAATTGTATGGAGTCAAAAGATCCACTGAGGAGGCAATCTGGATCTGCTGGAGCGAATGCTTCACTTGTAGAAAACCTGAAAATAAAAACAAAAAGGGAAATGTAAGGTCGGACAGCGTACACATTTTAGGCTTTCATCACACCTAGCATAGTCAATCAAGCAAGCTTGATCAACAAGTTCTTTACTTGGGGTATTAAGTGGTAAGCCTTGGCTTCTGGTGCAGTGCTGGATTTTTGAGCTATTGCTCAATTTTCATGCAGAAATCATTCAAAAAGCTTGTTTTTTAGAGATATAGCTTCATCCCACCGTGAGCTCTGATACCATATTAATATTTCACATTGATCTAGGGACTAAACATCAGTCTCATCAAAGATTAATCAACAAATAACTCATAAAATGGTGTAATCAGTCTACAAAATGAGTAGCCGCTCTGTATAATCAGATGAAAGAATGATAATACAATACAATGTCATGCTACAAGCATGAATGAATGAGAAATTATAATCCTCAAGGAGGTCATTTGAATTGAATGAGTGAGTCTAGATTAACTGAATCTAAGCCATAGTCAACACTCCAGTTAACCACTGATTAAAACCCTAATTGACTCAACTGAGCCCTAACTAAAGTCAGAGTGCAATAAATGACTGAGCCTCAACTGAAAGAGATCAGACACATGTCATATCAATCCAACCATCAATTTCTAGCGCTTCAATGACTCCAATGAACCCTGGTGAGGTGAACTGAAGTTGAACTGAACATCAGAAGTTAGTGGAGGCGTCCATGTTGACTCCAGTTCATTAATTAATCATTAAATAATCAATTAAATGAAAGGATGCACCTTCACTGCCATGTTTAACTGATTGTAACCATTAGTTAGCAATTAGGTGCATTAATATCACTCAAATCACCCCCAAAGTGCTCCAGTTAGCCTCCCCAAATGTAGGAGAAGGCTAAGTTAGCCTCCTTGACTGAAGGTAGGCATGGGTGTGACTAGATGATGTCAATTAATGGTCCATTGATGTCAATTAATGTCAATTAATGTCAATAATACTTAGGATAGTGGTTTAACTAGGCCAATTTGACCAAAAAGAGTGTGTATGGTGGTAAATGTCTCCAACACTACAATTGCAATTCATAGAAAATGTTGTGCTGTTGAATATTTATGGTAAAACTAATGTTTTGTCCCATTTATTTGGATTTTTCTCCAAATTAAATTTATAATATACCATTTTCACCTTATGTTTCATATATTTTATAGTTTTATAACTAATTCAAGTCCCAAAAAGTGTTTTTGATATGTTTTGCAGGTTTTTCCGATAGTATGGAATACCTTTTATAACATCAATTTTTCACTTCTATTTTGAGTTAATTATGCTTAAAATGACAAATAAACATAGCTGCACTTTTTTTGTTGAATTATGGATTATCAAACTCTATCATTTTTCCTTAGAATCCACCACACCATGTTTTGATATTTAACCAATTATATTATGTTTTAGTTGTCATAGTACTGGTGCTAGAGCACACTTATCATGGGTACCCTAGTTAGTACCTTATTGTCAATCGATGGTCATGCTAAGTTTTCTCATAAGATTTGGATATTTATTAGTCTATCATAAAAGTCAATTTGAATTTCATATTTCATTCTCTTTACTTTCTAACATTCCCTTGATAGGATTCCACTTTATATTTTTTCATTCATTTTCTTTTGCTTGCAACTACTTGCACACTAATATATAATGCATCATTGCAAATTCCATACTATCATTCACACTCATTTGATTTCTTAATCATATTCATCCATGTAATTCATATTTTGAAATCAATATCCTTGGAAGAAACAATTAATGATTGTCCACCCTTTCCCATCACCTTCTTTGCATTGTTTTGCATAGGTTTGTTCCATGCGCTTGGAACATAGTCTCATTCCTTGTGACACTCATTTATTCCATTCTAACATGGCATTATTTTAATATTTCTAATACTTTATTAATATGAAAAAGACACTGTTGAGTTGAAAAAACACCACATTTTATTCATCATTTCACATACTATTTATCACCTTATTCCTATTTTATCCTTCCATAAAACCATTAATATCCACCATTTTCATGATTAAATATGGGTTACCATGTTATTTTCCAAATCATTTATTTTTTAGCATTTTGAGTGAATTTGTGGTTAATTATTGAGAAAAATAACATATTTTCATTATACTTTAAAGTTGGGTGAGTTTGGTGATGCTTACAGGTGTATTTGAAGACTTTAACAAGCTCAAAAGTGACCACCTAGCCTCAAATTCGAATTTCATTCTCAAGATGTGGGCTAATTTCAAGGAGAAGATCATGGAAATGTGGAGAGAATGTCTCATCCAATATTTGTTGGAGAATTTGAAGAGATGAGTTGTAGATTTGTTGAGGATTTTGAGGGATAAGTTGAGAGAATATGGATCTGTAATTATGATCACTTATCTTGAATTCATGTATAAATAGGAGGGCTCTCTCCTCATTTTGGTTAGAGATCTCTCTAGTGGTTTGGAAGTAGAGAATAGTTTAGATTTAGTCATAGAGTGGATTCTTTATTGTTATGTAATGGAGATGATGCTTAATGCACATCCTTGATTCTCCCATGTTAATATAGATTTCCAGTAATTTCTTTCTTATGAGTTGTTCATATAGATTTTTAGTTATGTTTTGCTTATGAATTGTTAGTATAGATTTACCATGAGCTCGCAAGTTAATGTCAATTGCTTTATACCAGTTTAGTTCATGCAATTTCAGTCTTACTTTATCAAGTTAATTTATGCAATTTCATGTTTTCTGCAATTAGATTTATTTCCATACAATTTCCTATTTTCATAACTTAGATTCAATTTTAGTTGTACAATAGGTTAGCAATACTCTACCCCTGCATATATTTTGTATGTACCTCACAAGTTTACGCTCTTTCCGGGTTGACAATTAAATCATTGGATATCTATTATAATTTGTTTAATATTTTCCCCAATAGACACATTAATTAAATATTTTTAAAGAGTCAGATTGGTGTTAGCACCATTTTTGGGCTAAGAAATTGGTAAGGGATTTGGTCAATAGAAGGAGGAATAAGGTTTGTAAGTTTTCATATCATAGAACCTTAAATAATGTTGATGAGGATTTGCATATGTTTGAATGGACATTTCTATATTCAGAATTCCAAATACTTAAAAAAATTTGATTTTCCACAATTCAGATCCAACGGCTCAGAACGTTTCCACTGAAGATCAACGGTTCGGAGAGGCAAGAGCAGAAAGATCAAAATCAAACTTTGAAGAATTTAAAATCCTGATTTCTATTCACCACATTCCAAATATCTGATGGTTCAAATCGCTTCCACCGTATATCAATGACTCAGAAAATAACAAAGGGGCGGAGATCGGAAAGTGGAAAAATTAAGGATTTGGGCATGAAAGGTTGAAGTTCTGCATTCCATGATCCGCCAAATAAATGGTTCAGAAGAGAGCATAAGGGTGGAGATCGAAATGCAGAAAAAATAATAATTTGTTCATAAAAGATAGCACTTTTGCCTTCCGTGATCCGCATGATCGACGATCCAGAACATTTCTGCCAAAGATCAATGATCCGGATAAGAGTATAGGGGTAGAGATCAGAAAATAGAAATACAAAAGTTTGGCTAGAAAAAGAGTGGAATTCCAATTTCCATTTTCTGCCCGATCGACAGCCCAAAGCATTTTTGTACAGATCAACAGTGTGAAAAGAAAAGGTGGAAAGGAAAACATTGTAAAGGCGGAAGACAAAGGATTTTGGTAAAGAAGAAGCTGTTTTCTATTTTCCGTAGACATTTAGATAAATGGCTGAAGGTGAATCCATAGGAGATCAATAGTGTGGAAATTTAATTTCCCTTTTTCAAAATTTTATTAAAATGACCATTTTTTCACTTTTTCTCATATTTCGACCTTTGACTAGTTTTGATGTCTAGGTATCCAAATTGACCCAAATGATTCCAAATATTATGAGAAGGTTTATGAATGATATTAAGACTTTAATATTATGTCCAATTATTATTTATTACCCTCCAATTACTTCTGCAAACTTGTTTAATATTCTGGTCAAAGTAGGAGTCTTTATTAGCAAATTGGGGTTCCAATTCCCCTTGGGTAAATGCTGGAAATGGCTTCTCAAATTCTCCCAAACCCACTTGAATTTATGAAAAGAGGAAGATTATGTTTAATGTAACATATGTATCATTATTTAATTTATACAGGTTGTTATGATTCTCTCTCAAACAACTACAAAATCACTAATTCGACCCTTGGGGAAATGGCACCAAATCTTCTCCAAACGCAATTAAACTGAGTAAAATGACCTCAAATTCTTAAGTGATGAAAATAATACTTGTAATAATAATAAATTAAATTACATTCATAATAAATATATCACTAATACATTCTTCCATTCGAAATAATCATCATTACCATGGAATACATCAATATAGTGGGGAAATGGTCATTGTTTTCTCGTTAATAGTCACTTTTACATACAACCCTTGGATATTTAGACCTGATACTTTATAATAATTAATAAATATCATATTAAAATTATTAAAATCAGAAATTTATTGGGATAGTCTATCCCAAAGAGTACAATATCTCACCCAAAGCGCAATCCCTCCATGAGCAAGAATATGCAATAAAAACTGGAAATGGTTGATACAAAGTGCTGCACTACAAGGAACCACAAGATTCCTTATAGATTACACCTACAAATACAAACTCCATTAAATACCTATATTTCCTCTCCAAACACCAACTTGGATGAGAATCTTTCACCCTCGAAATTGGCTAAGGCAAGAAACTAGTCATCCACTAGCTCTCTCAATTCACACATGAAAATTTCTCAAATAATAAAAATATATTCTCGTGGTTGATACCTATATTTTATAAAAAAACTTAGCCTTATGATGTTACCAATCCATCCACAAACTCAACCCAATTCTAATTAGGTTGTGTTCTCAAGATTTGTCATGTGTCCTCCCTTTCCTAGCCTTCCATCTTCCCCCAATTCAAGTGGGAACCCATTGAGCTTCCCCAAATCACATGAGCGCCCTATTGGATTCCATATTTTGACCTGAAATTTTAGAATGGTCATATTTCATCCTTCAGGTCTGTAATATGTCATAAATTTCATAACATATTCATCATTGGTGTCATAGATGTCATAGATGTTAGAGAATCTAGCGCAAGTGTCCAAAAATATCCCATTTGACTCTTCCTCTTCCATGTAAGTTACATTTCCCTCCAAAATAGACCTATGAGTCATATTTCCAAGTGTATTATCCTTCTAAATCATCCAAGAACATTAGTATTCCCATGGATTCGAAATTGGAAGAGGAGGATGCCATGTGGCACAGAAATTCTAGCTTGTGTGGGCCACATAATCTCCGTGTGTCTCCATGATCCATTTCCACTTCAATTTTATATTGCATATATTTAATAAGCTCCATTATTAAATATTTATTTCATTCTAATTTCATAACATCATTTATTATATCCCTTATTAAAATTCCAAATGTATCCATCCAACCTAGGGAACTAGTAGGATTGATGGAATTGCCCTGCTATGCAATTATTTGAATGGGGACATTACAATCCTCCCCACCCAATATTTCTTGTCCTCGAGAAATTTCATTTTTGGATTCTGAAAAATATTCTCCTCTTCCCATGTGGCATCTTCACTTGGTAGATCCTTCCATTGTACTAAGTATTCTTTGATAGTTCTACTTCTCAATCTCCTTTGATCCCTTGTCTTCAAAATCTTTTCCAGAACAAGTGTGAGCTAACTTTCATCATCCAAAGGAGGAAGTATTTCTGAAGTGACAATTTTATGAACAAGATATTTTTTTATACAAGACATATGAAATACATTATGGATTTTACTCCCATCCAAAAGTTCCAATTCATATGCTAACTCCCCAATCTTCCAAACTACCTTGTATGGGCCATAGTATCTTGGTTTTAGCTTTTATGCCCCAATATTTTTTAGAGATGTTTTTTTATATGGATGCAACCTAAAATATACTAAATCATTAAACTTAAATTTCCTTTCTTCTCTATGTCGATCTACATATTTTTTTTGCTGATTTTTGGCAACCTGCAAATTGTTTTTCAAAAGTTTTAAAATTTCTTGGCTCTCTTCCACCCAATATTTAGCTTTTGGAGCTCTACTATCACCAAATATCATCTCAAAAAATGTAATTGCATCATAATCATATAATTATTTGAAAGGAGGAATCCATATTGACATATAAAAAGTGGTGTTGTAGCAAAACTCACCCAAGTGTAGCAATTTTTCCCATGCTTTTTGCTACTCTCCCACATAGTTTCTTAGGTACCCTTCCAACCATTGATTCACCCTCTTTGTCTTTCCATAAGTTTTTGGATGATATCTTGTACTTGTAGTCAACTAAGTGCCCACCAATCTAAAAATTTATTTCCAAAAAGCACCCATGAATCTACTATCTCTATCACTTACAATGCTCTTAGGGATCCCATGCAATCTGAAGATTTCTTTGAAACAAATATCAACAACTTGTGTGGAACTAAAATATGATGTAACAACAAATAAATGAGCAAATTGTTTCAATATATCCACTACCACATATATGTGATCCTTACCCAAATACTTGGGAAAACCGATGATGAAATCCATTAAGATACTGTCCCATTTTTGCTCTGAAATGGGAAATGGTTACAATAAACCAGATGGGAATGTATTTGATTTTTTTTTCTTAAATACCTTATATTCATTCACATATTTCTGAAAATATTCCTTCATCCTCTTCCAAAATAATCTTTACGTTAATTTCCTATAATTTTTTAAGATACCTGGATAGCCAGCTAGTGGGAAATCACTACAACAAAAACTAGATTTAGCGTCTCTTTTTGCATCCTTTTTTCCGTCTAGACCATATTTTAGTGTATTTTTATTCAATTTTTGGACAAAATTGTGCAATTTCACGAGTTGGTGCTATTTTAGGCATTTTTTGCATCCTTTCTCTAAATCTGATGCAAATTGCTGCGTAATTTGCACTGGGTTTTGCAATTGGTTATGTGCTAGGTTTTGCATCAGGTTTTCCGACATGTTTTAAGCCTAGTTTTGCACCTAATTTTGCTTCTAGTTTGTACATCTACTCTTGTTGCGCCCCCTTTTACGCCCATGTTTTCCTCAACTTTTATGCCCCTTTTTTCATCCACTTTTGCATCATTTTTTACATCCACTTCTGCTTCTTTTTTTGCATCCCTCTGTGCGCCAAGTTTTTCATCAAAGTTTACATCCTATTTTGAGTCTAGTTTTGCATCTCGTTTTGTTTTATCCATTTTTTCATCCACTTTTGCATCCATTTTTTCATCCACTTTTGCACCCACATTTTCATCCCTTTTTGCATCCATGTTCACGTCTTTTTTTGCATCTACTATTGCGTCCACTTTTGTCGTGTCTCAATTCACACCCATTTTTGCGCTTACTTTTACACCCACTTTTGCTTCAACTTTTGCATCCACGTTTGCATCTTTTTTTGCATCCAATTTTACATCAGTTATTGCATCCCTTTATGCATCCACTTTTGCATTGGGTTTTACGTTGGGTGTTACGACTACTTTTGCATCTAGTTTTGCATCTACTTTTCTTGCATCCACTTTCGCATCCAATTTTGTATCCCATTTTACATCCATGGTTGTATCCACTTTTGCGCCACTTTTTTCATCATGTTTTGCTTCCATGATTGCATCATTTTTTGCATCCACTTTTGCATCACCTTTTGCATCCATTTTTGTTGCAACCCATTATGCGTCCACTTTTGCACCTACTTTTGTTGCATCCATGTTTGCATCCATGTTTTTATTCACTTTTGCATCCAGTTTTACACCTAGATGTTGAAGATGAAAATGAGGATAATGATTATAATATTGAGGATGGTTATGATGATGATGATAATGTTGTTGATAATGAGGAGAATGATGAAAATGATGATGATGACGATTATGATGATGAGGAGGAGGAGGAGGATAATGGCAATGACGAAATCACCGATGATTATGATGGCAATGAAATGAATGATGATGATGGTGATGATGACAATGACAATGATGATGAATACAATGAGAATGATGATGTTGATCATCTTAAAAAATAAGTTTTTATTTGTCATGCATAAATCGTGTGTGTCCTCCATGTCCCTTTTCCACTAATCACTAATTTTGGGTAGATGTTATTTCTTATTCCAAAGGTAATGATGAATAACTGATGAAAATGCCAATAATCATGATGATGATGATCTCAAGGACAATGGCGATGATGATGATATGGATGATGATTATGCCGATGATGATGACTATTGTGATAATCATGATGACTATGACAAAGATGATGACGATGATCATCATCATCATCATTTCCATCATCATCATCATTAAAAACATTATCACTGTCATTGCCATCTAGTTCATCATCGTCATCATTTAAAGCATATGGGGTATGTTTACCAATTAAAGCATGCATAACAAGTGAGATTATTCTAAAAGACCCCACCAAAGTACAAAATTCAAACCACAAGGGAAACATAATATTGAAATTGTTCCCATTTTCTTTCTCCCAAAAAAACATGCTTCATTTTAGGGAATTATGTTAAAATACATACATTCATAGTCCATCCATACTATACTTGTAAGAAATATAAATATAATACTTAATAGAATTTATAAAATAGGTAAATATTTTATAAACACCCTTATGATATATAAAATTCTTTCACCTTAATAATGGTAAAATATGTAAATATAATAATAATATATAATTAATATAAATAAGTTACTATAGTTCATATGTTAAAAGATTTAATATAAATAAATATATATAGTTCATATGTTATGTGATTTAAAATAATTAAATATATACACATATTATTTACTTATACATTATACAAATTAAAATATAGATTAAAACCTATGAAGTTTCATAGGGAGGAGAAGCAAAACATAATTCCATAAATTTAGGCATTTGTGAGAAAAAAACTAGTTTTTTGCTAATACACAGTTAGGGTTCATTACGAAGAACATTTTGTATATATTCTTCATATTTGGGAATGTACGGGGGGTTCAGAGTTTGAGAAAAAGAAACAATATTTGTATTGAAATGTTTGTCTAAGCTTAATAAAACTATCTATGTAGAAGTACAAAGTTTTTCAAAGAAGAGATTCATGTGCTAATATTTCTCGGTCTGTGTTTTCCTTTGTAAATGTTTTCTTTCTAAGTTTTCCATTTATATATGTTGTCTACAGTATTTGAATGAAAATATATGATTCACAATTCATCCTCTGATAGGAAGATTTGATTTCATCCATGTTCAAATGTTTTCACCCATTCCTCTAAAGTTAACACAAAATTCATTCTAGCTAATGCTTTGTGTCAGTGGACTGTAATTCTCATATCTGCCACCATTCCTAAGTGATTCCACTACCAGTAATTGATCATTCTTATCGATACTCAGCCTTTGACTCCATGCCCATTGATCATTCTTGTACATTCATCACAAAGAGCATGCCGGGTTATCAAATGCATATTCCAATTCACCACAACCACACCGAATGCAAACTATGTGGAAGGAGGAGCCCACAAGAGATGTTAAAACAAGTACCAAATGCAACTGAGCAATTGGAAACAAAGTAGTCAAGTGCTACATCATCACCCAGGTGGTGTAAGGAAGCTATATTTGCCCAAATCTCCATAAATTCAACCTAAAAATAAAAATTATAGAGACACTTTCTGAGGTGTCAAAGACAATATATAAAACACCCCAAAAAATTGGATATGTGATATGAATTATGTACAGTCCATACAATCTTACAATATGTAAGTATAGTCATACAATTGGAAAAAATAGTTGCGCAACAAATCTATCGGAAACCCTGCAAATTCCTACTTTGTTTTCTTAAATCTCTTATTTAACCTAGAAAAATATTTATATTCCGCTTTAAATCAAAATAAATCTAATTCCCTTGAAATATGAACCTAGCATTTGAATCAAGAAAAATAATGATGTCTTTCTTTGAAACTAGAAATACAATACCTAGTTTCGACGTGTTTGTAAACTCTCCAACTTCTTGATGTGTATCGAATAAAGTGTTTTGGTCAACCATTGAACTTGGTCACTTTTAAGGCACATAGGGGGAATTTATAGTCACCACCCATTTCCCGATATCATTATTTATCTACTGAAAATGTATTATAAAAATTTAGATAGATATTGAAGCCACAGTGCACTTAACATGTTTGACAATATCAAATTCTAGGGTAGACAATGCAATCTACAATAACATCAAATTATATCACTTGAATTTTATAGGAATAAAAAAATGAGAGACAAGCCATATCTAAGATAACCACTTGTATCCCATGCCAAAACAAAATGACACTCATATACGGTAGCCACCATCAAACATAGCACGGAATGCATCTGAAGATGCCGGAAGTGCAATCATGTGGGCATAAAATCGCCTACCTACATTTAAGCACCATATTGTTTGCATTTGTTAGAGTAAAAAGTTAAAACAACATTCTATAATAACTCATTCAATATTGCTAGAAAGCTTTATCTTAAATTCTCCATAGAAACCAATTCAGACTCCTTTGAGTATCTATCCCCTTTCAAAGATCTAATGATATGCCATTTACAATAAACTTATTAAATGTGTTACTACATAACGTCACTCAACTTCCACTAAAAGGTAACATCTAATAAAGTGTGACTGTTGACATACTGCTCTCCCAAATATACCTACAATTTTTTTTAAATATGAACAACAAACACAGATTAAAATAAATTCATTCCAAAACTAAATTGATCATCTTGTTTATTAGAGTGGAGATACATTAATAATTGATAACCAATCCTCATAAGCAGTAGAGTGTTACTAAAATGATCTTCTTGCTTACTGATAAATATCGTTTGAGAAGTAGCCTACCGAGTGATGAAGTTGCCCTACCTCACTCTAAACGATGTCACTGAGCTCAAGAAGCTATGTCTGCATGTGTTGAGGCTACAACTGCTTTAGTGGAGCCAGTGGCAACTGGTGTGACTGGACAAAATGATGCATACAATATTTCTGCAAATGAAAAATCTTATACTAAATTCTTGGATAATGACAAGAAGTCAGTTAAGGGAAATGAGGAATGTGTCAAAATAGACACATTGATCCAAAAAGAACCAACAGAAACAATAGGTAGTAAGAAGCCTGTGGTGTAATTTGATACTTTTAGTAATAGGAATGCCAATAGGTAGTAAGAATTCCAACATATGGTTTAGGAATTTGATACTTTTAGTAATAGCTTCCAACAACAATTAAAGTAGGTGGGGTGGGGTGTCTGAAAAGAAAATGTGAGTAATAGAAAGAACGAACTATTTTTTTTTTGTCGTTTTCATACTGAGAGAAAAAAGGTGCAGTCTAAATCCTAGTATGGATGAGATGTGTCATGCTTGTAGTTTATAAATGAAAATGAAACAAAGGTTGAATTCTGCACAACCATAAATTATAGGAAATGTTGAAATGGAAGGGTAGCAATGAGTTTGAGTTTCATGAGTATGCTAGTGCATCCTTCCAAAAATTTACACCATTATTAAAACGCTATATATGCAAACTAACTAATGGTAAAGATAGAGTCGTGAGGAAAATGGGGTCACGGGCTAGTGAAAACTAAATACAAGACCCTTTATATAATGTGAATACCCTCTTAATTGGCTCATTTATATCTAAGAGGAGTATGCTAACATATGTGGGGACATTCTTCAATGGAGGTTGAATCATTTTAGAGAACGAGAAAATATTCTTAGGCGAGATTCTCCAACAGGGGTTTATTTTTTGAAACAAGTTTATCTTATATCACTTTGAAACTTGTTTAAATCCAAAAATTGAAGATATGGAGAAAAAATTGGGATCTCAAATGTTAGGAAAATGTGACAACTTTTTCAAATTTCGTAGTATAAATGAAATCCTCTCAAGGGAAGCTCTAAAACACAAAGGTATTCCAGGACTTACATGGTGCTCATGTTGCTAGAATAAGTGTAAAGATTGCTCCTGCCTTCTCCTTACTTTTGTTTGTGCCATATAAGTATGAGAATAATGGGAGAAATTTGTAAGTTTGGCTAATCCACTAGTGGGAAATGCTAACCAACTATTTTAGAATTGGAGTAGTGGTCCATGGAAGCCTTAAAAGTCTCTATAGCATGTGGAGTATAGCCTCAACATATTCTATATGGAAAATTTGGAAGGTCAAGAACACTCTATTTTTTTAGGGAAATATCCTCTCTTGTACACATCCCTTGATTAGAGAAAAACTTGCAACGATTGAATCAATCAAACATTCATAGTCTAAAGCTATCATTTATGAAGATGAATCCAAATTCTTGTAATTGTTGGGCCTACAATATTGACCCTGTCACTCAAATAGGATCCCCTTTCGAATATAATCATGGTCTACTCTCAATGAAGGACGTGCTAAACTCAATTTTGATCGAGCAATGAAAAACAATCTACATATAGCAAGCATTAGATATCAACTATGTAAACATACTATTAAGTTTCTTAGGATGAACCTCCAGTTCTAATGATCTTGTTCAAACAACATACATACATTGTTGGTCTCATGAATGGAGTGATGCTTGCAAAATTTTGTAGGCATAGAAGTATTATAATCGTAGGAAATTCATCTCTAATTATCCATTATCTCATTGGGAAGGGAAAGCCTTCATGGTGGGACCACAAATCAATAGTTTGGATGGGTTTTTTTCTTATCTATGGATTTTAAAAATGCAAGGTTCACTCATGAGTGAAGTGTGAACTAGGTAGCAGATTTGATTACAAATAAGGCAGTTCAATCCAAACTCAACATATATTTGGATCAAGAGGTGTTAGATATCGTAGAGGATTCAAATGGGAAGGCTATAATGTTACTTGAAGTAAACAAATTTCAAGCATCCATCTAGGCACTCTACCTTGTCAATGTCATCAACGATGAAGTCAACTTCACACTAGATTCCCAATCATGTTAACGCACTTATCTCACACACTTCTTAGAAGGTATCCAAATTATTGGACAACAAATTCAAATAATCCAAATTCATTTTTCTCCAAGACCAGTGTTGTGTCCACACTCACATCATCTCCTCAATAGGCACATTCTTGGTCTCTTGGAGGAGAAAATAGACGAATACATTCATGATCATGGCTTAAGTGGCATAAAAGAGAAATATGCCATATCTCAAATGGCAGACAGGAAAACCTGTGCCAACACAAAAGTGACCAACAAATTCACCGAAACACTGATACTTTGCCCTACAGACCGAATTTCAAGGGGGGAAATCTCGTTGGGAACCAACCAACCGAGACGACCCGACAACCATCTGAAGCCAAGGGTATAAGTGCAGAACAAGAACACTATAAATGATGAATATACCTTCATCATTCCATTCCCTCTGAACTTCGAACTTCAACCCCACGATAAATGCAATCAACACCTACAATGCAATGACCAAGACTAATGTTGTTAGTTTATGAACATAATCTACCTTATTCATCATATTTAGTTAAAGAATATAACCTCCAGCAAAGATTTCCAATTCAAGAATATAACCTCCACTTACACATCAACAAATTTGATGCCAATATAAAAATTCACATCAATAAAAAAATCAAGAGCCATTTTTATCGTGTCACCTCCAACCCAACAACATTGTTGCAAAAACACCGCCATCAACATTGACATAATCAAGAGCAGTTCCAAGATCAGCTGCCCGAACCAGGTATGCATAGATCTTGAATTTGATCACTCTATTCACACACATGAAAATAACTTTACATCCAATGGAATAATCACTCCCAGTTCTCAGATACGAGCTAAAAACTCAAAAACAAAACAAGACCAAAACACCCAAGCAGCCATATATTCTCTGTGTTTGGAGTGTCGGTTGAAGGAAGTTGATCTGGATCTTCTGAATGCGATTACGGAAGTGAGTGTTATAGTTGAATTTGATATCTATGCTCATCTATTGTAGGCGTGTGCCAACTTGAAAGCCCTGGAAAAGGCCAGGCAAATACATTCTCTGATAATTAGGAATGGAATTTTCCCAAATGCTTTTTTGGGCACCCGGCATACTAATATGTATGCTAAGTGCGAAAGCCTGGATGATGCTCGTCTTTCTTTTGATGTCACTCCTGAAAGAAATGTCTTTTCATGGAATACAATGATTGGAGTATGTGCAAAGGATGGTCGTTATGAGGAGGCCATTGAAATTTATCAACATATGCTAGATTTAGGGTTTAAGCCTGATCATTTCACGTTTCCTTCTGTTTTGAAAGCATGTGCTAGTCTGGAAGCTCTGATACAGGGTAATGAGATCCATTGTCGTATAGAGAATTTGGTTTTGAGTCTGATGTTTTTGTTGGGAATGGGTTGGTTGATATGTATGCAAAGTGTGGGTGTATTGAGGATGCACGCCAAGTGTTTGATAGAATGCGTAGAAGGAATTTTGTTTCCTGGAATGCCATGATTTCTGGTTACGTGCAGAGTGGTGCAGAGTGGTGTTCATCGAGAGAGGGGGCCGAGGTTTTTTCGTGATAAGATATTAGCAGGTGTGAAGCCGAATTCAGTCACAATTATGAGCATGTTACCCACCTGTTTAGACTTGATAACTCTGCAACTGGGTAAGGATATCCACTGTTATGCTATGAGAATGGGGTTTGAGTCCAAAGTACAAGTACAGAATGCACTTTTGGGTATGTATGTGAGGTTTGGCAGTATGGAGAATGCACACAGGGTATTTGACAGAATCTCACAAAAGAAATGTAGTTTCATGGACTACACTAATTTTAGGGTATATTGAGGATGGGAAGAGTGATATAGTCTTGAAATTGTTTCGACATATGTAAGTTATAGGAATGATACTGAACTTTGTCACTATCTCTACTATTCTACCGGTGTGTTCCCACTTGGTAGCTCTGCGACATGGTAAAGAGATCCATGGTTACAGTATTAGAAGTGGGTTAGGGTTTAATGATTTTGTTGACAGTTCACTCATTTATATGTATGCAAAATGTGGGTCTATTGAAAATGCTTGTCTCGTGTTTGATAGAGTACATAAAGGGGATATAACCGCTTGGAATGCAATGATTGCAGGGTATGGTATGCATGGAACTGGTGGTGATTCCATTGCACTCATTGATAAGATGCAAGAGACAGGATTTATACCAAACCATATTACCTTCACAGCTCTTTTGTCTACCTACAGCCATACAAGTCTTGTGGATGAAGGTTGGAATTTCGTATATTGCATGATTCGAGATCATCATCAAATCAGGCCTACCCCAGAGCACTATGCCCGTATGGTTGATCTACTTGGTCGTGCCGGACGCTTGCATGAATCCCATGAATTTATCAAAAATATGTTGATTGAACCTAATGCATACATGTACAGTGTTGTGGATGGTTGTTTGTTGTCTATGTATAGTGTTACGAATGGCTGTTTGTTGGCCGTTTGGTTGCATGCATATGGTCTACCTAGCCTTAAGTTCTTGTTTATAATTTTTTGATTAAGTTTATAAAGTTCTTTTCTTTTAAATTGTTGTGCACTATTTCTTAAAATTTGTATTTACCCTGTTTCGGATTGAACTAGGTATCAAGAACTTGCTGAGAGCAAAAATGTTGAGTATATCGTAGGAGGTATGGTATCTGAACCTCAAAATGTTGAACATGGAAAATGATATTGTGGATGTTAGGTAGGTTTGAAATACTAGTGGTTCATTCAAAGTAACTAATATATCTTTCCTGGTTTGTTGCCATTCTATGAAATGCAGGGGCCACACAGTTATACTATTGATATTGATATTGTACCAATTTGTTTGTTATTCTTTGTAGCCTGGGACTACTCTGCATGGGTTCGCACATATGCATTATTCTTGGAAGTACGTCTAGAGTGCTATAGAGTTTTGAAGTATGATGTAGAATCTGAGCGGTTACCATCAAAGGCATCAAATGGACAGGATAAGGTATGCAGTGTTGTGGCATATGTAGGCTTTAATGTAAATTATATTTAATTTTCTCTTTCTTGATCACATTGAAGATATATTTCTTGTTTTCCCATTGTTCACGGGGTCATAGCAGAACAAGAGACTTGGATAATGAGGATTTGTTAGAGCATCTTCCTGCCTTGCAACAATTACTCTACTGCCTTGTTGGATGCTAGGTATTGTGTGATAGTGTTGAGTTTTTAACAATTAGTGGAATTTATCAGTAACTGCACTATTTCTTGTGTGCTTCTTTTAAAATTTGCATTATTCTGAAATTTCTCAAACAATTTTTACCCAGTTTAGTATGTTGCCATGGTGTTTTGATTGCTTTAATTACATTTAAGCCATTGTTTTCAGCCAGAGGGAGTAGCTATTGGCAAGTATGTCATTCAATATGCCTTGGCATTGGTAAGTTTTAAGTTCATTCTCTTTGTTTTGCTAATAATCCTATAGTCTACTTTTTTGCATTGATGAAAATATGTTTTTTCTAGAGTCTTGACTGATATCTGGATGACAAGACAATATGAAAGAAAATTTTAAATTGCTAGTACTTGTCACTACCTGGG
Organism: Pseudotsuga menziesii; assembly: GCA_001517045.1. NCBI lineage: Eukaryota > Viridiplantae > Streptophyta > Pinopsida > Pinales > Pinaceae > Pseudotsuga > Pseudotsuga menziesii. The sequence continues at coordinate 680,889 of LPNX010034941.1, forward strand.
AGTTGTCTGTCATTTTTAGCAATGTGAAAAATAGGGATTCATGAGTTAGTTAAATTTACATTTTAAATCTAGATGTTTGAGTTTTCTGAGATTAAATTAGTGATGCATGTTATCCAAGTGAATTAACCACAACTTGCAAGTAATCAGAAATGATGTATTTTAGGGATGGAATTGCTAATTTTACATTTACTGTATGCTTTTACATTGTTGTTTAATTGCTTGCTCATTTATTTGTAGGTCTTGAAGGAAAGATTTAAGATTTATTGTGCAATCAATGATGGTATTATTAATCTGGTGGACAAGGTATGAATGATTGCATTTTATGGTCTCATTTATCTTAAGTTTTTCAATATTATCTTTGTACAAGATGTATGTGGATTTCTTCTTGAGGATATGTTTTGATCGATACCTATATTTTATTTTAGTTTTTTGAGATGCCAAGGCACAAATCCATCAAAGCCCTTGATATTTATAGGAAGGCTGCTCAACAGGTATCTATTGTTTCTGGTTTTTTTTTTTTGAACTTTTTTGTCTAATTTTTGTTATTTGTCAAATTGGTCTATTGGCCAATAAACTGGTTGTAAGAGTTATCTGTGCTACCTGATTAGTTATAGATATTTGACTGTTAATATTAAGCTACAGTTAAGTTTGTCATTATCAAATAAAAGCATATTGTATGACAGTGGAGTGCAACTGCTTAAACAATTAGTCAGACACGTCATGCATCTTTCTAAACAGAAGAATTAATAGATTATTTTTCAGCCTTCATCATTATAATGGGTGTAGGTTTTGCATGTAGGCGTAGAGTCTGTCTAAATTTTATGGAGTTTGCAAAGGCCTAGAACTTGCCGGAAACTTCCAGTTCCCAATATTGGGTCAGGTATTTGAACCATCTGAAACATTCTCTGTAAAGTTAGATGGGAACAAATTTATAGTTGTCTAAGTTATTAGTGGTTCATACAGAAACTTAGTTTAATGCATGTTCTGAACTACATAGACTCATTGCATTTCAATCTTTGATGCAGCCACCTCAGTCATTTCTAGCAACAATGGAAGAATATATTCGAGATTCCCCTCATGTCGTTCCTGTAGCAAGAGAGGTGCTGGTAAGCAATAATGCTCTATTAGATTCCACACTAATATCTCAATTTTCAATTATGTTTTTAGTTATTGAATTCATTTTATATTATTTCAAATTCGACATTACACATTAGAGTTGCATTGTGAATTGAATCTGGTAGATGTGCAACTTGCTTTAAACATTGGCCTGTTGTGATGCTATGTTTTGTCACTTTGTGCTTTCTTGTTGGTTTAAACTATTTTCAATTCTGTTTATTTGACTTATATTGTCTCAACAGGTATAATATATCAAAATTTAGACGTTTTCTAAATTTTGAATAGATCACTCTTATCTCATTGGCTGTAAATTCTGCTGCCCTCTTCATGCCCACCATCTTTATATGTTTTATATATTGTATTTTCTTGGTCTTTCTTGTTCCAGTGGTTCTGGCCAAATGGTTTTCTAACAAGAGTGATGTGCAAGGTTATGAGTGTCTTTGAAGAAAATAAACATTAGCATATATCTGGATTCTGCATTTAATTTGAATATGCATTTATTTGTATTGGAAAAATAATGAAAGTGATCAATTTAATAATTTTTGTATGATCAGATTAAACCACAAGTTTTGGCAATTATAAGAATAAGGTGACTGCAAGGCTTTCCCTCTAGTACTTAGCCATTCAAATGGATTTTTCTTTTTGTATATCTCAGTAATTCTACTTAGGTTTATGGAGGCAAGGAATTTGATTTAATTTTAAATTATATATTAATGTCCTCTAGTGGCCATAGTTTTCCAAAGAGACTATAAAAGGTACAAATCCAAGTGAATATTGAGACTGCTAAAGCATCTCTCAAAGAGATGTAGAAGAAATAAAAGAATACATATAGTCCCAAAAGAGATGCAATCTAATCACAGGAAGCTTAAAAAGAACAAAATGGATGAGGAGGGTTCGAAGGGCATCAAGGATAGAAGCCCTAAACCAATAATGTTGTCAACTATCATCATTTTTGACATCCAAGGCCAAGAAGAAGTGGGTGATGAGATTCCTGAATCCTGACATTCACCAGTTATGTGTGTTGTATTATGCATTGCTTGTCTAACCTAGTGTTGGAGATTCTGATTTACTCATGTTTCCTCTTTTAACTGGATCCGTTTAGAAGCAGAAGTAATATAAGATAAGATAGTTTTGTTAATGTCCAGCGAATGACTACAAAAGTAGGTCAATGGGACTAAAAGAGTACAACCAATATGAGTACAAGAGGAAATCAGATCAAAATCAATTGGCTAACAAGATCTGTCTCTCATATTCTTTGTGCTACATATTTGGTCTTTGTACTATGTGAAAATTCTCAAGGAGATGTGGGATTCTCTACACTTGCAGTGATTAGGATCATAGATTTCATGATAGATACGACATTTGAAGATGAAAATAAATTTTGACTTGTGTTCCTGGATACAGTCTATAAGTTGGGTGCTTCCTTAGAAATTTATTATCGGTTTCCATGTGTAGCTTATGGGAATAAAGTTATAAGCCTGAAGCTAGACTGAAGGGACTCTCAAGATTTGAGGTGATTGCAATATGTTATATCCTAGAGTACAAACAAGGCCTTCCTTGAAGTGGATGTAGATGCAGAATTAATGATAAGAGTTTTGGAGTTAGGGTTTCTCTTGGCTCGATCCATGTGGCTTTTGAGTATGCTTTTTATATCTCAAGGAGATATGGGAGTCTCTACACTTGTAGTGATTAGCATCATAGATTTCATGATAGATATGGCATTTGAAGATGAAACTGCATTTTGACTTGGGTTTCTGGATACAGTCTATAAGTTGGATGCTTCCTTAGAAGTTTATTATCTGTTTCCATGTGTAGCTGATGGGAATTAAGTTATAAGCCCGAAGCTAGGCTAAAGGGACTCTCAGGCTTTAAGATAATTGCAATTTGTTATATCCTAGAGTACAAACAAGGCCTTCCTTGAAGTGGATGTAGTTGTGGAAGTAATGATAAGAGTTTTGGAGTATGCTCAGTCCATGTGGCCTTTGAGTATGCTTTTTATATCTCTATTTTGGTACTTCCTTTAAGATTTATGTTAGTGAGATGGGGGTGTTGATGAAGAACTGAGGGGAGAGACTTCTCAAATCTAGCTATTAATGATACCTTGGTAGAAAGTTGCATAATAATTGGAGGGCCAGGTATGGATGTCTATTACAACTTGAGTTGAAGTTTTCCAAGCATCGAACCCCATGGAGTATCCATGGCATGGGAAGTCATGGAAATGGGGAGTTGGCAGACACTGTACTCAACCAAAATGATAGAGTGCAGCGATGCAAGAATGTTTCCTTTTCTTGAATATGTTTTGAGAGCATGGTAATGAATCAATGTGGTTGTGTCCTATTTGTTGGAGGTATGGCCCTCAAATTATTCAATTGTAAAAGAGAGTTGTCACAAGTGTGAAAAACACAAATCTTACCTTTAGTATCTTGAAATTGAAGTTGGAAACATTGCCTTACCAAGGTTGTTAATACTGGTTATCCTTGAGACAACATTGATTATGTTGTTAGGATCAAGCTGAAAGATAGGCCGAAAGACAATGATGTCCACAAATTTTTTTTTAATGGAACCCCGTAAAAAAGGCAACCAACTACAGCGCCCTGTGGGGTTTGAACTCCAATTTTTTAGTTCATTAATATAAAGTCCAAAGAGTGTGGGTGAGATTGGTCACCCTTGCTTGAATCTTATGGTGGTGTTTTTGTAGTTTGTGTTGCTCATCTTGGTACCAACCCTGCAGATAATCTTGTTGTAGAGAATCATGACCAAAGAGATCACAAGTCTGGGGATCTGTTTTTATGCCAAAATGCATGACAGATTTGTGTAATAACTTTAGGAAAACTGACCCTTGTTACAGTTGGAAAGCCTCTCCATTTGGAATGGTTATTTCTAGTCTCACAGGGTGTCCCGAAAAGGTGAATGCTTCCATCTAATCAACAAATCTGCACCAAGTACAAGATGATCATCGGCATACAAAAGATCCACTCTTGTGCTGCCCTTAAATAGTTCAAGACCTAAAATGAATTTCATTAAACTTGGTTGGTATCAGATTCTGTAGACAGTTGTAACAACAAAATAAAAGAAAAAGGGTGAGGTGGATGTCCATCCTAACTAACCACAACACTGCACCACAATTTAATCAATGACAACCAATGGATTCAAGGAGCTAAAATACAGCATAATTGGACCAAATCACATTTTAACCATGAAATTAATTATTTCATAGCGAATCACAGGTGAAATGCTACCATGGATCTCCTTTCTTACAGTGTACATAAGGGTTTGAGATCTAGAGGATGAAAAGAACTTAGCGGTCTGCTACTACAACACTGCCCACAGAAGATTATTGTCCAACCCATAAGCTATTTCTCAAATCTGTATATAACTTTCTGTTAGTTTTCTAACCCCAGGTCTAATCTATAATCTCAATCATTTTCCCTCAACAATTAAATACATTCACCATTAACTGCTGAATATGATAATTGCAAATACATTGGAATATAACTTATATGCAGCAGAAACATAACATAAACAGTAAACAACCACATTCAACCAGTCATTTTAACACAAGATGTTTGGGTAATGACCCTGGAAAAACCCGAAAGGGAAACCTGTCCATGAGAGAGATTTTATTATGCTCTGCCCACCAAAAAGAAATATGGAAACAGCAAATATAAATCTTTACCAACCTAGAAAAATGTGCCAGAATGAGATGTACGACCTCCACAAACAGTACAGCCTCCACGACAATAAATTCTAGCCTCGAAATTCATGCCCAACAATACCAAACAGTGCACAAGCAGTATGGCCCAACAATAGTGAGAAACTCATTCAGTATGGCCCTTCTTCCTCTCACACATGTGGCTGTATAGAACAGACCATATAGTGTTGTATAGACAATGATTTCTTTGCCTTGATTTTCATGCCCAACTGCTGCTTCTGTGATTTCTATCCTTGCTCTTTCTTGGGATTAGTTCCTCTTCCACACCTTGCAATTTGTTCCTCGTCCTTTCTAGCTATAGTCTTTTCCTCACTCTTCTTTTCTTCGGCTCTCACCTCTCTCATTCACTTGTGTGTGTCTAAACTCTCCTACTTCTCTTTTTATTAATTGTGAGAATGAATCTCTCTTCACTTTCCCAAGTTACTTTGTCTCTTCACCTCCCAAGTGACTCTTCACTTTCCATGGGTGAGATAAATTACACTTTTGTGAAATGAAATCATTTTCATTGACACTTTAACAAAATACTCACATTCACTTTATAACTTTAAAGTAAATGTCTAAGAGAGTCACCTAGGTCCTTCCTACATGCCTAAACACCAAGCAATGTAGAAGACCTTCCTCGCTACAAATTTAACACTTTCATCACCTCCAACCAAGTCATCCTTACTGTTGGAAAAAGGAAATAAAACACCCTAAATCTCAGAAGCTCTGCATGCAAATCACTTTGGATTAAATTGCTGTGTAGAGGAGTTTTTCTATTGTTTTAGAATGCTTTTAAGTTTTCTTAATGTTCACTCGCCATAAAAAGCATTGCATTCTATTCCCATCTAATCCTCCCTAATCTCTTAGTTGTTGTTTGACTGAACTTAAGTGACCTGCACTAGCACTAGCCTTTAGTTGAAGACTTGGTCTTATGTGCATCAACCTCCCATCCATCATTCTTCTACTGAGGTGGCTTATTGTGTTTTGACATAGCCAGGACAATGCAGGGAACCTATCATTCAGAGGCTTTTTTGGATGGCTTTGAGGCCAACTTTCACTGTGCTCTTGGCACACCCTTATGGACCTGGAAGCTATGTGTTGAGGTTGACCATGTTAAAGTTTTAGGGTTAGTAAAGTTTTTAACATAAGAAATAAAATTTAATGCATGAACATAAATATAAAACAAGTTCGAGAATAATACTGCTCAAATCAATTTAAATTTTAAACTACAATAAAAATTAAACATAACTTTCATCTCTTTCAACTTTAACACTCCATTGATTCACCAAATGTCATGTACAATAACAAAATAATAAATAATGTACATGAGATAACATCACTAAATAATCATAACCATTATTTTGAATCAGCCTTATACTCGGATACTTTTAGGTTTGATCTTGTTGCTGAAGGGTCAATTCAACTGGGTAAACAATTGACGTACCATGAGAGAGAGGGTTAAAGCAAAATTAAATAGACCTTATATTCTTCAATCAAATTAGCAGCATAGTCATACTTGGTACAATCATATTTATGTATCTAGTTATACATTTACAATCTAAAATTTCACTTATTCTCATCTTAATTTGTGTTGTAAGAGGTTGTGTGCTTGTAATCATCCAACAAGTCAATGGCCCTGGAGAAGAAGCTATGCTTATGTATAATGATATTCACCATGTTTTAATGCAATAATTCTTGAGGTGGTTGTTCTAGGCATATCCAGTGAAGGATCTAACTCGTGTATCCTTTAAACCCATATGTACTTCTTGGCAGATTTAAGAAATATTCCCTAATTTTATCTTTAGTTTGTAGCACTATTTAATTTGTAGGCATCTTCTTTTAGTAACCATTCATGAGTTCTTCTCTTACCATCCCATTGTTGAACAAAATTACCTCATCAATGAATAACAAAATTTATGTAGCAACACACACATCCTCAATTGGATTCTACAACTATTTATTAAACACATCCCTTATTCTGTGTCCATATCAATTTTAGGTTATTAGGTGTGCATCAATGCATTATGTTGTTTTCTGAGACTCTTTTCCTGACTAATTTAATAGATTGCGTAACTGTTTATGATATTTTGTTTCCTGAGGACGGTATATTTTTGTGCTTATTAGTGTGTTTGAAAAATTAAATTGGATTTTAAGCTTGAATGTATTTGGATCTTATTGTCTTTTATTAGAATTACAAATTATCAAATCTATGTGTTAATATTGCTCCTCTTCCCGATTCTTAAAGGGTGCTAGCTCAATGGAAGAGCACATGTTTTACAAGTAGGAGGTTGGTGGTTCGATTCCTCCATGCCCTAATGATATTGGAATGTATTTATAAAGGTAAAAAATATATTAGTGCAAGATGAATGCAATATTAGATGCAGCACTAGATGTAAAACAAGATGTAAAAGTGGACGTCACACCAAACACAAAAGTGGATGCAAAAGTCGACCTTATGTCAGACGCAAATATGGAAACAAAAATGGATGTCACACAATGCAAAATTGGATGCAAAAAGAGACTCAACACTAGACACAATTAATGACTCAAAACTAAACACAACAGTAGATGCAAAAGTGGACTCCTAACTAGATGTAAAATCGAACATTAAATTGAGCACAAAATATGGTTTATCGATGGACATAAAACTAGGTGTAAAACCAAGTGCAAAAATGGAAGGAACACTTGGCGCAAACAAAAACTTAAAATGAGACACAATATTGGATGCAAGATGAGACAAAACATTGGATGTAAAACTAGACGTAATATTGAATGCAAGATGGGATGCAACATTGGACATAAAACTAGATGCAATATTAGATACAAACATGGCTGCAAAACTAGGCGCAACACTGGGTGCAACATTGGGCTCAAACATAGATGCAAAAAAAGACATCAACTAGGATACAATACTAGGTGCAAACCTAGATGCAAAATACGACGTAAAACGAGATGAAACATTAGACCCAAACATGGATACAAAAAAATACATAAAACAAGATACAAAATTATATGCAAATGGGGATGCAACATTATAAGTAAAATTGGATGCAAAACTAGAGACAACATTGGGCCAAAAATTGGATGCAATCCTAGATGCAACGTTAGATGCAGAATTGGACACATAATTTTATGCAAAACATGGTGCAAAATTGGGTGCAAGACTCAATGAAAAACTAGAAGCAAAATAAGACACAAAATTAGATGCAAAACTAAGCGTGAAACTGGGTGCAAACAAGGATGAAACAAAGGACGCAAAAAAAGATGCAATAGAAGTTGCAAAATTGGGCGGAAATAAAGGCGTAACAAAATATGTAAAAAATTGGGTGCAAAAATGGACGCAAAAATGGATGTTAAAAAGGACGAAAAAAAAGATGCAATAGACGGCGTTTTACGAAAATGTACAATAGCACCAGGTTTAGCACCAAATTGTTCACCACAATTGGGAAAAAATTACACTAAAATCCGGCGCTAAATTCGATGCTAAATCCAGTTTTTGTTGTAGTGGGAGAGCCCTTCATAATGTATTTATAGTATGGTCCTAGGGTTTATTGATCCATAGTATTTTCTTACCCATGGTATTTTATCTGTGGTTTTTTGTCCTTTTATCTTTTTAGGGTTTTTTAACCCTTTTTGGGAGAGAGTGACGGTAAACCATAATAAATTCTCACTATCCCTTTATTTATGAGAAGGAATAATGGTGTTTTGGACCATTTTTTGTGGAAATACAATTGTGACGGTCAAAATTAAGGGAAATTATATGGTGGGAATATGATGTATGTATATGGTTTAGACCATGGAGAGCTAGGTGAACACTTTTTATTGTTAACACCTTTGAAGGAATCATTTCACTATTTGAAATCTCCCCATTATGTAGTCCATGGGATTTTCACATTGAAAAGGGGTCAAGAAAAAAGAATCAAGGCATTACTAAACCCATCAAGGTGGAAAGAAGGTCATAGAGGATAGCTATGGGACTTGACCCAAATGCACCCTTGACTAAAGAAAAAAAATTACAAGAAAATATCCATCCCCCCATTCATATAACTCGGCAATTGGAACCAACCATAAACACAAGAACTACCTCCGCACATGTTATAATAGATGATCCTTTAGTGCAAGAATAATTTCCTCCTTTGTTTGAACAAAAAGGAACCACATATTAACAACCTGGTATGGGGAGGAGGTTGATCAATAGATTACTCATGAGAAGGAGAAAGTCCCATAATATTCAGTTATAAGAGAAAAACTTGTAGAACAACAACTTACAGCATAGGAAGAGTTTGATGAGAAAATTACCCATAAATACGAGGGTGTTTTAAGAACCACTCATGAGCAAGAAAAATCATCAAAATAACTAATCATTGAAAAAATTAATGATGAGGAAGAACTTCCAATGGAAGAGGAGGGTATGATTGAAGAATTCTTGCAAGAGGAGTAGGAAATGGATTTTTCTCCTACTCTTGAAGACATTAATCACCCTGACAACATCGGTTTTGGTCAAAGCCTTGTTGGTATTCTAAATACTTTGGGGAAAATTGAGAAAAGGAAAGCAGATGATAAACCATCACAAGAAGAGATTAAGAAGAAAAATATGAAAGTGGTGTATCAATATCCGCAATAATTAAAGGAACTATACATGAAATTTTAATGGTGTCCCATTTCACCCAACAATAGTGTAACCATCTTAGTGTTACTTAGAAAGAAAGAATTGTTGTTCCCAATACTCCACCCTATTTTTCTACTTTCAAATTAGCTAATGTTGTATATGTTGTATCATTTTAATGTACTTCCACTACACCCACTACCAACACTTCACATGAGGTATGGAATCAAGCTACATAGGGAAACATTGTTCAATCTATAAGTATAAGTGACCCACTTGAAATATTATTGGATGGTGAGAGGAGTAGAATTGAAGCACAAAATGATGTTCTAAGCAAAAATAACCTAGAAGCTCAAGTACAATATAGGATCTTGCCTAGATATGATATTGCTATAGGACATTTTTGTAATCACTAGATTGGAACTCTTAGTACGAAAGGATTACAAGGAGATACAGCATTAGGATTGGAGAACACTACAAGTTACGTTGTGAAGCGAATATTTATTCACTTCACACAATCTATATTACGAGAACACCTAGTGTTAGCACCTCTATTTTGAACAGTTGTAAAAAATATGATGGAGGAAAAAATAAAAGGTTACATGGAACTTGGCTAGAATTAATAATTTGAGGCTATGGCGCATAAAGGTTAAATTAGCTCATGATCTGATGGTGTAGAATAAAAGAGGTGAAGATCTATGGTTTGGAACAGATCTACTCTATGTATATGTGCGGGAGATAAGTAGAAGCGAATGTGATTAACGAAACACCAAGATCGACGGTGATGGAATAGAGCGGATGAAATCTAGGGTTGATACAGACTCTGCAGAGTAAAAGTGCATGTTTAAGAAATAGAAAGGGGGCTAGCAGAATGTGTACGTCCAGTTTTAATCTAGCGGCTTAAATAAAAAGTGGAGATTCATCGATGACTGTTAGCGGCTCCGGAGGATAAAGTTACACGATGATTGAAACAAAAAGGCGGTAGCGGAATAAAAACCATGATACACATGGCGGTTCAGAGTGCATTCCACGGAGGAAAGTGGATAAAGAAAAACCTCTTAGTGGAGCCTCCGGAGTAGACTATTATATGAAGGTGAAGTTGACATGTTTTTAAAAACCATTTTTATTTTACATGCTGTGGATGAGCGAAGGAGACAGCCTGCCATCCTTCCGCAGTCAACCTTACGTATATACAGTTACAGTCACAGGTAAGCTTCGCATACTTGAGCTCTGTTTAGAGAATTAGTGCCATTGTCCATTATGGAGAGAGAGTAGGGGTTAGGAGTCTTAAACTGAATTCTGGATGAAAGAGAGGAATTCATTATTGATAGAGACAGAAGTGTGTATGACCCAGTTTTGTCAGTCGAGAATGTATCAGTTTCTAAAGAAAGGTTGTGGAAGTATAATTTATAGGGAAATGGCATTTTGATTCTCTGCAAGTCTTTTTCGTATTACTTCGCCATTGAACAGACTTTATAGTTTCCTGAATTTGTTGAATGGTGTGCAAGCAGCTATTCACCTTCTGAGAGAGTCATCGTGATTCATTCCACATCCAAGATATTATGTAAGATTGATGCAAAGACCATTCGTGGAATTCTTAATTTGCCGGATAGTTTCCCTGACAGTGGTGAGTCTGTGAATGAGTTTGTATTAGTCGAAGTATACAAAGGTTGTAAAACGGATATTAGATGTGAGTTTCTGTCTAGCATTCTTAATGAAGGTCAATCGTTAAATGGTATTTTCATTCCATACATTATTCACATTTTCAAAAAAGAAGTGCAGTTGGTTATGTCTTTGGTTTGCCAAATTTTAGGTCTAGATGATGACACTCATGTCAATGAATTTGTCTTGGGTTTTTTATTAAAAATGCGTTCAGTCAGTCATGAGTTCGTGTCCCATTCAATCCATTAATTCAGCTTGGATAAGTATTTAGCAGAGGTCATTCATATCCAGTTATTTGAGTTCCCAAAAGTTAGATTTTTCAAATACCAATCATACTTGTTGAACATGTTGCTATGTTCAAATGTAACAGAGTTACAATTCTTGTCTACTATTTTCTCTTCGGATCTTTCGAAGCAAATCAATATGTTCAAGTTCATGGATTCCATTATGTCTGAGATGTACAAGTTGCTATTTGACGAAGTATTACCCAGAGTACTAGAAGAAATTAAGCTTATGATGCAATCGTCCCCAAAAGACTGAATTGGGGATTGGTTTTTATATAAAGACTTTATTGTTTTAAGAGTGTATGGTTTCACTAGGGAGCCATACAGGCCACCTGTTTTTCTTACCCCTAGAATATTTGCACTTAAATTCATGAGACAAAGACTATATGCAGAGGAGAAGCATTTCAGAGTATTCAAGAAGTCCTCTAATATCAAATTCCCCCTTAAAGTTGGTCCATTTATCTTTAAGAACAAAAATGCGTTGATGATTATGGAAAAATTATTAGAGAATATGGATTTCCAGAAAGAACAAAAGGTCAATTATGATCCATATCATATAATTTCTCAAAGGAAACAAGAAAATAAGAACAAACCATTCGATCATCAAGTTGTTGAAGGATTAGAGGAAATAGCCAATTTGTCTTGTTTTGTAGAAAGTCCAGGAAGTAATGAAGGTAAGAGCAGTGGATTGATTACAGCAGTTCAAGCACCAAAAAATTCTAGTGTTTTGGTTAAAAGAAGTCTTTTTGAGATTGAAAATATGGAGGTAGATGAAAATAGTTTGTGTAAAAAGACTAAAACATTTTTTCAAGATAATCAAGTTTCAAGTGAAACAGTTTCGGAGGAGTTGAAGAAAATAGTTTTGATCCCTAAGAAGTCAGTGCAAATGAACCAGTTTTCTTTTGGAAATGAAAATAGTACAGATTCTAGTTTAGTTTTTAAATCCAAAGTAGAGTTCATGACAAGTTATGTTGAAAAGCAAATGCAGTCCTTGGAAGAGACTAAAAATCTACTTCCTCGAGTAAGAAGTCTGGGCAACCAAAAAGAATCATTGATTTCTACTCGGGATGTAGAGAGGAACACCTTAAAATTAGCTATGGTAAGTGAGAAAAAAGTATCTAAGATGGAGGTAAGGCTAGATAAAATCAGTGTACCTAACAAGATACAGCTTCACAAGCAGACAGGAGAAATTATCTATTCAGATTTATTACAGGCCATTATGAAGATTAACAAATTGCAAGCCCATGTAGATAAATTGGAGGTCCAATTGAAACACGAAAAGGTAGAGAATAAAGAAAATTTAATTCAGATTAAGAAGCTGCAAGTAGATGTTGTAAGTTTGGGAAGCGAACCAGGAAATGCATAGGCCACCAGAAAACTTTTGGAGGCGAAAGATAACACCATCTAGGTATTGAAAAAGAGGCTGAAAATACTAAATTCTGAACATGCTCAGTCCCCAGAGCTATTGGCATTGCAACAAGAGAAAGACAAAGTTTATCAAGAAATGATGGAGTATGGAGGAAAAACATTGAAACTACTAGAGGAAAGGATCAAATGGGAAATGGAGAAAACCGAATTGATGACATAAATTTCACAGTTGAAAAAAGATCAGAATGACGAGAAAGAAATTATGGAAGAATTGACGAGCCAGGCTCCTGCTGATATAGATTTATCTATTGTAAATATTGAAAATCCTTTAAGTGAATTTTTTGCTGATGATTTGTTAGTGCCAATGTCACAGGTGAGCCTGAAGGAGGTGGAAATCAAGGAATTGAAAGAAGAAAATGAGAAGATCAAATCCGAGCTGGCTAAAATAGTTGAAAGTAAGAATAAAATTTTACATGATAAAAATCAATTGCAAAAAAAGTTTAATGAATTGAAGGAGAAGAATATAGGAAAGGCCCCTCTACAAGGAGCTAAGCATATAATCTGGAATACATTATCTGTAGAGGTTACTAAGTTTAGACATTATCTAAATTTCATGGATGACCAGAGTGCATTGGTTAATTTAGCCACTCAGAGATTAAAACTGGCAAATGAAACCATGTTTAAGAAACCCTTGAACACATCTCAGAATGATTTGAATTTCTTGAATTCCCTAACATACCAAAAATTGCAGGAGATCGGGATTAAAGATAGAGTGGCTATTGTACTATGGTCGAAAAAATTCATTAACAAACATCAGCTTATTAAAATAGTACAAGATAAGGCGGATGAGATGTCTTCACATGTAAATGATTTCAGGCGTGCTTTTAGGGAACTATTTGAAGATGGCCTCCCATCTTTCTGGGATGAAGAAGGAAGACTATTTTCTCAGGAACAATATCATAGTCTGTTAGTACAAAACCACATGGACCATTCCAAATTTGATGACTTGGTAAAAGGACTTACTGGGAAAATCATCATGGACAAATTAACAGAAGACTTCAAAATATTGCAAAAGTTCTTGATCGTTAGAGGAGGAATGCCCACTGTATCTTATGAGGCCTATATAGATCTAGAAGTATCTATCAGAGAAATGACAGAGTATGACACGCCAGGTGCAGAACAATGGAGGACCGTGGAAAGATTCGGGAGGACCAAGTATATTCTTCATCCTTAAAAAAAGGTGTTGTGCACTGTGGAGCTGCTTATTCGGGCCTTGTTGTCACCAAGTTGATTATAATTAAATGATTTGTTATCAGAATCGAAGCACGTAGTTTATTCCTAGTTGTTAGGGATATAGTTACAAAGACTTTGATTAACATATTATTCAGTTATTGATCTTCTTGGGAAGAGATTATTTATGTATATATTTGCATTTACTTGAGTTTTTGGGGGGTTGGAACCCATATCTTTGATCAATGTTTTTGAAGACATATAATTTTTAAATAACAAGGCCGAATGTTGGTTAATCATCAGATATTCCCGTGTCATTTACGTTACAGTCTGTGCCTTTCCTTTCTATTTGATTGTCTTCTCAGTGCTTACATTCCATTTTGTTTTCTTTGTATCTGAAGCGCAGTGTGAATAGTTCAGAATTCATGCTTGTTATGATCTGACTATTGTTTCAGATATTTCATAAATATTTCTACTAAATTTAATATGGAATTCATCTTATGATGCTCTATATTGATGGATTGTTCATGTTTCTTCCTTATCCACCTGAAATCAATGAATGATTGTAACTAGATGGTTATCTTGCCTTTGTTTAAATCCTATGCATGAGATCTTTATGTTATGTTTATCTATTTGACTCCATTACCCAATGGTTATATGTGTTGTTTCAACCATCTGCATAATGTTCAAGTATTGATTCCTATATCTAGCCTTGTTAAATTTGTATTTGAGAGATCCCTCTCTGGAAAGAAAAGCCAGTTTCTTTCTGAAGTGGTTTTTGTTGTTACCTTTGGGATTTACCTTTTACAATCTGGGTACATTCTGAGTGATAACAAATTGGCACCATTGCTGGGGACCGAAGTGCAAATCTGCCCTGGGAAGAACGACAGAGTTTTAAAGATCAAGAAAAGATTTATGTGGGAAAATAGGAATTTTTTCAATAAAGAAGGTTGTATATTTGCCCTGGTGATTCCATTGTAAGAGTTTTTCAAAATTCCAGAAGTCATTCTGGCTTCGAAAAGACATACATGAGGTAATTCTGATACCTAAATTTTAAAGAGTTTGGAAGATCCAGAAAAATTGTTTAAGAAAAAAGATAAAGAAAAGATAGATATTTCTCTGTTTGGTGCATCATCTCCTCGAGATTCTCATAATATTTTTTATCAAGAATGGGAAGTTAATGTTGGAAAAGTTTTGTTGAACTATAAGTCTGAATCTAATCTTAAAAATGCTGAATTTAACCCCCGAAGATTAGATTCTTATTTACTTGATTCCCTGTGGAGAGATTTGCAACAGTCTGCCAAACTTGAAGAAACACTTGTCTTTCAAAATACTCAAAACTCCTCAGTACCTCTGAATCCACCTTGACCAATGGCAGCTAGATTTGCTCCTTTGCATTTGCCTGTTGTCTTGCATGACCTTCCTCAAAATTATTCCCAAAGAATTTCCCTGTTCGATGGAGAAGGAGACACCACTGCAAAGCAACATGTGGCCAAATTTGAAGATTTTGTTGACTTAGAGAAAGTAGATTATGTTGATGTTAAGATGCGGTTGTTTGTTCAAAGTTTATCAGAAGAAGCAAAGAAATGGTTTAAAGATTTTCCAGCTGGGTCTATACTAACTTTTCAATCTTTCTACAATGCATTTTTAGAAAGATGGGATGACAAACAGAGTCCTTTGCAGCTTTTATCCTAGTATAATAGTCTCAAGAAAGGGGGTTTTGAATCTGTTCATAAATTTTCAAGTAGGTTTATGAGAGTTTATAAGTATATTCCAGAAGATATAAAACCTTCTACAGCTACTGCTAAACTTCATTATGTTGTAGCTTTTGATAATGACTTTGCATTTTCATTAAGAGAAAGAAAATCAGTGACTCTTGCTGCCATCTTTACGGATGCTTTAGAAGTGGAGGCGAATATGATGGCAAGTGGAAAAATGAAACACAGAGACATTGATAGGAGGAAAAAAGAAGAAAATATTCCTTCTGCTTCTTCTTCTACTACTGATATTAAATTTGAAATGATGTTGAAGACAATGGAGAAGTTGATGGATAGGTTGATTATGGACAATAGATCATTTAATAGAGAACAAGCTGATCCTCAAATCAGAAATCCAAATTTTAGAAGACCAAATCCTCCTATGCCTCCACAAAATAGGCAAAGAGATATGAGAAATCCAAGAAATCAAGAAGAGCAGCATATTCGACCACCATTCCCTGAAAATTATGTCGCCGATGAAGAAGATCCTACTGAGAATGAGATTCATATTTTTGGGGAATTAGATTTAGAGATATATCTTACTGAAGAATAACATAGCATGTTTGCATAGGAAGATGGAAATGAAAAATTTGAAAGGGAGTCAGAGCAGTATCAGAGGGGTTATCTGCATGCTATGGATGATGTATAGAGGAAGATTAGATTGAGAAACAGGGAAGTTGTTATAAATAAAGGGAGGCTAAATCCAAATCAGCCTTCCACTAGTTCATTAAATACAGAAAAAGGAAAAGAAATACAAAAAGAGTCTGTTGTAAATAAAGAAGTTGAGAATGAAATACAAAAAACCAAAGGAATGAAACAAGTAGCACCAATAGAGGTAGAAAAAGTTAATTCTAATTTTAATTTACAGAATGAACTTTCCAAGCTGAAAATCTTTGTTCCTTTTAATGAGTTGTTGAGAAATAATGAGTATAGAGATACCATAATAAAGATGGTCAGAGGTCAAGGAGAATTTCAGTCTGACATTTTGGAGTTAACAGATGACAGTCCCACTATTTCATTCGGGTCGAAAGTTGAAAGTATAGATAATGAAGAAGTTCCTCCTTTTTATTTGAGTTTGAATGTGCATGATATGGTGGTTCATAATGCAATGTTAGATTCAGGTGCATCACATAACTTAATGCCGAAGGGAGTAGTTGAAAGTTTGGGACTGGAAGTGACAAGACCCTATAAAGATTTGTATTCCTTTGATTCCAGAAGGGTGAAATGTCTTGGTTTAATTAAGGATATGGTAGTAACTTTGAATAAATTGCCATTTAAAACAATAGTAATGGATGTAGTAGTGGCAGACATTCCACCAAAGTTTGGGGTGTTGTTATCAAGATATTGGACTTCAAAATTGAAAGGTAGTTTACAAATGGATATGTCATATGCTACTATTCCTGTTCAAGATGGGAGTAAGAGGTTGTATAGTGAGAAAAGAACTCCTTATGTAGTGAGCAATCAAGATAAACCTGAAATTCATCATATATATGCTGTTGATATTGATTTGGGTTCTTCTATTTTCTTTAATGATACTATCCCATGTGACTTGGAATCTACATTGCAGATGAAGCTTGAAGAAAATAAAAAGGAAGTAGTGATAGAAAAAAATGCTTTGGAAGCAAAAAAAAAAGAGAAGGCTTGTGGAGTATGTATTTTGATGGATCTGTGGCAAAAGTGGGTGTTGGAGCTGGTGTGTACATAATTTCTCTTATTAGGGATTTTAAAGCTTTATCATATAAATTAACATTTGAATGCACAAATAATGTAGCTGAATATGAAGCTTTATTACTTGGGTTGCATGCATTGAAAGATTTGGGAGCACAGAGGATAAGAGTTTTGGGGGATTCAGAGCTGGTAATGAATTAGGTGAATGATAGTTATCAAACCAAGCATCCCCAAATGAGAGCCTATAGGAATGAAGTATGGGATATGATTGGTAACTTTTTTATAGAGCATACAATTAAGGTAATTCCCAGATATGAGAATACAGTAGCTGATTCTTTGGCAGTAGCTACCGGAAAATTCAAAACCCCAAGTCCTGGTCAGAAAGAATACCAAGTGGACATAGTGAACAGGCCTTCTATTCCTGATAATTCTAAGTATTGGCGGGTGTTTGAAGATGACATGCAGATAAAAAGGTTTTTAGAACTATCAGGAGAATTTTTAAATACTCATATTGATGCTGAAAATGACAATTGTGAAAATTTCCAGGATGATGAAGAACCTGAAGGAGAAAGGAATGGTTCTGAAAAATTGAAGGGAACCTTAGGAGGAAAAGATATTATTCAATTGAAAAATAATTTTATAACAAGAGGTTTGATCCCTTTGGAAAAACTTTTAGATCAGAATTATGTTGCTAAGAATCCTAAAGTGAACCTTGCCAAAAATGCTGTTGAAGATAGGAATATTGGTACCGAAGAAAATCTGAAGATTATAAAATTGTCCAAAAATTTGCATGTTAAAAAAAAAAGAAGAATATGTAAACTTAATGAAGAAGTATACAGATGTATTTTCTTGGAGCTATGAAGATCTTAAAGAATATGATACATCTATAATACAGCATACTATTCCCATAAAACCTGGAGAAAAACCTTTCAAGAAAAATCTTAGAAGAATAAATCCTAAACTGCTACCAATTATTGAGAAGGAAATTAAAAAATTATTTGATGCCAAGATCATCGTGACTTTAAGATTTTCAAGATGGGTTGCAAATTTAGTTCTTGTTAGGAAAAAGAATGGAGAAATAAGACTGTGTATAGACTTTCAAAATTTGAACAAGGTTTCTATGAAGGAGAATTATCCCTTGCCAAATATGGATCATATATTGCAGAAGGTAGTTGGAGAAGAAAGAATTTCGATGATGGACGGTGTTTCTGGTTACAATCAGATTAAGGTACTACCTGAAGATCAAGAGAAAACTGCCTTTACTACACCTTAGGGCACCTTTATGTACGCAAAGATGCCTTTTGGTTTAATGAATGCAGGGGCTACCTTCCAGCAGGCCATAGACATTGCTTTTGCAGGAGAAATTGGAAAGTTTGTGGTAATTTATATGGACGATATCACAGTTTATTCAAGATCTGACAGAGAACATATTCATCATCTAGAAAAAAAATTCATGAAGTGCAGGAAGTTCAGTATATCATTGAACCCAAAGAAATCAAATTTTGCGCTGGAAGAAGGAAAATTGTTGGGTCATATAATATCTAAATATGGAATAAAAATTGATCCTAATAGAGTTAGCACAATCTTAAAAGTAGGAGAACCAAGGCGTAAAAAGGAAATACAATCATTCCTGGGACAGGTGAATTTTTTAAGAAGGTTTGTGCCGAGTTTTGCTGAAATATTAATGAACATTACAAATATATTGAGAAAAGGTCATGAGATAAAATGGACAGCGGAAGCCAAGAGGTATTTTAGGGAAATAAAACAAGCTATTTCAGAATCCCCGGTGTTGGTAAGTCCAGATTTCACCAAAGATTTCCTAGTATTTTCTTATGATTCAGAACATACTATTGCAGCAGTTTTGTTGCAGAAGAATGATGAAAACATGGAGAAACCCATACCATTTTTCAGTAAGATGTTGAGGGATGGAGAGTTGAAATATGATATCATGGAGAAACAAGCATATGCTTTGGTCAAAGCTTTAAAAGATTTCAGAGTGTATATTCTCCACTCACATGTAATTGCTCATGTTTCAACTGCTGCAGTAAAAGGGATTTTGACACAACCTGATCCAGAAGGCAGAAGGGAAAAATGGATAGCGAAATTACTAGAATATGACATAGAGATAAAGCCTACCAAGCTGGTTAAGGGACAAGGATTGGAGAAAATGATGACAGATTCAAATTGCGAGTCTTTACAGCTCAAATTCTTATCCATTCAGTCTAATAAGTTGGATACAAAGGTGGAAGTAATGATTGACTTTGTCGCATCTCCGTGGTAATCTGACATTGTTCATGTCCTTCGAAATTTACAAGCACTAGCAGGATTGAGTAAGTCAAGAGCAAGATCAGTAAAGTTGAAAGCTGCCAAGTTCTGTATTATAAATCAATATCTCTATTGGAAGGATCCTGGAGGTGTGTTACTAAATTGTCTTTTGGAAAATGAAGCTTAGCATACAGATAAAGAATTCCATAGAGGATATTGTGGAGGGTATCATTCTTGGAAGGTGACGGCGAATAAAATTCTGAGAGCAGGTTACTATTGGCCAACATTATTTTCAGATGTGTATAAAGAAACCAGCACATGTCATTAGTGTCATATTTTTAACGGTAAAAGAAAGGTACTTCCTCTTCCTTTAAATCCAATAACAGTAGAAGCTCCTTTTCAACAATGGGGTTTGGATTTCATTGGAGAAATAAATCCCAATTCTTCAGGACAGCATAAATGGATCTTAACAGCTACAGATTATTTCACAAAATGGATCGAAGCAATTCCTACTAGGAGAGCGACTGAGACTGTAATCATGGATTTTCTTGAGGAAAACATATTCGCTAGATTTGGGTGTCCCAAAATAATAGTAATAGATAATGCAGCAGCCTTCAAATCCAAGAAAATGATTAATTTTTGTCATAAATATCATATTAGCCTAAATCACTCAACTGCCTATTATCCAGAAGAAAATGGGTTGGTTGAGTCTTCAAATAAAAGCTTCGTAAGGAACATCAAAAAGTTGTTAGAAGATAATAAAATATCTTGGCATACCAAACTCAAATATGCTTTATGGGCCGACAGGATTAGTACCAAGAGAGCAATTGGGATGTCTCCTTTCCAGTTGGTATATGGAACTGAAGTTGTCTTTCTAGCATCATTGGGTGTTCTAGTTATGAGGTATTTTCAGGAGCAACAAGAGGAACCATACCACATGCAAAGGCGGATAAATCAGATTATTGAGCTAGAAGAGCAAAGGAATAAGTCCTATGACAAAGTGCAGACACATTAGGAAAAAATGAAAAATACTTTCGATAGAAGGGTGAAGGAAGAACAGTTCTAGATTGATGACCTAGTGTTAAAATGGGATGCTCCTAAAGAAGATAAACATGGAAAATTTGATCACATGTGGGTAGGTCCTTATGATATTGCTAGACATAGAGGGCAAAATGCATTTCTTTTGGAATATCCAAATGGGGTTTCTTTGGATAGTAACCCTATCAATGGAATATTTTTAAAGCATTACCTGTCCTAGGAAGGAAGGTAAAATTTGTATCATATTTTGTAAATATTTATTTTCTTGAAAGCAGTACAGATGGTGAGCCAAATATTTTCGAAGCCCAGAGTGAAGGCCCTAAGATTTAGGAGGTAAGCCATTTTTCTCTAGAAAAATATATCAGCTAAAAAGTAAAAAACAAATTGGAAGTTTTCATACAAAGATTAAGGACAAGCGCCTGGTATACGAGTTCTTTGATACCTCGCAGGGAGGATATCATCCCTAGATGGAGCCAGTTGTTAGCACCTCTATTTTGAACAGTTGTAAAAAATATGATGGAAGAAAACATAAAAGGTTGCATGGAACTTGGCTAGAATTAATAATTTGAGGCTATGATGCATAAAGGTTAAATTGGCCCGTGATCTGATGGTGTAGAATAAAAGAGGTGAAGATCTATGGTTTGGAATAGATCTGCTCTATGGAGATGCACGAGAGATAAGTAGAAGCGGATGTGATTAACGAAACACAAAGATCGACGGTGATGGAACATAGCGAATGAAATCTACGGTTGATAGAGACTCCGCGGAGTAAAAGTGCGCGTTTAAATAATAGAAAGGGGGCTAATGGAATGTGTACGTCCAGTTTTAATCTAACGGCTTAAATAAAAAGAAGAGATTCATCGATGACTGTTAGCGGCTTCGAAGGATAAAGTTGCACGATGATTGAAACAGAAAGGCGGTAGCAGAATAAAAACTGGACGTACACATTCCGCTAGCACCCTTTCTATTTTCTAAACATGCACTTTTACTCCGCGGAGTCTCTATCAACCGTATATTTCATCCGCTCTGTTCCTTCACCGTCGATCTTGGTGTTTCGTTAATCGCATCCGCTTCTACTTATCTCCCACACATCTCTGTAGAGCGGATTTGTTCCAAACCATAGATCTTCACCTCTTTTATTCTACACCATCAGATCACGAGCCAATTTAACCTTTATGCACCATAGCCTCAAATTATTAATTCTAGCTAAGTTCCATGTAACCTTTTATTTTTTCCTCCATCATATTTTTTACAACTGTTCAAAATAGAGGTGCTAACACCTGGAATATTCAATAAGACATTAATAGGAAAAATATATATTGATAATTGGATAGATAAAAAGATGTTTTACAAGAATTAGTGTCGAGTATTTTATAGCCTAAGTGGTAAGCGGGGTGACTTTTCAAGTCACCTCTTAAGTAATTAATTAATTTCCCTAATTAACCTACTATGTATTAAATGTTAATATATATAAAATTTATATTTGTTACATTTCCTTCCCCTTAAGGGAAGCTTTGTCCTCAAAGCTTGTATCGACAACAATGTCTGAATTCACTTGAACTGTCATCTTGGATCCTTTCCTTTTTGTAATTACGACACTTGATGAAATAAGACGATACGAGTTACGGATCTCCAAGGAGAATTGTCACATCGTATCTGTTGTGGTCCATCCCAGATCTAATTTTATCGGAGCTTTGAGATCATTTTGTGGAATGGTTTGTTTCAATTGTTGCTTAGCATGTTGGTCTTTTCTCTTGTCAACATAATTCTTCTGTGAGTGCTTGTTTTGATCTTGTCGTTGTTAAAAATGACGATTATAATTAGGATGTCTATAAGGTGTATGTGTTGTTTGTTTTTCTTTCTTTTGGACTACAGTGAGGATTGTCTTCACTTCCTCGATTTGATTTTTGGATGCATATTCCTTGATTTGCGCTTCTTGGTTCTCCTATAGATTGTTATGATTCTAAAACTTTATGAATCTTTCATCTTGTGACTTTTGTCAATTTCTAACTTCTTGATTTGATTTTCTAGTTCCTAATTACGATTCTTTAGACACTGGTTTTATTCAAACTTTTCCAGTGTTCTTCCTTCGAGGTATTCACAGGAATGTTCCCTCTTATTACTGTGTTTCGGTTTTTTAATCCTTGTAATTGGTGTTTTTTTATGATTTCGTAATCGAAAAATCTCTTCGGTATTGCTTGATAACACATTGTTGACTTTTGTTAGTTCCAACTTATGTGTCTTCCTACTATCGTCATACTATTGCTGGAGTTTTTCTTTTTGTTGTTGACGATGACATAATTATGTTTCCTGATTTTCTAACTTTTCATGTAGTTGCGCCAATTTGTCTTTCTTGTCCATGACGAATTTGTTTAGATGACTAACTTCCTCTTTTAAGTCGATATTGTTTCCATACGGACATTCTTCAACTTTGTTTAGATTTTTTATCTGGTCTTCAATTTGTTGAATGATACCTTCCAGATGTGATATTTTCTCATCCTTATCTAATAAATTTTTTGTGATTTTTTCTCTACCATCTTCCAATGATCAAATTCGTAATTCTAAGGTAGTAATCTCTTGTTTTTGAAAATCATTACTTCATTTCTGATTGTCGAACTGTAGTTGTAGATTACTATTCCAAACACACGTTTTTAGTTAGGCCAAAACGGTTCGTAACTGTGATTGAAATTGTGAGTGACATGGATCTATAATTTCTTTAGGATCTTCCAAGACTTGCTTTCTACTCTTTTAATAACTTCTTTGATTCTTTTTCCTTTTTGTATAATGTAATCATTTTAAATAACACAATTATTAAATAATAATTATTAAGTAATTATTATTGTTGTTGTTATTATTATTATTAATTACTATTATTAATAAAAATTTAATAATAATAACAAATATAATATATTACCAATTATTATTGAAAAATAATAATATAGTATATATATATTTTATGAATTGGGTGTAAAAGTTATTTTCTATAAATATATAACAATAATAAATTTTATTATTACTAATAGTATTATTGATATATATTTTTTTATGAATGGAGTGGGAATTAGGGTTTAAGCCCTGGTATTAAAAAACCACTTATTAAAACAAATCTGTGGGTGGAGAAACCACTTACGGTTTTACTCTTTTTTTTTACTTTTTTTTATCTTCCTTTTCTTATGGCAATCTTCCTTCTTCTTCTCTCTTTTTTTTACTTCTTCCTTTTTATTTTTAATTTTTAATTTCTTTTCTTTTTTTACTTAGTCAAAGACCATAAATTTAGGGATTCCCTAGGATTATGATTAAAAATCACGATATGGCCAAATGCCTGAATCACAAACTAGCTCTGATACCAAATGAAGTAAATATTTATTCACTTCACACAATCAATATTACCAGAACACCTGGAATATTCGATAAGCCATTAATAGGACAAATATATATTGATAATTGGATAGATAAAAAGATGTTTTACAAGAATTAGTGTCGGACATTTTATACCCTGAGTGGTAAGGGGGTTGACTTTTCAAGTCACCTCTTGAGTAATTCATTAATTACCCTAATTAACCTACTTAGTATTAAATGTTAATATTTATAACATTTATATTTGTTACACATTGGCTACTAAAAATGTTCCTCCTAAATATGATGTATTCATTAAACAAGGGTGGATCCACATGGTTTATCATAAGTATCTTCAATACGCTTCCTCCATCGATGCTTACAAGAAGAATCTAGAGGCCATTACCCTTAAAAACAATTTTTAAATTCCAAGGTAAAAGCACTAGACAGTGAAAAAGACAAGCTACAAAACAGACTAATGACAATGAGAAATGTGAAGCAAGAGTCTATAAAGACCATTTCTTTATTAAAGGAAAAATATGATATTATCAAAGCCTCAAAAATCTCAAGGATGA